>VZTI01004088.1:597111-622937 GCA_013397865.1 Struthidea cinerea | reverse complement strand
TTTTTTTTTTTTTTTTAACCAGTATCTGGTAATTAGCTTCATTTCTGCTTTTTAGTTCAGTTATGGGTATACAGCATAAAGTAATAGAAAAGCTGCATTACTGATTTGTGAAGCAAGTTAAGGCATTTTTAATGTAAAATTCCATCTCAGAATACACTCAAGCCCAAAATGATAACTTAAAAATGTAACCAACTAAGTAAATGCCCTTTAAAAAAAAATGCACTTTTAGCTTTGTGGCTTGGTTTGTTCACTATTTTTGGCAGAGGAAAAGCAGCAGCTCCTTTTCTCACGCTGAACACTGCAGTTGGTGACAGCCCAGCACAGCAGTGGAAATGCAGCAGTGGGGGTGGTCCTGCTCTTCTGCTGCCCTTACAAATTATTGTCTCCTCATCTCACATGGAAAACAGCTTCATGGTGGCAGCTATTTCTGCAAGGGACAGCTAATGAAGGCATTGGGAAATTCTGTAGAAAAATAATGTTCTTTGCAGACTTTCATCTGGAAACCCATTCCAGCAGTGCTCTGTGCAACACCAGAGCACCTCCTCTCCTCTCCACTCCCCTGTCAGGTCACATTATGAAAATATTTTACTGTAGTTCTTTAAGCTTAAAATCCAGTTGTCTGTTCAGATTTGTTGTTTCATTATGGAGTGTGTCAGATAAACCTCTTGCTTTAACAAGAAAAAAAAAAAAAAGAAAAAAAAGGTATTTTAAATTAGTCCAAAGGTATGGTCATGTATTACTGTACTAAGGATCATGGGTTTAAGTGTACTCCATTTTGGTTTCCACCATGAACATCTAATTCCTGTAACAATGTTGTATGTTTATTTAAAGTATATACATATAAATTAAATGTCAGATTTTTGCATTAATTAAGATTTTTTTAAATTTGAATATGAACTTTGAGTACTTTATTTAAAAAAAAAAATTAAAAAATACTTTTCCTGGAGTGTTAAGTTTCAGAATTCAAGACTATATTTGTCAAATTTAAGTTTAAAATATGTAGCGATCATTGTTTTCTGATATTGAATGTAAATATTTGTAAAAAGAAATTCTTTTGTATATTTTTGTGAAAATGTAGTTCCCCAAAATATAAAAAAAGATTTAATAAAAAAGTGCATTTATGTTACTATTCAACACTTCATCATTTTAATATCACTTAAACATAGTTATGGGCATGTGTGTGGACTATTTTTTTACCATGCAAGGCACAGAAACCTTCTTGAAGAAAACGACAGTGGGCCCAGTAGGAAATAAGAATTCCTTAGAAGAAAGTTCAGAGGTACTTTCTTCTTGGTATAACTGGAGATATCTGATTTATTTTTAAGTGAAGTGGCAGTTCCTGGGCTTTTAAAGGGGAGAACAGTATCAGTAATTCTTTAATTGTTCTGGCTTCTGAAGTTGTTTGTTTCCCTTGTCTTTTTTCCCCCAGTTTAGAGAGCAGAAGGATTGTGATGACCACTTGCACTGAAAAACACCCAAAAGACAAAGCATTTGTTTTTGTGCCTGTGCTGGGGTGGAGAGTTCAGTCCCGGGGTGCTGGGACAGCAGTGGACTCATGGGCACGGTACCGAACACTTGCTGGACAAAAAGTACTTTCAGTATGATCCCAGCACAGGCTTTCTAAGCGCTTCTGCTGCCACACTTTCTTGTTCAACACACCAAATCTTCAACAAGGAACATTATCCAAACAGGACACACAATGTGCTTTGAAGGTTTTTAATGGAATTTAAAGTAAAACTTTTCTTACACAGATGTTTTTTTCTTACAGTGTAAAAAAAATGTAAAATTGCCCAAACTTACAAACTTGGAAAATTAGAGACATTTCAAGTATGCAATCAACCTCGTTTTATGAAAACAATGTATATTCAAAGTCCAAAATGCATGAGTCTTTCCTAGCATCCTGTGCCCTGGTGGTTAATCTTCCTGTCCTCTACTGTCCACAGGAGGCAAAGCTCAGTCCCAGGTTCTATCATATTCATTCACTGAGGAGGAAGAAAAAGACAATTCCATAAGGAACAATTCTACCCCCTCTGTAAAGACGATTTGAGAACTGCTCTGTGCCCTACCCTGTAATGGTTAAAACCTTTGCAGATGGGATTAGCTGGAGTGAAAAGATCATTAAATCACATGAGTGTTAGGACAGGCCCATAGCTGCAGCTTTGGGAAGTTTGCTACTGGTTTATGAAATCATGGGCAGATGATAGGAAGGAGCTGCTCTGCCAGAAACAAAGAAGCAGCTGAACCTGTTGTGGAAAAGACAGCTCAGACACAAGATAAAACAAGGGTAAAAGGATTTTCAGCTTTATTCAAATGCAACTCAGAAAACACAACCTGTCCAGGTCAGAATTCCAGTGACTCTGCCCTATCCCAGCTGCAGGGCACTTGTTTATCAGGGTTGCATCACATTAGTTAATGTTTATACAACTACAATCAAACAGCACAGAGCTGTCTTTAAAAGAAAGCTGCCCACAAGGGGTATCTTTCTTCATCCAATCTTTGTTGTTCCTCACACACACATTACTTCTGTGAGTAAAACTACATTAGTAATATCACAACATACTTTTTATTGTTCTTGGTTAGGCTTAGAGTGTTTCTCACCTGGTTTGAGTTCGAGTCCATTTCAAGGCATGGCGTGGAGGTACAGCAACAGTGGGATGGTAGAAGGTGCAGTCTGGTCTTGTACACTGTGTATTAAACCTACAATGCTAAAACCAAAAGTATTTCAGAAAAGGCTGCTCAGTGCTGGCTGCCTGCTCTGGACACGCTGAGCTGCACTGCAACCTCGTGTTGCTCTCTGACACATCTGACCTGCAACTGAACCAACACCCTCCTCCACCAGTGCAACCAGCTCAACCCAGTGACAAAAAATCCTTTTCAAAAAGTACCAAGTATGAATTTAATGCTCCAAAACTGCCACTGCACTGACAGGTGGAATTCCTTTGCTTTGAAGGGTTTACAGAGTTCAGTTTGAATTGAGCTTTGTGTACAAGTTGGGAGCATGACCCAGCATTATCTGAGGAGGGAGAAAGGCCGAAGTATCTGGCTAGTAATATCCGAGCATGGGTATTTCAGCACTGTTAGGGCTTGAAAAAGCACTAAACTTCCTGGCATAAGATTCAGGGACACAACTCTGTAGAAGTACCCAAGTAATAGATTGCTGTAGTATATAAATTACATTAATACACTTTAGGGTAACTGGACAATCTTTAAAGTTTTTGTATATTGCAGCATATCTGAAGGAAGAGTCAAGAGTCTTGAGACTTATTCCTTCCAAACAGGCTCCTCCTCTGCCCCCAGCATCCTGGCTGGGCATATTTGGAAGAGATATGGCCTGGTAGAAAGATTACTTAAAAGTATAATTTTCCAAATTTCTTAAGTCACTACTTTTGCATATCCTGCTTCTAAGCTAAAGTTAAAATGTGGAAAGTAAAAGCAAGAAGTGTTAAATCCTAGTAACATTTCCTGTCCCAAAGTAGCATATTTCAAGTCTCTTTCTAGAAAGGAAGGAAGATAGCAGATATATCTTACTTTTGGGTGGTAAAATGGACACTCCATTTTCTTACAAGCTGGAAAAAACTTGCACAGCGGACTACTGGAGGATATGGACAGTGTGGGCAGGGGTGCTAACAGAAATGAAATAGAACAGGAAGTGAGTCTGGATCAGAATAAATTGCCTTTTTAAGACAGCTCCACACAACCTTAAACATATCAATTCTTCTGCCAGAAATTCCATTTTATAATACACCAAAGTTCAGCAACAAATAACAGACAGCATATCCTAATGCAATTAGTGGATCCTGGAGTAGAACAAGGATATCAGGTAATCATTTAGCTTGGTTCTTCACCATTTCAGAACAGGAAGTACCATGGTCAAGGCAAAACTTCCAACAAATTACACGGAGATTCTGGCTGGCAGAGAATCGCAAATGTTAAATTTAGACAGCAGCAAGCCTGTTAGAGTTTCAGCTGACAGGACTGAAAAGCGCAGGCACTGCACTTTCCAGGAATACAGAGGAGCTGCTGGAAATGACACCAGAAACAAGCACATTGTACTTGGTTTCTGGCAGGGTAACAGAACTGCACTGAACTGTGACCAGGGGCTAAATTGCTTCCAAAATATCATGCAGTAAAGGCCCTGCACCTCGGCATGGTTCAAAGGCTCAGCAACACCAACCCGTATCAAACACGGCTATTGCCTTCACTGAGTAACCTCACCCCGAAAGTCATCTCATCATTACACCAACTTCACTCTTACACTGGCATTAAAGAAAAAAATGTTTCAAGGCAGAAGCCTCTGTTTTCAGCATGTGTCACAAGCCCTCGATACAATATGTGTCCAATTTAAGAAACAAATCTGAGTAAAACTGCAGTGCTGGCTAATCCCTTCAGAGAAATGGATAACTTGTGCAAGTCACCACTTTGGCCTTGCACAGACTTCATGTGAACTCTTGCATAAGAGCATTGGGGGATTTTTCTGGTAACAGTTTTTGCAGTAACACTGGATTATTATTCTTCATCTTGCATTAAGAGTTGTAAGAAAATTAGGTCAACTCCAGCAAAAAAATATTTTTTCATCACGGTCAGTTTCTGTTTCCAAAAATACTGTTGTCCCTTCAGCATTTTCATTTAAAGCTCAGAAAACAAGATGAGCTCACCTGGTTTAGGAGATGGATGTGGGGTTCGTCGACTGGCGTGAGTGTAAGGACAGTCTGGCTTAGTGCACTTTGCATCGTATTTACAGTTTGGATGGATGAACAGGCATTTATCAGCAAATTTGCAGTTAGGAAAAACTCTGAAGGAAAAGAAACAGAGTCAAAAGCTCATACTTGGAGCAAAATCCCCAAACATCTGTTACACGCAAAAGCCAGAATATCACAGAAAACCCGAGGTGCAGCGGAGCTTGGGCACGTGTTGGTTCCTTCCCAAGCAGGGCACGCGGTTTAGTGCACGAGCTGTACACCCACACACCTGCACTCAGCTTCCCTTCCTGCAGCGCTCCCTCCATGCAGCGAACAACTCAAGCACCTCACTCTCAGGGCAGTTTGGTCTCAAGCTCCTTAGTGCAAGCCAGGACACGTCACTCTTAGTGTGTGGCACAGAGTGGCAAAGGCACGGTGGAATCACACCTTCCCAGAGAGGGGTGCAGTAACACGTTTTTCTCTGAAGAGTTTTATTTTGAATTTAGTTACACCAGATTTTAAAAGATAATTCAAATGTCCAAGTAACTGAAGTCACCCAATCTGGTAAGAGGTACCTCAAAGCAGACATTGTTTTTCTAGACTGTTGCTGCTTACGGAAGAGAAGTCAAAGGCACAGGGCACATTCAAGAGTTCGCCTTTGCTTTCAAATTTAAAACTCACAATCACTGCATTACTATGTAATGATATCCTAAAGTTCAAAAGCACTGTGACAGCTGGCAGAAGAGGGCCTGTTCTTTTAAGACACTAATTCCTGCATCTTTAAGCAACTCAGAAACACCAGCCTGTACTCTAAACTAAAGCTTTCTTCTGCAAGGGGGCAGCTGCCATCCCCATATTCTGACACTTGGGAGATGGACAGAAAACAGAAGGAATTACAGTGTGATGAACTAGCTCCGATCCCACCCTGACAGGCTTGTGCTGCCTTTGAATATTTACTGACACAGAGCAGAAGTTTGTAGCACTGGAATAAAAATCAAAATAGCCTATCAAGTGGATGAGCTCTGTACTACTCACTTGCAAGGTAGTGTGGGGTGATGGTACACACATTCATCTCCATTTTTACAGGCAGGCCAGTACTTGCAGCGCTCCAGCACCTTCTCCTGCTTTTGTAGCATACTTAAGTCTTCCATTTCAACTAGGAGGGTAAGAAAGAAGAAAAAAACCAACCCCAGGCTAGGACCTTTATGATTCTATATGCAATTTGGTGTAAGCAATCTAGCATAATCAAAATTCATTGTACTTCTATTCTCTCCTAATCCAGAAAAGTCATGACAGTACAAGTTTATGTACAATCATATTTTCTGAAGAAAATTTCCAAAAACATAAAGTGAAAAGTTGTAATACTGGACTGACAGCTGCCTTTTGGTGATAGAAGACTGAATTTGCACTGTTTACAAGCAAAATAATTTTCTTTGCAAATCCAAATTGATTCAAAGACTTGAACAGACAAGACAACTGAACCTGAGTTATGACTGTTCTGCTGAGCCATGAGTTAATTATAGCCATGCTTCCTTTCTCCAAGATATTTTTTGCTCTAGAAAATTATTTCAAGAGGTGAAAGTTAAGAATCAATTTTTACGCTAATCAGATTTATTATTATGAGGGCATATACTGAAAAAGAACCACTTTCATATAATTTCTTCAGATACTTCAGTTCTGAACTGAACGCAGCCTCCAATCCAAAAAGTATTTTAAGAAATTCTAAGCTGAAACATTCCATACCTTCACTACTCTTACGGGAACATGAGACTTTGACTTTCTCCTATTTAACATTGCTTTTAAAACCTTGTTCTCCAAATTCAGACAATTGTACATGTGTCACTGTTGTCTTATTTTCCCAAATCTGCCTAAACGTTTGGCTTTTCAAAGTTTCCCAGGACTGCCTAGACTCCCCTCTCCGATCCTACTAATGACACAAATTGCTCCAGCTTCATTCCTCATCAGCCTGATTTATGTCTTCTCCTTGCAACACACCAAAGCCAAATAATGTTATCCTGTTGTAGGACCACACTGGCTCATACAGATCACTTCCACACAGATCTGATTGTGTGTGAACTTCAGTCACATCCATGCTACTTCACAGGAATCCTTAACAGAGCTAGGACTGTATTGGCAAACAGCTCCAAACAGCTTTGGTGAGGAGTATAAGGCTACACACGGAAAAGCATGGATTTGCAAGGATGTACTCTAATGATCATTTCTGTGCTAGTAATCTGTGCTAGTGAAGTGCATGGATATACAACATTCCCTTAAAGACTGCCTAATATGTGCAGTACTTCTGCAGCCAGGAGGACTGAAAGGACACGGACTTAAAAAATCTTTTGCCATGGTTCTCTCATAACTGCATTACACATTTACAGCTGGATCCATGAAATTTAAGGGTTCTCAGTACAGCATCAAATAGTATTTTTTATTTAGTTCAGAAATTTGGATACACTGCTACTATGGAAAATAAGGATCTTTATTTTCTTAAGAAAGCTAACTAAAAACCATGAATCCAAGCACAGCTCTCAGGCAAGTATTCAACAGGCCTATGACAAAACAGTATCCTCTGTATTTTTCATCACCATGTCAGCATTCTAAACAATGCAAACATGTGGTTCAGCAAGCAATTTCCCATGTTATTCAAAAGAAATATAGAAAGAGACTATAGAAACCATCATGTAAAATCATGCACTGTTAAGTTCTACTTTCAAATTCTAGCCACTGGACTCTACCAACACCTTACACTTAACAGGCTCTTTTTGATGTCACAACCCTAGACAGAAACATTAATACCATCTGACATATTTTTAAAAGTTCAAGGCATGTCAATATGTTAACTGTAACATCTCCTGTCCATCAGCACAGGGAAAAATCACAATAGGTCAACCAGAAGCACAGATTTCTGGCAATGCAGACCAACTACATTTGCAAAAAAAAACACCACTCAAATTTTACCAATACTGAGATGTGTGGAGAACTACCATGTGCAATATTGCTCTAGTATGCCAAGATAAAGGCTTCTGAAGAGGTGGTCCCACTGAACCCCACATTTCATTTGCCTAAAGAATGTTCTAATTTGAAAAATAAACACCATCACTTTGGTTTCTTAAGACTAATATACCCAGGAGGTGTAGCCATGATCAAAGCAGCACACCAGTGTTAGATCCCGTTGGTCAGTACAATTACCGTCACAGTTCTCCAGCTGCCTGGTTACAATCTGCATCTGCTGTGCCCGAAGACCTTTTAATCCTTTGCCAGCACACATGTGCTGGGTAACTGGCTTTAATCCTTCCATTATATACATATCTTCCTCTTCCTGATCAGAAAGGTATCCTGGTGGACTGGGCACGCCATCCAGTGTCACAATGAACTTGGGACTAGCAGGTTTCTCTGGCTGTGCAAGCTGGTCTCTATCAAACAAAGAAATGCAGTGAATTTAGATTTTCTGACTCAAGAGGTTTGAGTGAATGTCAGTGGTGCTAGTAAGTGAAAGTAGTACAAGCTTATCAATGGGGAGTCAAGCAGTAACAGACCTTCTTTTAGTAATTACTGGTAATGAACTCCAGTTAACAGTTTGCCTTCTTGTCTCCCTGAGGCACTAAAAAGAGCTACAGCTCTCAGGTACAGTTCAGTTTGTTGCATTCTGCTCAACAGACAGATCCAAAAGCTCATTTACAAACAGTCAATCCTGTGGAATTTACAGTTTTGAGACAAAAAAAGAGGGCAAATACCATTCTTGGAATTACAAACCTTTTAACACACAAAACGTGTGTCTCCTCAAAATTACCAAAAAGCACCTTATGAAACAGTGGTGTAAAGGTTTTTAGAACTAGGATGAGAGAATTGAAATACTGATACTAAAAACTTAGCCTGACTAAAAGGTTAGTCTAGCCTAGTGTCCTGTATCTGACAGCAGTCAGTGTAGATAAGAGGGAGCACTAAAACAGGGGACACATACATTTTTCTCCAGCCTTTCACCATCCTATCCATTTCACCTAAAGGATTTCCTGAATGACAGGTGATTCTAAGTATTTGGTGAACTGTGGAGTTCTCATCTTTGACAAACAGCAATGAGATAAACTTTGCTTCTCTTTGAAATGAGGCTAAAAGCAAGTACACTGTAGAATTCCTTTAAGGAGAAACCAGCACAATAAAAACATCACGAGCTAAAACCTTCAAATTGAAGCAGTCAGAAACTGACCTATTCACATGCAAAAATTTACCTCTCTCCTGTAGCACAGTTATAGGTTTCAACTGTGACATTGCCAGGTTACCCTTTTGGGTTTATTTGCTCAGTGTTGGTTTTATTTTCAATTAACACAGACTGCTGAAAGCCACTCACAGAGAGGAAACACCAGCAGTTTCTCAAGTACAGCAGCCCACGTGATGAAGTTCATCACGCTGTTTGGAGTGGCTTTTACTCTTAACAGGTAGGAGTATTTGCTACCCAGAACTTCGTTTGAGGCTGACATGAACTTAAAGCTTCTCTTGGTCAAACTCTCCCGTAAGGAGGCCTTAAGTCATTGTCCAGGATTCACCACACTCAATACTGTGTTAAAAGATGTTTCTTAAGAAATGTAATCCAAGGGTGAAACAGGTATAAAATTAAAGGCAATTTAAGCAAAATGATTACTTGACTAAGATTTCAGAAATCAGAAAACAAGAGCAGTGCTTTTCAGTTCCTTCTTCTTCTTTCTTGCAAATCAAAGACATGCTCAAGCTCAGTTGAACCTGGGATTATTTTCCATTTAGAAGGATTTCTGAGAGGCTTTTTGTCCCTGCTTTTTTTCTTCTGCTATTCAATGTCAGTCCATTTTCCATGATTTCACATCTCCTGACTGGACTGACAAAGCACGAGTATGACCAAATGACTCCATCCAAACCACAAACAAGCAATTTGACAAGTAACAGTCCTAAATGAAGTAGTTTTTTACCTTGTCTGTATTAGACGTCCTGAGTGAACTCGCACTGCCTCTGTGCCCTTCTTTCCCAATTGCTGATTCTGTGGTGCCATTTCCTCTGATAATTTGGGCTTCTTCAGGATAAATGACCGAGTATCTGAGTGGACCATAGATTCTGGGTCACAGTAATCTGCATTGGGAGAAAAATTACACAGAAAAGAGTAAAATAAGGAGGTAGTTGTACTTTTAACTTATAGCACATTTTTAGTATCAATTTATATGATCAATAAGCTAATTTTACTGTTTTAATTTCTTCCTAGTAGCTTCCAGAAAACATTTTTACTTCCCTGTTAATTCCACAGAGGTGGATCAACAGAAGCCATAAGTCATAGGCCAGATCAGGAAATTTTGTAAGTGGAATGGCTATGCTGAAACAGCATAGAGGGGGGTCCACCCCTCCCCCCCCATCTCTCATCCTTTGAACAGCTACTAATGTAATGCATTCATTCCTTAGAGATGTAGAAACTGGAAAATTGTAGAAATCAGTATACTTAATTGAAAAGGAGTATTTTAACATTCACTGGCAAGTAATACAAGATTTGAAAACAAAAGATCACAAGACTTAACCCTGAGTCACTTGCAACGTATCTTCAATCATAGGATCAATCTGAAGCCGAGAAGAGAGCTCCTTTTGTTCAATTCCTAAAAAAAAAGGCAATAAGAAGCATATTTTACTGAATGTCAACATGAAACTATACATTAGACAACTGAGGCACACTCTCTGATTCTTTGAATTAAAAAAAAAAAAAATCAACAAAAAAACATTCACACTTTTAACAAAAAAAAAAACCCTTTTTCATTATTATGAACCCGTTTCTCCTTGTTTCAGGAACAGTAACATGGCAAAATCTAAGTACTGTAAGACACTACTCATTCCCATAGCCACTGCTCAGTACAAATGAGGTCTGTGGGGACAGCAAACTGATGAAGGCCAAGTTCTTCCTCCTCATTTGTAGAGGAGTCGGCCATTCAGAGAACACACATAGAGGAAAGCAACTAACCACGGACTACTTTATGGTCTTCTTTAGAAGAGCTGAAACAAATCAGAGCAGCACTGTTCTACATTTGAGTTATGGTTTGAAAAATTTATTTTTGCTCTCTGTAGATTTCCTAAGCAAGCTGTCATTTCCATTTCAATGGCAAAAGAGTGAAAATATTTAGCATAATTATTTTCTGTGCATTAATTCAAAGGCTGATAAAGCTTTTTCTTACATACTTTACAAATACAATTTCAACTACTTTATGGCGGCAGAAAGATTACAAATACATCCAAATGAGAAATAAGTGACTGCAAAAATCTTTTTAAAATAATGCATGTTTACCATTCCTTAACAATGACCATGGGATGACATAACAAAAATCTTACTCAAACCAAATTTTACTCATTATCTAAATATCTAAACACTTAGCAAGTATAAACTAAGTACTTGTTACAGAAACAGTTTTTCCCCTGCCTTACTTCTATGATTCCTTGTGACTAATAAAGACAACCCCCCATCCTTTATAACAAAGCCATGCTGAAAAGACACTGCCTGCCCTTGTATGTTACACCCTTTAGGAGGTTCAAAACAGAAGTAAAAACCAAAGCTGACATAGTTAGCCTGGTATCAGCTGTCCTGGAAGAGCAAATACACTGTTCTTATATTTAAACTGAAATATAAAACACTAGAACCATTTGTGTGAAAATGATGTGTTGGAAAGAATCTTTTAATACTTCATATGCTGGAAAATTGTCCTAAATACTCTAGAGTATCTTCACTCTCACTTAAGCTTTGTGACAGAATTACTCCTACAAGGTACTAAGGAAAATAGGCAAAGGATGGGGAAAAGAGAAGTTATCCAAATGTAAGTGCTTATGCAAGACTATTCTTCAGTGACATGCCACTACGCTATAACCTTCTTTACTTACTGATTAATGCCTCTCAGGTTGTCTCTGTGTGTGCTTGTATACATATATCTATCTGACAGCCATGCTTTAGAAAGCTGCATGGTCTTCAGGGCAGTTCTGCATGCAACTTTTGAAGCAGACTTAAAAATTAAAAGCATTCCTTTCCTTTTCTCTGCTCAGCCTGTAAAATGACATCCCCTAATATAAATTCTTAAAGAATATTATCAGATAACCTTGAATTTCTTCAACTGTCTGCTCCTTTGGCTCTTCTACTTGAAGCTGAGAACTCAGAACAGGCAGTCTGCTTTGCACATGAATTACTTCTAACTGTGATTCTTCTGGGCTAATTCGAGTTCTTGGTGCAACTGGAACAGTCTGTTTCTGTGGAACTTTAAACAGAGAAACAATGGCAAATCGTTTACATACTACCCCATCACACAATAGTACTATTTTTAGATATACTCTGCTAAAATACCTCTTAATAAATTCCTACACACACACAAAAATCCCAAGCATCTGTCTCCACAAAAAGCATCTTTATCTACCTGTAAAATTCTTAGTGTGCAAGCACATTTGTGCATGTGCACAGAGCACCCTGAGTGGCACCT
Source organism: Struthidea cinerea (assembly GCA_013397865.1). Lineage (NCBI taxonomy): Eukaryota > Metazoa > Chordata > Aves > Passeriformes > Corcoracidae > Struthidea > Struthidea cinerea. Next base: position 610,795 of record VZTI01004088.1, on the reverse strand, counting down.
CAGAATACCTATTTGTAAGACAAAACAGCATGAGAAGGATTAGAGTGACAACAGCAAAGTACTCATTCATCCACTTCTACATATAATTAATGTGGTACTTTCTAATAGCTTTGAAATAACTTTTCATTCCATCTTTCATACAAATAGTCATGGATAATCAACGTGTCTCTTCGTATGATGCTAGCTACCCTTTGCTAAAGTGCTTGCAAATAAAATACGAAACTTAATGGCAGCAGAATCATAGAATCACTTATGTTGGAAAAGACTCTTAAGATCACCAAGTCCAACTGTAAACCTAGTCCACCACTGCCAAGTGCACCACTAAGCCATGTCCCTAAGTGCCACATCTACACCTCTTTTAAATACCTTCAGGGATGGCGACTCCACCACTTCCCTGGACAGCCCGTTCCAATGCTTGACCACCCACTCCACGAAGAACTTTTTCCTAATATCCAATCTAAATCTCCACCAGCACCACTTGAGGCCATTTTCCCTGGTCCTGTCACTTGTTACTTGGGAAGAGATCAACCCCGACTGAACTACAACCTCCTCTCAGGTAGTTCTAAGTCTCTGTACAGATAGTTGTGGCTTGAATTTGGGGGTAGCAGGACAACAGGTTGACTTCTTTACTTGGCTTCCGGTAAGACTGTCAGACCTGGTTGTGAGAAGCTGAACTCTTTCCTTGGCTGAGTATCAGATCAGCATTCACCTTCTGATACAAACAACTAAAAGGTACCACTCAAGTACTGGATTCATTATTTATTAATTTACTGTTTTGTTTTACCTGTGTGTTTTAAATTAGCTTACTTCCATATTCCACTCAAAATACTTAAAAAAAAAATATTAAATATTACTTCTGAAGTGGAAGAACCTGCATGATACTTCAGATAAAATTCATAAACCACCTCTGTATTAAACAACAAAGTGGTGCTTTCTGGTCTCTCCATTGAAATAGTCTCATGTTGGTAAGACAAACTACAAGATCACCACTATTAAAAAGATCAATAGTTTTAATTAATTTAAAATTTTCCAGCTATGTCTCATTTCCTGCCATACTGCTTTCTACACAGGAAAGAGCTTCCTACATCACCTCTAAGTACTGTTTCTTACAGTTAGTTTGCAGAATTTGAGAGAGAGCAGGCAGGAGATTGTGGATAGCTTTCAGTCCTACTCCAGATGGTGTAAGTCATGGTTTAGGTAGTTTAGTGAATGCTCCTTCCCTGGCAAGGTGTAATGTGTCCTGCTGACAACATGTAGATTTATCAACACCCAATGAAATAAAAGCACCAGACAACAGCTGGATTTGCCCTTCTTCAGCAGAAGTCTCTCCTAGCTAGGAGAACTGAATGCCTACACACAGACAAGTGCTCAACTGCTGTGCCAGCTGCAACTAAAATCACTGAACTGAAATTGAAGCCTCACTGTTAAAGGACAATATACATCATCATACATACCCTGATACTTATCAACATACCCTGATATACATCAATCACTACGTTCCTTATTATTTTGCACTTCTATTACCCATATCCAGTGCATTTTCATTTTTTTGCTGTTTGACTTTTTCTTCCCCCCCTCTCAGAAGGAAGGAGGAGAGTGCAGAAAGGGAAAAGAGATCAAGTAAATAGTTCAAACCACCTGCCTATTTCTGATTAATCTCCCCTTGGCAACTATTGACTTCAGAATACTCTGACACCTCCGTTTTGTATCTATACACTTCCCAGACTTACTATCTTGATTAACATATTTTAAATACCACTTTCTTCCCTTGTTTATGCTTCCAAAATTCATCACCGACCATCAATATAATGAAACAGGACACAGTAAATCCCTCACGTGTATCATTGACTTGCTATTTAGCATACTGTCTTATCTCTAAGCGCTATATTTAGCTTGGATTTATACAACAGAGTTTGGAAATATTATAGATTAGCACAAGCAAAACCAATGCTAATAATTACCAGTGGAATAATTGGTTGTTTTTGTAACTGATTCCTGTGCTTCAGAGATTGCTTTCAGTATTAAATTCTTATTGGCCTGTTTCGAAGGTGGCAATGAAGGTCTAAAGGAAATTAAAAAAAAATTCATTGTACATGGATTGCACAGCAACTGTATCCATGTTAAAGACAGGTATTTCAACAGGTTAACACAGGCATAATATTAACAGAAATCATCATCATCTACAATTATTTTATCCACAACAGTTTTCAGTTTATCTGTTATCTCAGTGGATGGAGATCCACAAAATGCTCTAAAAAATGGAAGTCCAGACATGTGATTTCACCTCTCAGCTTATGCTGCTGTAAAAACCATGCTACATGTAAAAGGCACTCTCTGCCATTAATTTCTTCCCACCTCTGCTCACCAGTTACCTGTTGCTATGTTTGTGCTGGCACCAATAATTATGCAGCTGTCCTGAGAAATATGATCCAGCTGTATAATTAGACTGACTCTATCAAAAACATATTATTTGCAAAAAAAAAATGCTTTATGCTTGTCTTTAACATCAACAATAAGGAAGCTTAAATCAGATAAATGTGCTGTGGTGCTGAAGATAAATTCAATACAGTGCATTAGCTTAAAATAAATCTTATACAAGCTAGCACTGTAGGTCAGTAGAACCATCTCTTCTCTACTTTAAATGCTCTTCCTCTATTGTTAAAAATCAGATACAAAAGACATGTATTTTGACTAATGCCTGACATTTAGACAGAATTAGGAGGAAAAAATAGGAAAAACCTCTGAAGACTGCTTGAAAAGTTAAAATCACCTTAAAGAACAAGTGATAACTGGTTTGAAAACTATTTCTGAAAATAAATCAAATTACTGAAAAATTATTTTACCACAACAAATATCTGGTCTGAAACATGCCAACATTAATGCTCTTTTGCCAGTAAACTTTACTCAAATAATGAATAAATTCACACTCCATCGCATCTTACATGCAATAATGAAAACAGGTTACAAAATCAAAGGCAAAAGAGTGGCATAAACAGGCATCTCACCCACAGAGTTGTGAGATAGTACAAAAAGTATTAAAATGGCTTACTACATTTTGTCTCTCAATTTTCCGAAGTGCAAACTAATTTCCCCCACTTCCAAAGTTTTCATTCATTAAATTAATTCTTGAAAACCCAGAATCACTGAGATCTTCAGTACCTTCTTTCTGGCTTTGCAGGTACAGACACACTGCTGGAGATGCTTCCTGTTCGCAATCCGTAGTCTTCCTCTTCCTCTTCATCTTCTCCATCATTACAGAACTTTTTCACTTTGACTACCGAGCTCACAACAGGCAGCCGTCTCTTCCTGGAGCTTTCCTCCTACAAACAGAGCAAGCAAACAGGTCATTCAGCATAAACCAGGGATCAATAAGCCATCAAAGAAAGCACTGCAATTCCACCTAGAGCCAGGAGATGGAGACCTTCCATTCCAGTTGCACGAGTCTAGGACTGACTGCACTGTCAGCACATACAAGTGACCGCATTGGACAATGTGAAAATCAGACACATTTACACTGAAACATCTCATTGGAAATGTAACTGTAAACAACATTTAGAAAAAAAAAAAAGAAGAAAAAACTCTCAAGTACAGACAAATTATCCAACACCTACAGAAAACCAGGGTTTTCCAACAAAATTTATAGTATCCTTCAGGATGAGCATGTTCAAAGTCTGAGGGACAAAAGTGAAATCGGTATAAATGACTTTCTCCTCTCTATCATCTCTAATTTCAGAGAAGTGTAAGGATTAATTTCTAGCAATCTGACATATTCCAAAGGATGTTAATTGTTACACAGAGTCAGGATGGTCCAGTTTAGACAGTGCAAAGTCCCTGTTGTCTCTTCTGGACATTATTCATGAAATAGTAATAGAAGAAAAATACCGTAAGACCTTTCTCGAACATTTTCAAGGAGAGATGTTCCAGTCACTCGTCAATGAATTATGTACAACCTTAAATAAATCACTATATACTCATTTGCACTTCTCTGTTCTCAAAAACTAAGACACCAGCACATATCTTTGTAGAGCATTCTAGATTTCCAAATAAAATTCATTATCCCTTATACATAATGAACTAAGTAGTGGCAAAGACAGAACTTTATGAGCAGCAGTAAACATTCATACACTTGCAACCCAACATTCATTACCACACATTTCATTACAACATCAGCAGCCATAACTATCTTCATTCCTCTCAAAAAAGGCTCTTAATTCAATCACATGGATAGTCTTATCAGCTAGGACTGTTGATACACTGTTGGCTTAGCCTGGCCTCCAAAGTACATAGGGCAGCAATCACCTCTCAGCTTGTCCTTGTCCAACATCGATCCCAAAGAATTCTTAACTAATATGGGTCTAAACAGAGTAATCATCATCATCATCACTGATGTATCTAGGCTAATAAACAGCATGCCAAAAATCCTGATTTACAGAATTGTGTAAAGCTGGGAGTATACACAGCACTTAGGGAAGATCATGCTGTTCCAATGATCTTAAGATCAGAATTATAATTTCTGATTCATCATGTGCAGCTTAATAATGTGCTAACCTGTCAGTCCAAGTCAATATGGCATGAAGATGTACATGGTAATTAACTCTGAGATGCAGCAAACTGTCAGATAATGTCAAATTATGAAATCTGTTTTTATCAGTGGACCCATAGGATGAAATCTCAAACCCACTGGTACCAGTGACAGAAGTCTTCTGATTTCTCTGAGGTCAAGATTTCACTGAAGTGTACATAGTAATTTAGGTTCCTAACCTAAATTGTTTGCAATAGTTTAGGTTGTACCAACCTCACTGCCCACTTTATCAGCACCGAGTTTGGAGGTGGGTCTGTGACCTTCTGCTAAGCTGCCAAATGCTTCTGGATTGCACAGCTGGCCTGTTTCCAGAGACCTGCAGCCTTGTGTGTCTAACTGCCGGCTCCCCTGCAAGCTGCCCTGCTGTGACAATCTGGGCACGTGTGCATTGCCATCTGCACTCCTGACAGCTGGTGGCCGGTAGATCTCGGCCGAGGGACGAGAAGAACCGTAAGTTACAGTCACAATGGGTTTCTTCCGTGACAGAGGATTCTCCTGCACGAAGTTTAGGTCTTCATCAATTAGATCATCTGGTTCAGGTTTAATGTCAATTACAGCTTCAGAAGGTGACAATTCCCTCAAAGGCTTGACAGTAGATGTTAAGCGGGATGCAGAACCATCTTCACCAGACTGCCTGATAAAAGAAGAAGTTGCCAACTGTTATCTGCAAGTCAAGTTCTAGAAAATGAGAACTGTGTTTTAATTGAAGCCAGGAGGGAAGAATCATTAACGTATTATTGTTTGTACAAATTTAACACATTGATTGATATTTTCAGTTTGGTTAATTAATCCAAGCCCACATGTTGCTTAAAGAATTGAGTTCTGATTTAATGGTTTTCATACAACAAATTGTAGCAATGCTTTAGTCTTCAAAACTACTTGTATCTTTCCAAGTGTCTGTACTCTTTAGAATGTCTACTGTACTCACACAACTACTGATGTCTGAAGGTGTGTTAAGAAGTAGACAGCAGCCTTACCTTGAAGCCATGTTCCTCTGCTCTTGTGAGCTGGTTGAAACTCTGGAGTCATTTCTTTCAGTCCGAGTGCTTGACACCGCAAGAGGTGGCAAGATATCCTCACGCCTCCTCTCATCACTCACACATGAACTGCTTTTGCTGGAAGGCAGGTTGCTCTCAAAAATACTAGATTCTGAAGATTTTACACTGGTTGGTTCTGTGGAGACAGATACCTTTCACTTTTACATTAAAGCACAGCAACACAGATTCTGCAATAAATGCAGCTACGAAACTGCAAACAAGATATTGCACAGGCCTGAAAATACAACAAGCTGAAAGCTGTTTCAGCTGGAATCATCAGCAAGAAACACAGCGAAATGCACTCTGGACTCAAAAATAAATTCTTTATCTCAAAATATAAAGGAACTTTCTTAACAGTCCGGATCCAAAAGACCATATAAACCAGAAATTAACAAAACAGCCTAGAGCTGCACTTCTTTGCAACTCACTAGACATGTAACACTATAGAGAAAAAATAAGCCTACCTTCACTCAAAATTAATTTTCTTACTTACCAGTAGTCACAGATCGTAGCTTATCCAAAACACCATGGAGCCTGAAATAGACAGCGGACAAGGAAGGAAGCAAAAGAGAAAAAGGAGAAATAAAGAACTTGAACTTACATTCAGACTAACCATTTTTCAGAAACCCACCACCTTTCCCCCTACGACAAGCACCTCATTTACCTAAGACTTCACTTTCCATCAACCAAAGTACGTTTAACCCCAAAAACGAGGCTTAAAGTATCTTGCCTCCAGTATGTCTTGCACATGCAGGCAGAGTAGTCATCACATCAGCCAGTTACTTCTGGCATTTAGTTTGTTTACATAATCAAAGCCAGTACTTCCCACTTTTCACTACAATCAATGGAGTTAGGTACCAAAAGGATTGATTGAAAAAACCTGTTAGAAGCCTAAAGCACAGCCTGAAATTTTACTTGGTATATGAAACTTTAATTACACAGCAGAGTCAAACATAATTTTAAGTACAAACTCATAGCACATAAGATTCTCAGGATTTTTCCAGCATGCTTTGTATTTACCAACCATACTCTCTGAGACACGCTGGTGAGCAAAAACATTTCAGTGAGGTACCGAATTTGCCCTTTGCCCATGAAAAAGGCACTACATTGAAGTAACACAGAAGACTACAGGGCTTTAATATAATAAGGCTGCTTAAAAATAGACACACATTGCAGCGAGGAGAAAGAAAAAAAATCACCCAACACTTGAATGTATATCTTACTTGGAATTCAAACCTGATCATGGGCAAGTCCATAATTTAGGCTGAGTATTAGAAAGGAGCTAAGCAACAAGAACATATTGAAAATATATTGAAAAGACTGCATGTGAGTATAAAGAAGGCTTACGCCCGTCCTCCTTGTGAGCTTTCACTAGAACACTCGTCAGCTGAGCTCTGGTGATGCAGATCAGTTTTCACACTGACCTCAGGATAACTGATCTGACACTTGGTTCAGAGTAAAGTGCTGGCAAACCAGCAGGATTGCCAGGTCTGTCACAATTGCTGTGAAACTTTTGCCAGAAGGCCCAAAATTACCAGCTACAGAGACAAACCAAGGAAAGCATATCTTGCTGAGTACTGCATTTAACGAACGTTTAAGAACGTAAACATTCTGGGTTGTCTTTAGAAGAAATAAAAGTATATAAAACTCCCAACTACAATGCTATGTAACACTTTTCCACCAGTCCCTTACAGCTGACTGTATAGGTTTCATCTTGTCTTCTTTTCCATCCTTCTTTTAACCAACACCTACTTTTACTTAACCTGATAGAGCACTCTGACATTGAGTTTGTATTTTTATATATATATATGTGTGTGTGTATATGTATATATATATATATAAATATATAAATCAGAATACTGACTTAGCATTAAAACAGTTACTATGTTTAAAATTTAAGCAGGTGTCAAAATCAGCTGGCGGTATAATACCTGCATATAGTCAATACACTGTTTTAAATATACATATATAAAACAATCTTGACTTCTCTGCTAAAATATTTTTCTCTACATATTTATTATTTTTTCAATAAAGTTTTAGTTTCATTTACAAAGCCATAAAAGTGCTTTCTGCTACACATTATTCTTTCTTACTGTGTATCAGGATTCAGTCAAAACCATAGTACAAGAGCTACACCCTCACCCACTTGTAAACTTTACTGATTTATCTGATTCCTAAAACTACTATGAGAAAGACAACTGCATGACTTCCTGATACAGTGAAACCCGAAAGTTTCGCCTAGACAGGCCACAAAAGGCAGCAAAGAAATGTCTGTGCAGTTTTCAAAAAAGAGGTCCATGCTCCTTTATTATATTTTTGACAAATGCACAGAAAAAAATGAAACCTGTGCAAGGAAACTCAAACTATATCCACACAAGTAACACCATCACCTGTAAATCCGTCAGTTTAAATAGCTAATGAATTGTAATAGCTGCAACTATTTTTCATTTTTTGTCAATGTTTACGATTTCATAACCTAGCCAACTTCTAAAATGTTTCTCTCTGCTATTTAATAACAGAAAAGCTCCTAGGAACTAATTACACAGAAAAAATATTGGAAGTGAATGTAACCTGTCAGTATGAAAATGTCAAAGAAAGCAAACTGAAAAAGAAGGAAATTTGTAATATTTCTCTCATCTATACAAAACAAAATAATGTTCCTTAAAGCTCTATTAGGCACAAGATTCAGAAATAAGATGAACTTGAAAAAATACACAACTCTGAAAGCAACAAAAATCTCTAGAGTCAAATGTCTGAAACACGGATTTACTACAGGTTTCTACTGTAAAACAAATTCAGTATTAGAAAATGCATGATAAATATAATAGCTAAGTTTGTCATGCAGCATGGAATACATGAACCCTCACTGTCAGGAGTTGACGGCAGAACTGAAACGTTGCTAACTTGTCCTGCTCACAGTAATTCTGAGGCTCTACTTTTGGTTTTTAGAGTTGGGTGGTGGTAATAAATAAATAGCCTGAGAGGTGGGAATACCTAAGCATTTGGTGCTAAGCCTTGTCAAAGACAGTACACAGAATTAGATCCACTGCTCATCTGCCCTGATATAGTAATTCCCCTGCACAACAGCAATCTGAAGCACTGTTAGCATAAAAGCAAACAAATTGGTCTTTTACATCTAACTGCAGTGAACAATGCTCTCATGCTCACGGTGGGTTTTGCAGGAATAATTTTAAGTCAACATACAGCCCTCGCTTACCTGAGCACTTCATTAAACAAATAATGTAAGTCCCCCAGCCCTTTGCCATCTAACCATCACCTCAAAAGCCAACTGCTGACACACTAAAACTGATTTTCTTATTAGACATGCAAAGTAGAGGTTTTCATTAATGCAAATTACATAATGGGAAGACGCACAAGTTTTTTAAATGTCAAGTGTCACTTATAGAAAGCAGACCTGGCCTACTGATAACAAGTGTGACAAACAGCTTGCAAACATACCAGACAGTAAACCTGACGGTATTGTTTCCAAGGAAAAGGGAAAGGTCTTCTGTCATCTGCTCTTGACTCTTCTTATTGGCCACCATAACCATAATATAATCAGGGAGCTCTTCATCTAATAGAAAGAGAAATATGTTGTTTTAAAGTATAATAAATCATGGAAGACATAGCAAACATCTTTTAACATGCAACCAAATTTTTTTCCAGTTTTACTATAAAGACTCTGCAGGCAGAGGATTAGGTAAGCAAATTAACAAGACTTCCATTTCCTCTGAGGTTCAATACAAGTCTCATCTACAAGCGAGGAATAAAAGATCATCAACTTCACAAGAGTGTAAGCTGAAGATCTGTGGATGCTGAAGGCTTGGATGCTGAGAGATTTTCCAGCTTTCTGCCAGCGTCCGTGTGAAAGCAAGGCTTTCACATGGATGCTGGCTGAAAAACAGCTAGAGGTTTTTGTAAACCAATCCCTTTATCTTGCAGGTGCAAGTATTGTTGTGAGACTGAAGAAATATTTTGAAATGGGTGGTGGATAGTCAAAGGACCAATAACTTTATGTCAGTCAAGCAAACTAAGATATAAAAACGAGTCTCTAAATTAATAAATAATTCCATTCTGTTCCATCCCATTTCTTCCTGGATTGAATCTACGTCATTTCTCGCTGTCCCTGGCACAGACAGCGACAAAGATCAACATATTAAAAAAGTGAGTAAACGTAACAGGAAGAAGGACAAGATAATGCTGCTGCTATCCTTTTTCTTGAATACTAGCAGACATCTACAATATTCATCACCTCAAATATTACCAAATACAGCACCTTATCCTTGTCAAATTTCCTTTAGTTACAAAAACTAAACAAATAAATATCCATTTCTGATATGCGCATTAAACAAATCAAAACTGTATTAACTCCCAGATTCTCTACCTACAAAAATAAAACAAACGCAAGCAACCTTGAGAGTGAATTTCTATTCTGTAATGTATGCAATTTCATACACAGTGAGAAACCCATTCCCTCGCATACAAGGTACTCCCACTCATCAGAATGCCTAAGAAGGTGCTTAGAACCCAACATTACTACATTAACGGTTTGGGGAGTTTGGCATTTCACTTTGGCCTAGCTCTGGCCTCTGCTGAAGGACTGACTGGCGCAATTGTTGCTCAAAGGCATTAGTTGTGCTTCTTGAGCACAGACTCCAACTTAGCTTAATCAAACATCTCATGCTCTCCAATGCCACTCCATGGCATGACATGAACATAACAGTAAGTGAAAACAGTTGGGAAATACACTTCAAATTATGGATCTGAACCAAGGCACTAAACAACCGTGCTCATTTAATCAAGCTAAGATGGTACACAACACTAAAAAGACCTAAAAAATGAAAAACAGAAATCAAAATCCAAATTAAAGGAATTGCCTTTCTTCTATGTCTACGTACACTGTAAATAATTTATCTCTACCCTAGGCTACAGAAATAACATTCACACATTGCACCTGCACTACCACTACTCAATTGTCCCAACACAATGCATTCCTAGCTTAAACCCTAACTTCTTTTTGGTGGCTTTTTGTTTGTTTGGGTTCTTGTTCTTGCTGCTTTGCATTTGGGTTTTTTTCAATGTAAACTAAAAGTTGCACAAGATGGATTGATGATCAGACCTAGGAACTTAGAATGAATTTTATTTATTGGCCAAGCTTCTTTTAAACGTGATAAGCTCTTCGGGTGGTTCAACACATGATAAAGTAAAGAAGATATTTTAAGTACAGGTAAAAACATAAGTTAGCACAATTACCTGTAACAGTATGATAGAAGAAAGAAAGAAACTTTCTCAGTAACTGTGTTGGCTTATGCCAACTTAAACTGCATGTGAAACTACAGCCTTTTGAAAAATTTCCTAGCTGATGAATAATTAACTGTCTCCATTTTGCTTCAAATATATTAATATTTCCTTTGTAAGCTCTACACAACAAGTAAGTTTCAAGATATCTTGTTGTAGAAGACTTTTCAAGAGAAAAGAACTAGCAGTTATAGAAAGAAACAAAAGCATGGTTCTTGTGCAGAGGCTAAAACGAGGGAGAACCAATTTTTTACTAGTTACCTGAAAGAAGAAATGAAGAGTTTTTGAAAAACATTACTTGAAAGGTTGCCCAAAAATACTCTAGTCAAGAAAAGAAACCTGAAAAATCACAGAAATTTGGAAACAGTGGTTTAAAAAGAAAAAAGAGGCCAAGGCAAGTCAGACTTGGCAATGAAGAATACAAAGTTATTTAAAGAAGTCCACAAGCTGACTGAGAAGAAACTGTATGCTGATCCTGGGAATACAGGAAACCTGTCCTCTGAATTCAAGAGACAGAAGGAAAACAAAGAAAGAATAATCAGTCATAGCTGGAATCAAAAATGGCTAGTATTCTACCAGCATCTTAGTATTAGAGACAAGAAAGATTTTTTTTTCAGAAATACAGGAAAAAGCGAAGAATCAAGGACTGAGACACTGAAACCTGGAATGATGGTAAAAAAACCCAACCAAACAACAAAAAAGGAATTACTTAAAAAGACAAGTTTTGAGACGGTGAAAAAAGACGATTTTACAATTAAAAAGTTCTAAACACAGTTCCTTGGCACCAGCTGAGTTCAGAATGTCACAGCATAGGTAACTCCCTTCTATGGAGCCAATACATTTTTCCATAAACACAATGCCTCCCTTGAAATAGGAAAGAAGATGAATTCAGGCTCAAACTACAACCTTTGAACTTGGCCCTACAACACACAGGAACTCTAAATTATGGTCTCAATTCCTTTTCTTCACCTGAAATCCAAGAAGCATCACAGACAACAATGCAGTTGCAGGACTGAGGTATTTTGTTTCCAACAGAATGCTGTGTTAAGTTACGAACTTTTACTGCTGCAGAAAACAGCTGCTCTGAAGTGCAATATCCATTTAATCCCAGATTCAGAAAAAACAAAGAAACCCACAAGACCACAGACATTCACACTGCTCACCCCTCCTGTCACAAACCCAAATAAATCTCCCCCTGCCTCTAAGATTCAGATACATGTATTTTATCAACATTAGCTCAATGTAGCTCTTACACTTCCCCTTAACAGTCAAGCTCTTACATTTTAAAGGTTTGTCCCACAAAATGTTTCTGATGTGGCCATTTCATTTCCTAAGCCACTCACTCATCTTTGTCCTCTCTCCTAATTTTGACAAATGCCTCACCCTGAATTCCAGAGCTGTTAAAAATATGCCTAAGAAAGACTGATTCCATCTCAGAGTGGTCACAGCTAACTGCTGTTGTATTCGCAAGGCTCTTGCTTTATATAATGTTTCTCCTAACGCTTCAAAGAACATGGTTTGTTTTTCTTTCAAATCTCTTGCCACCATTTCTAAAGGGGAAGACTATGAGACTGACTTCTTAAGTTTTTTTTCTTTTAATTCTTCATATACTTAATGTTCATATACTGCTTCCTCTTATGCTTAGACTACAGTATTTTGTGAAGTACATCTCTTTCTTTCTTACTAGTCCAGCACTTCAGGTAATTCTTCTATAGCTTAAGGCTTCTGCATGCATGCAGTAACACAAATAACAGTAAATTCCATTAGGTAAGCTATTTTTTTCCTATGTACCAAAAAACGATCTAGAGAAGATTGCTAAACACATGGCAAAACTTACCAACATAAGCCCCCAGCTCCTGTAACTTTCCTTTTATAGCACCCTAAAAAATAATGAAATATTATTTAAGGGATGGATCAACAAAGTATTTCTGTGGGAGGCTTAGCAAAGTTTCCCTCATTAACTGTTTGAACACATTGGTTTAACATGTTAACCTTTTCTATTCTCTGCTGCTCAGGATAGGCACGTTCTAACAGCGAGGGGCTGACAGCAGAGTAACGGAATCCCACACTCTCCACCGTATTTCCGATAGACCAGTTCCTGGCGCTATCATTCAACCTCCAAGTCCCAGCTGTTCTTTTTTAAGCAGAGACCACCCGGACTCATAAGGTACAAAGTAAAAGAATCTAAGATGGTTTGATAAAAGGTCATTCCCGGCTCAGCAAGGAAACAAGAAACCTGCCAGGATTTCCAAACTGCGACTGCCGAGTAGGAGCCGCTGACGAGCCCTGCCGCTACCGTGGGCTCACAGCCGGCCAAGCTGCGCGCCTCCCGGGCAGCCCCGGGAACGGCCGGGCTGTGCAGGGCGAGAGCCGCAGCTCCGGGACAGAGACGGCACCTGGCAGCTGCCCGTCGGGGGACAGGGGTGCCCCGACTCCGCTTCCCACACAAACGACTGTCGCGCTCCCGCCCCTCCCAGGGGAGTCCCGAGGCCGAAGGCCCCCGCCGCCGGCAGCTGTGACGGGGGGGCCGGCCGGAGCCCGGTGCCTCAGCCGCCAGCTGGGCCTGCCCTCACAAGCGGGCCCGGCCTCCAGCCGCGGGCGGAGGGAGCGACCCGGCTGCTTCTGTCTCACCCGGATCTTGCGGCTGATCTCGGTGCCGATCTCCATGGCCACGGCGAGCTGCCCCCGGCCCGGCCCGTCTCGTCCCCGGCGGCCCCGGGCCCGACTCCCACCGCCGCCCGCGCGGGTACCGAGCGGCGCTCGGGCA
>VZTI01004088.1:501516-597026 GCA_013397865.1 Struthidea cinerea | reverse complement strand
CCGCCCCGCCCCGCCCGCACCGCGGCGGGACCCTGGGGCAACGCCAACCCCGGCGGCGGTCGGATACATGGCTGGGTGGGTGCGGGCCGCAGGGCCTGCTCCTGACGCGTAACACTGAATGCCAGAACAACAACAACTACGACGTTATTTTAATATTAATGCTCTTTCTCCAGAACTACACATATTGAAGATTCAGTTATCTGTTAAAAAACAAATAAATTATGGTATAGCCATACGCAAAGTATCCAAGTCACTTTTAATGCCACATTACTGCTAATATAGGTTTCCTGGTGCCCATGACAGCCACTGTATCACCTCCCTTTCTCAGCAGGGCAAGGAGAGAGAAAATATAACAAAAAGGCTCATGTGTTGAGAACAAGGACAGGAGAGATCGCTCACCGATTACTGTCATGGACAAAACAGACTTGGGGAAATTAGTTTAATTAATTAACAATCAAATCAGACTAAGATAATGAGAAATAAACCCAAACTTAAAACACCTTTCCCACACCCCTTCCTTCTTCCTGAGCTTAATTTTACTCCTGATTCTCTACCTGTCTCCCCGCAACACAGGGGAATGGGAATGGGGGTTACACTCAGTTCATAATCTGTTGTCTCTGACTCTGCTTCCTTCTCTGCTGCTCCCAGTAGAAACAGCCTACCACAAAGACTGTATACTTCTGCTCCAGTGTGGGTCCTTTTCATGGGCTGCAATTCCTCACAGACTGTCCTGCCATGAGTCCCTTCCACGGGGTACAGTCAGTCCTTCAGAAATAGGCTGCTCCAGTGTGGGTCCCCCATAGGGTCACAAGTCCCAACAGCAAACCTGCTCCAGCATGGGCTCAGCTCTTCACAGGGCCACAGGTCCTGCCAGGAGCCTGTTCCAGCTTCCTGTGGGAAGCACGGGCTTCCCACAGGTTCCCAGCCTCCGGGCATCCATGTGCTCCAGTGTGGGGGTCTTCCACGGGCTGCAGGTGGATCTCTACTCCCCCCTGACCTCCATGGGCTGCAGGGGCACAGCTGCTTCACCACGGTTTTCACCACGGGCTTCAGGAGAATCTCCGCTTTGGCGCCTGGAGCACCTCCTCCCCCTCCTTCTGCACTGACCTTGGCTCCTGCGGAGCTGTTGCTCTCACATATTTTCATTCCTCTCTCTGGCTGAAATCTGCTTTTGCGCAACAACTTTTCTACCCTTCTTAAAAATGTCATCCCAGAGGCGCTACCAGTATCAGTGATGGGCTTGGCCTTGGCCAGTGGAGGGGCCATCCTGGAGCTGGCTGGCATTTTCTCTGTCAGACATGGGGGAAGCTCCCAGCAGCTTCTCACAGAAGCCACCCCTGTAGCCCCTCCACTACCAAAACTGGCCACACACACCCAGTACAAGCATCCACTGGTCTTACTGCTTCAAGGAATCAGTTGCAGAGGGAGGAAGAACTATGTGGAGAAAAGCCCACAAGGTAAGCATAATAGTAAGCAAAAAAGTAATGTTTGAGGCAAACCATTTATCTTTTACACCACTACCCCCGATTAACTTCAGCTGATTTAGTGAGTAGTAATATTATAGAAAGCCCAGCCTACAGATAAAGGGTCTTTTACGAGTAATGCCACTGGTTAAAATAAACTCCAGGCATTGTAGTTAACAGCTGTATTAATCCCTTTCTGCATCACTGTTCCTAATATAAATTAAACATCATACAGAGATAGCGTAGACTAATTGTTGCTAATGATCTGAGCTGTTTGCCTGACTCCACTTACAATATATTGGCGGTACAGTGAGAGGGAATCAATAACAAATTACTTTAATTACACCATTACATTTTAACCTTTAAGAGACACGTTTTACTGTCTTAAGATTTCAACTGTGTTGTACTACTTTATTATTGGAATAAGAAAAATAATTATTGCAGTACAGAAACAAGAATTAAGTTTATTTATTTAATTTCATAAGTAAGGGATTTACTTTAGAAAGAGATACTGTGTTTGAAAAATGTTTCCTTTGCGAATAACAACAGGAGATCATTGCTTCAAGTTCAGCACTACATTCTGTGTGGAAAAACTACCTGTTTTCTTCTAATAGGAAAATTCTATAACCTTAATTAGTTACTTAGTAGAACTTGTTCAACTCTTTACTGCACCTTGTAAGTAAAAATTAATCTTGCACATATGACATTGCAGGCTTCAAGCATGTAATAGACATATGGTCATTTTTCTAGCATTCCTCTCTACTACCATCAAAAGTATATAATGATGCATAAAGACCCAGCCATCTCCTGCTTTTTCGCAAATAAGAAATAGAATGATGAAAAAACAGGAAGGCTTCAGAGACAAAACATGATGAATAAAGTGAATTTGTTTAGTGAACAACTTTCAGATTTAGAATTACAGGTATTCTGACTTTTCAGTTCATGAAGTTACTATTTTGCATGGTGTAAATTAAGGTATTTTTCCACATGACTTCTTCATTATTTCAGCGCTGTGGGAAAGCCCCTTGTAACAGCAGTTTCCGGATTATCCTGCCTGTTTTTTATCACAAATGGGTAAGTCTCCACTAGGTTGAGGAGTATACACTTGCATACCACTTTTCTGCCTGGAGGGTGGCTGATTCTGCTTCCTGTTTGGCTTGCTTCCAATTTTCTGTTTTACCTTTAGACAATACAAAGACCAGATGTGGGAGAGTTCCTCCAGAACTGAAATAAGGTGAATATTTGCATGAACTTCCGCCTATTGGCTGATAACTCAAACTGCAATCACATTTTTGGACCATGAAAAAAAAACAACAAACCAACCCTCCAAAAACCTATCTCAGAAGGGAGATGTCTTTCTTTTTCTGAGAAACAAATAGGTTTATCCCTGTTCCACTATGGGCAGGCCATATTCAACCCAGTGGGCAGAAAATTTCCTTTGTACCTATAGAGCAAGGGGTGCAAAATTCAGCTGTGGGATATTATTTGTTTCCTCACATAAACTTCAACAACAGAATAAAGAGTACGGCAAAGATGAAGACAAGAACCACAAATGTCATGAGTGTTGGCCAGGGCTTAAAGGGGGAAGCAGAAGCTCAGTATTGTGCCCTCAGATAATCACTCTACATCTTACTGATGTGTCTTTATCAGAGTCCATCACATGTTCATGGATGCCTTTGTCTCTTTGTCCCTTTTATTAGAGTTGAGAGTTGGAGCAAAGCAGGTAATATAGAGGTGGTGAGATTAAAAAAATGAGTGGGGGCAAAATGGAGAAGGTGCAGAAAAACACAAAGTTAGGACACAAACTGGGGTTATAAGAAGAAAAAAGCAGAAGAAAAAAGTATTTGTGAATGAAAATGTGATGAGCTTCAAAAGAAGAAGTAGGCTGCAGAGGAGCATATTGGCAATGTCCTAGCTGTCTCTTCTAAGATGAGGTGTTGTCTTTAGTGTAAATGAGAAGAAGAAAAATGCAGCAAGAACTAACTACGGAAAGCAAGGAAAGTCTAATAAATGCAAGTTCTAGGCAGGGAATCAGGCAGGAAAAGGGTGTGATGAAGAATTAGAATAGGAAATGTGACAGATAAGAGAATTCAGACTTTGTTTCTGGTACGAATTGTTTAGAAATAGGAGGGGCTGCCTCTGTAATCCCAAATTGTCATGGTTTGGATTTTTCATACATTGTATCAGTGAGTTTCTCCAGCAAGTAACTGCAGTTCTGTCCTCTAGCAGACATCTTTAAAAAAGAGTACCCATTTAAGTTAGTGAAGGTTAGTTCATTTTACTCAATGTAAGATTCCCCCAACTAATGTTTTATATATTGCTTATGGACTGCTAATCATAATTATGGCTGATGTATGGAGGGGGAAAAAAAGAGAAACTCCTCTGGTCTCGGGAAAGACTATTGTGTCTAGGAGAAATAACTCAGAAGAATTCATTATAGTACAAAATTACCTACATATTTCAGCTGAGACTACTGTCCTTGTGAGCAACTTGCTATTTGCATAGTTGACCTACAGGTTAGACCTGCTCAGACAGTAGCATGTTCGTGCACTTTACATTACCAAAACACTTTCTAGGTTTTACAGTTATTAGTCAGCATTCACATACTCTGCCTTTTTCCTCATCCCTGACTGGTTCCAAGTTTGTATATACTTTTGCCTGGGTCACTCAACGTGGAGAGCCCTAATATTCCAAATTGCATGCAACAATTGTTGATTTCACATGCACACAAACACACAGAGGTCTTAATATGCTTGTGAGACTGGAGCACAGCCTCTCATATGGTGTTTAGTTAAACACTGTAAATATTCCTGAATTTATACACATTTAAACTTGCTAAGACAGTTGTTATTAAGGGTATAATTTCTACTGACACATTTGGGAGTTTTTAAGTCCAGACAAGGGCTGAAAGATCAGCCTTTAGTCTGCATTTTTTTGCTGTGTATCTCACCAACAGCTGAAACTTTGCAAGGACATAAATGTATGTGCATAGGTCATTTGGTAAGGCACATAGGGATTAAACCTTGAAAATATTTTCAAGCTGTATGAAAACAAGACCAACAGAATTTTGGTAAGATATTTGCCTTAATTGGAAAGGCTTAAAATAAATGATCATATGATTAAAAAAAGCAAGGATTGCCTGCTATTTGTTGTAACCCCTATTTCTGTAGTGCCCCTGTAGCCAGAGAAGCAGCTGTTCATTGCTGACATTCTCCCTGCCAGGCATTCCAACTCTCTGAGGTAATGGGCTACAAGCATACGGGCCTTCGCTTTAATTCTTTCAGCGTATCCTTCCGCATGGATAGAGCGAGGGGAACGCCTCCAGGAAAAGAAATTAAATGCACACACACAGAGGCACACGGGGACGGCCGATTTGAAAATATTCCTGAGAACGCAGTTTGCGCTCATGCGGATCAGCGTCACATGAAAGAGGCCGCCCGAAGAGCTGGCTGGGACAGGTTTATTTTGTTGTAGTATTTTCTTCCACCCCCCAGCTCTTTACCCAGTGGAATGATATCCAGAGCAAGTTTTTTGAGACAGGAAGTGAGGAATGTTTTCACTATGAGTGATCTGAGAAGAAGGTGGGTTAGCCGAGATAGCAGCTGTTTCGGACAAGAGGAACACAGTAAGTCAGTTCCCGAGGAATACAGATGAGATGGCTCCGGGAGAAGAAGTCTTGGAGCGCTGGGGTTTTTTTTCGGCTACACGTATGTGAAAGGAGACCCGGTGTCTTTGGATCGCTGTGCAAGGTGAGGGGAAAACAGCGGGCACAGTAAAAACATAGCGGGTGATCTCTGCTGGGTACCGTGTGGCTGAAGAGTTTCAACCACTTACTTTTCGAAAAGTAAAGGCTGTGGGACTGTGCTTCTGGAGGTGGGGGAAGTTTGAGATATGCACTTACTGCTGCTCTCTCAGTCCAAGAGTCATGTCAAAGATTAACTGGTAAAACAAGGAGAGGGTGGAGTATTTTGATTATTTTTTTGGCTGCCCAAATATTTCTGATATAAATATATGTATTTCAAGAATGTGAAGTAATAGGAACCCTTTTTCACCATCATACATTGCAGTTTTATTTTGATTACTGTCATTCATGCAGGCTATTTAAAAATATTTGTAAAGTAAAATACTAGTAATTGAGGGGGGAATTGGGAGGTGAAGGTAAAGGAGAAAGATACACACACTGCTCAGTAATCACACATTGCTGAGTCCTGGCCATGCTGCTGAAATTCCAATATAGTATTTTTTAAATGACAGGTTTCTGTTGAAATACAAAGGTACAAAGTTTGGCCACTAAAGACATTTTTAGCTGTTGCATGAAAGTTCCAGGCTTGGTAAATAAAGGCTTGTTATTGTAAAGGTCATGAGTTGGATTTGTAACTCCTGGCAGTACGTAGCCATGAGTTTTTGCTAAAGTAGCTTAAAACAATGCAGGTAGGTCTGAATTTAAAGTAATGTAGTAGGCAAATTCGAGAGCACCTAGGACTGCGGAATGCACAGCTGCTGAGTAAAACCAGCACAGCTGTGTTTGCAAGAACTACACATGGCTAGCAGCAGAAGATACTGAATGATACCCTGGTGCTGTTCAGCAAACTTGTCTTAATTCTACAATATTTATTAATTTTTTTTTTAGTTTGTCTTTTGTGACGTGGTCTGGAAGTTAATTACTTAAGTTTTTCTTGTTATAAATGAGTGTCAGAAGTCATGAAGACTATGTCAGACATACTAAAATGAAATAATTTAGGGTAAATGCTCAGTGGAGCATTAAATGTAAACAACAGAGCATAACCTAGAGAATGCTCCTGGCTGGCGCATTCTGAAAATTCTGCTCTAAACTTCCTTCCTATGTTGGCATTGCTACCTGTTTGCATAGTGAAATAACTGAAAGTCCGGGGCTGCCTCCTGTCAGCATTAGATGGTTTGGAAATTTCACCTGTCAGGTTAGCCTCTGGTTAGTGATTTTTGTTTTTTTTTTCCATTCTCTTAGAATACTTTTCTAAACCTTGATATGGGCATACAAGATTGAAAGTCTTTCATACTCAGTGGTGCTCCATAAAACCTGAGATTAAAACACTTCTGCATTTCTGACTGTAGCTTTCAGAGATGAGTAAAGTGATTTCTCTCACTGCTGTAGCACAAAAAAAACCACCTAACTGTGCAAAGAATGTATTGGAAAATTGGACCTTAGGGATGTGAGCTGAGGTCAGCCAGCCAAAAGTTACTCTGCCAGGAATAAACCCAGTGCTGGCAGTGGACAGGGGACTAAAAGCTTCTGTCTGTAGAGCATTCCCTGCATGCTGTTCAAGCAGGGCTGGATTTGGAGGATCAAAGTGCAGAGCGAGTAATATAGTGAGGATTCCCTCTGTATCCCTAAATTTTTCAGGGAAACCTGTTGTTATCTGTTGTTATTTATTCTACAGCTGCACCCAAAAATAAATTAGTTGGTGTTTGGGTGAGGATTGTTTTCGCATTCAGCTGAGATTTTAGGTGGTATCTGTTGAGGATGGGGATTGTGTGGAATGGTAGAACTGCTTCAAGATTATCAGAAACGATGTCATGAAATATGCTTCTGGTCATTCTTTAGAGTAGGGTTGCAAAGATGTCATTGAGGAAAAATGCCATGCTGCCTCCTCTTTCTCCCCATTTTAGGCCTTTAATGTCTTTCCACCTTCCTTTCTTCTTTGCGGTGCTGCTGGCTGGGCAGTAGGGAGTCTGATAGGGAGTTTTCAGCCTAAAGAGTTTGTGGTTATGTTGGATAAGTTTCTAGGTGGGTGTATAAACGCCAAAGGAGAATGTGGTATCTGTTTGTTTACAGCTACACCTTTGAATTTAAGAACAGGTGTGCTAGGAAGACTACTTCTTCCGGTTCCTCCATTCCAAGGAAACGCAGATCCTCGTGCTGCTCCTGTCTGGTCATCCTGAGGGTCCTCAGGAATGAAATCGTGCCTTTTAATATGTGCTACTAATACATGCCAGCCTGTAAAAAAATGAAAAAAGAAAAGCAGGCGTTTGTTTTCTTTCCCCGTTCCGTCGGGGCAGCACTGCCACTAGAGGTGCCGGGGCAGATCTCCGTGCGCAGGGCAGCGGCAGCCGGCGGCGGGAGGAAGCGGCGTGGCGGTGTCCGGGCGGCGCTGCCCGGCCCGGGCGCGGCTCCGGGGTCGCTGCCGCCGCCGCCCCGCACGGCCCGGCCCAGCCCAGGGCAGGGCAGGGCAGAGCAGCCTCACCGAGTGAATTGCATCCCTGCCCGGGGCAGCGGCGTGCAACGGCAGGATCTTCAAGGCGCCTTCCAGCCCAAACCTTTCCGTGACGCTATGACAGATTTCACAGACTAGGGTGCGTGCGCTAGGAAGACACTTGGAAAAGGAGAAAGGCAAAGCTTGGAATGGAATTGACAGGAGAGGAGGCGTGAAGGTGTTTGCAAAAGGTGGGGAAATGGGTGGCTACCTGTAGTCTGGGTAAGAGTATGTTTTTCAAAGAAAAATTAGAAAACAAATTGTTCTCAGAATTCGCATACTCTCTTGGTGAGGCAAAGCATAACCTGAAGCATCATACAGTGGTTTAGCATAAAGAATAATGGTACATCTTGCTGTAATCCATGGAAGATTAGAGGAATTGCACTGTAATTGTCTGGTAGGAAATGGCTAAGTAAGGCGTCAGTTTTAATGCCTCTCTTGCCTTTCTTTTTTCCCCCTTTATCATTTATGTGGCTTAGTTTAATCCAACAGCAACAGGTTGAGGGTGCACGGCACTCTGAAAAACAGGCCAGATTGCTGGATTTACTCTTAAAGAAAATGTCTTTGTTCAGTATTACAAATACCTTAGACAACTCAGATTTCATGGACATATTTCATTTAAATACCGATTCAGTTTATAAATACTTATTTTAGGACATTGCAGTCACACCTGATTAAGACTCATTATTCACTTGTGAGTTTAAAAAAAAGATATCAACTGCCAAAACCCAATGTCGTCTGTGGAAAAACCAGAAACTCTGGTACTTATTTCATTATTTGAATACATAACAGCCCTGCATTTTGGAAAGGTACACTGATTATTTAGATTTAGAAAAAATATACATGTTGTTTTTCCCATGTTACCATTCCCCTTTCAGTCAAAGTATTTCTGATTCTTGTATTTCTTCTCTTTCTCTTTTGTTCCTTACTAGGACTCCAGTGGATGTCTCTTCTTGTCTCTTGGTGGAAAACTTGCTTGGCTTTAATGGATACTGCTGCTGCTGCTGGTTGATCTCGGGACACTTTACAGCTCCTTACCTTTTGAGAGGAGATAACTTCTTGTCCCCTCTCAAGGTCTCAGTGGTAGCAGCTCTTTATCACTAACCATCTCTGGGGTAAAAAGAAGATGCCTCTGCCTTTTGGGTTAAAATTGAAACGAACTCGACGTTACACAGTATCCAGCAAGAGTTGCTTGGTGGCTCGTATCCAGCTGCTGAACAATGAATTTGTGGAGTTCACTCTGTCGGTGGAAAGCACGGGCCAGGAAAGTCTGGAAGCAGTGGCTCAGAGGCTTGAATTGCGGGAGGTAAGCGAGTTGTCAAGTGAAGGCATAACTTTAGTTTCTAGTGCTGGATGACCTCTGTGGTAAATCCTTGCCATGTAGGATAATCAACTTATTTACTGGAGCAGCTATCCTGTGTTCCCATTGTTTCTTCACCTTCTGGTCTTTATGGGGACTTGGATTGCTCCAAAACAGTTGCAAATTTACATTACAGAGCTTAGATAATGTCCAAGTGGAGGAAATCTGAGAAGTGTCGGTAAATAAAAGCTTAGAATGATAAACAAAGCAATGGTTTTTTAAATGTGACAGTGCTGAGAATTCTGCTTTGAAAAACCCATAAAGCAAGAAAATAATTTCTACCTAAGCAACATGGTTAAAAACTACAAGCTAGCAAGACTTGAGTCATATGACAGAGTGTTATTTGTGTGCATGTATTTTTTTTTTCTGATGGATTAGTACTGTGAAGAGAAGAATCTAAAGCACAAAATGTGATAAGTGTACCAGTGACCAGCTGTTTGTCTTGCTTGTTTAAATACCACAAATATATTTGCAGACACTGTCTTGGAGCTCATATAGAGTCATATAGATTGAGTGCTGGCCTTATGATGAGACCTGGTTTGTGCTAGTTGAATATGTAAATATCGGTTCAATCTGACTTTTCTCCCAAAAATTCCTTACTTGATATTTTGAAGGATTCTTTTGGAACTGAAATTTGCTCTTCCACACATTTAGTGATTATTCCTGCATCTGCTGTTTTGAGTGAATTCCTTCTGAAATGCTAAGCTTTGAAATGCTAATAGAAATCTACA
The DNA here is from genome assembly GCA_013397865.1 of Struthidea cinerea. Taxonomy (NCBI): domain Eukaryota; kingdom Metazoa; phylum Chordata; class Aves; order Passeriformes; family Corcoracidae; genus Struthidea; species Struthidea cinerea. Next base: position 587,242 of record VZTI01004088.1, on the reverse strand, counting down.
AAGATGACCAACATATGAACCAATGTCATTATTTTATAAAATTGTTGAACACAGGTGGTTTAAATGCAGTATTTGAATGCTCTCAATCCTGGGTGAACTGACATTTCCCCCTAGAGTCTCCAAAGGTTTAGTTTAGTTCATTTTGTAGTCATTGCATTGTGACTGCATGTGCACTTCTGGGGGGCAGGAGAGAGAAAACTAGTGATACAAGTTTAGTGTGGCTAACATTGTTCTGAAAAATATGCTTTTGTTCTGTTCCGTGGTCTGCCATAGAATGACCTGTTGATTATTGGATTCAAACACAGGATGAAAACCTTGGATTTAGGTAACCAAAATATGAGTAATTGTGAAAATAATTAATAAAAATTTGCATTTATAACGATGATATTTTAAAATGTTACCTTTTTATTGTCAAGCAATGGCAACTGTTGGTAACTTTGCTCAAATATTGAGCAAATATATTTAGAACTCAATCCTGCAAACATTTATTACTTTACACAGCATGCATTATTGTAGGATTCCTCAGTGGGAAATGTTATAGTCAGTTGTTTCCAGAAATGCTTTTTATTTTTCCTGTTTGGAAAATAATTAAAAATGAAATAGATGTGAAGCCATTAATCTATAAGGGTTTTTTTATTGTGGTTGTTTTCAATATGCATTCTTGCAGAGTCTTCAAATATTTTTTTAGTGTACAGTTATTTTGGAAAATGCAATTCTTTGCAAGGTTATGCCTTCTTTTTTTAATCTTTCTTCTTCTAGCAAAGGGAGAATCTAGCTACGCTTGTAGCCTTAGTGTTTACTTAGAACACATCAGGTATCATATATTTAGAATTCAGTTATTGTTGTGTGAATGGAGTTTGTCAATTTTATCTATCCACTTTCAGATGTAACTTCTAAGTCACAGAAAGTATAGAATTTTTACTGTTTGCAAAATGCAAAGGCTTTGTCTTCCTGAATGATGACTGCTAGCTTTTATTGAATTAGTCACAGAGCACTGGAGATGCAGTTTTTTTCAGCTATTCTTCATTATCTCTTTCTTTGGAACCACTTCTAAAAATCTTTTTAAAACCAAAAAAAAAAAAAAAAAAAAAAAAAAAAAAAAAAAAAAAAAAAAAAAAAAAAAAGAAAAAAGAGAGCAAGAGATGCAATTCCCTCAATTAAGAGTCATATATCAGACTAAGGGAGTTGACAGTAAACTATTGAACTCTGAGCAGATTCCTTCAGTCATGCATTCTTGCATGGATTATTTTGGCAGGAAAACGTGTTGCAATAAAAGGGAATGGAAAATAGGGATATAAATTACTTTCCAGAGCTTGCATTCAAAAAATGTTGTTCTGCCTTTAAATAGTTAGATTTGCCAAGCAGATACTGCATCATTCCTGACTGCTTGCTTAGCAGAAAGTTTTCAGAAAGAAAAATGTGTTCAACACTTTTCTTAAATTTGCAAAAACAGCTTTAGTCTTTGATACAGTAAAACACAAAGTATTTCTGTAAGAAGTTGCATATTTTTAGTGCACTGAGCAGCCTTAAAGCATGAAGGTGGATTCCAAGTGTTAAACATGAAAGTATGACTGTTTATTTGAACACTGAGGCTTGGGACCATTCTCAAATCCAAGGCATCAGTTTCGCATTACTGTATATGGCCTGTGCAGCTAGGACAAGCAGTTCCCAAGCATCTTCAAAACAGTTTATTGCATGAGGCTTTAGGGCATTCTCTACCATTTTTTACACATTCAGTGGTAACGTTTGTAAATGCCTCTTTCTGGTGTAGTCTCGAATTACTGAATTTGCACAGTGAACTGAGCTATTTTTAATGGTGTGCCATCTTTTAAGGTATTTGTTTTAACAGATCTTTATGTAAATGATTATGCATTGCATGGCTAAACACTGTTTTTCTTCTGATTTTCCAATTAGTACTTCTCGATTTCCGAGTTGTGTACGAGTATGGACACACAGTTAGCATTTAGGAAGATTTACGTATGTTGACAATTTTATTTTTTTACTGAATGGTAAACTCTGTAGAAACGTGAAATGAATTCATGAAACTGAGTATCTTCTGGTATCCTAGAATGTGACTCATCAGGAATGAGTATGTAATCCAGCTCTCAAACTGAGGAACTGGGGAAAGAAGCCAAAGGGTGAACATGAGTTACTTACCCGTTGTAGCACAGTCTGTCTTTTGTCCTGTGAGAGAACTATAACCAAACTTGACTTATGTAAAAAAACTGTTACAGGAAACCATTCTGGAGTCACAAGTTTTGAAAAACTGTTGAGAGCTCTGCTGGTTAACTACCTTAAAAAGTATTTGCAACAGTGCTAATCTTGCATCTAGGACATGAGTATGCAAATAAAATCCTTGAAAATACAGAGATTTTTAGAGCATTTTAATACAGCTAGCTAGGTTTGGCAGGAGATGTTATAACTGGTGCCTTTCTCTTGCTGATTTTTTTTTTTCGTTTTCTAATAGCACTTCTAAACCAGAGAGAAGAGGCAAATTCTGCTACTGTGTACAAGCAGAGTCTGATTTAACTGCAGATATGTGGCAGAGTACAAGTATAAGAACCAGTGGCAGGGAGCTTCTGTGGAGAGTATGTGTTGTGCATATGTTCCTGTGTTTGTTTTGGACATGCAGACGAAAAGGAACCAAGGTTATCTGGATCCTGAATAACTTCAAAGTTCTGAAACAGTGCTTGGGAAATGCTTGAACTGTGCTGTAAAACTCTGCTCTGAATTCTAAAACATCAGTTCTCTTTTGGAGAAAACACGAAAAAATACCTTTAATTCATAATGGTGGTTTCTTAAATGTGTTTTTCATATGAAAAGAGTGTTTTCAAAATAAGACCGAGTGCAACCATGAATATTCTTGCCTATTATGTATCAGTAACCATATTAACTGACAAATAGAGTTGGGCCACGTCATGACAGAGGGATCATTAACATAATTATGTTTTTGTCTTGTATCAAAGTTTGACAACATTTTAGGTGATGCTTGAAAATAAGAGGAGAAGCAGTGCTTGTAGTTGAGATGCTGTGGTTACCTCTCTGAACCAAATTTTCTTTAAAATCAGGAAAGGAGAAATTGACATGGAGGAATGTATATAAGAATGCAGATCTTCAATGTGCAATCTGATTAGTTTAAAAGATGCTACTTTATTGAAAAGCAAACTTGAGTCCATTTAAAACATATATTAATTATAAAAGTGTGATAATTGTAATTTAGGAACCAAGATAAATTGAAGGACAGAGCAGTCAGGCAAAAATCAGTAACTGCCTCAATGCAATTATTTCTTCCTCTGAAGAAAAAAAGATACACATTCAGGTAAAGGGTTTGCACTGAGTCTTGTTATAGTGAGCAGCACAAAATTAAGGTTTTTCCTTGAAAAAAATAGTGGCAGTAAGGAAGCCTCGCCCCTGATTTCTTTAGCATTTTTATAAATGAATATACCACTTAATTGCATTTTTTTTACCATCATGTCAGTGAATTGCTGTACAGTTTTATACCAATCTTGGCAGAAGAGGTTTTCTTTACTTCTGAAGCAAAGGCACTAGCTTATTGTTCAGTATTTTTAGACTGCTTTGAAATTTGGATTTTCCCTTTAGTAAAGCTATCAGATTTTAAGCTTCTGATGAATGGGAACATGATACTTCTTCTAATGTCATTGATGTGTAAGGTAGGAGTCAAAAACAGTTATGTGAGTTCATCCTTCTCAGAGCCTTGAACAGTGGTGGGAAAAAGTAATATGATTTTTTTTCCCAAAAAAGTATATTTCTACATTTCTGGGTCATGTTGATAACTGACCTATCTCTGCAAGAGGTAAAAATGTCTTGGATATCATGTTTTCTGTGCACTATGAAGGTATGGCCCTTTAGCTTGTAAATTGGTCAGCTTACCTTTGTCAAATGTCCTGATGAGTAGAATATTCCTTACCTGTTAGAAGATTGTTTATTCAAGGTATTTGAAGGGTGTAAAACACAGTGTATTGTGATTTGTACAGTGTTTCATTTGAATAAACTAGACTACACCAGATTACCTTGCAAGGTATTGATTTGCTTATTTATTTCTTGTCCCTTCTGTTTTGCTTTAAACTATAGTTGGCAATTACTTCATTCAAATAGCATTTGTGAAATCTGTATTACAGTAGTTAGGAGAAAATAATTGTGTGTGAGTGTTGGAAAAAAGCTTTCCATTGTGAAAGAGCTAAGATTTAAGAATAACTTGTCACTTCGATCATTTAGCTACTCTGCTAAATATTCCCTCCTGCAACTACAGCTGAAGAGCTTATCAGTGCCAGAACAACAAAAACAGGATAGGCAAAAGCACCCTACAGTAAATAGCTTCAATATGGGGGAAAAGAGAGGGATTTTTGTCAGTGGTCCTCCTATTGCTGCAAGAAGAATTGGTCATGGTAGTATGTAGAGAAGTGCAACTTCCTACTTGGTGGCTGGTACATGACGAGACTCACGGAGGTTTTTTTCTCCACCACTTTCAGGAAGTCTTGGATATTGTACACTGGCCAGTCCAGCCTGCTCCAAGTCCTTTCTCAGCTAGAGATTGGGAAGTTTTGTGGAGGAGGTTGTCTGCTGTGATAAGAATGGAGTTTCTGGAGAATTTTCAAGGCCTGTTGTCTCCTTCTGTAGCTCTTTAACATTGGGTGTAGGGTAAAGCTTTCATTTGGTATCTGGCAGTTGTGCTTAGTACAAGATTATTGACCCAGTTCCCTTGCACGTGGTTTATTTAAACTGTGCTATCCTGATAGTAGGAGCTGTTCTGTATCCAAGCATATAATAAAGCTAGATGTGGTGGAGCCCCTGGGCTAACTGGGATTTTATGAGTTTGACTTCAGTGCTCATCCTTCCATAATGAGAACATGTTTTCAGCATTCTGATCAGGGACATCTTATGGTTTGTTTTATTGGTATGTATGAGTGTAAAGGAGGAAAAGCCTGTAAATACATTTTGATTGCATTCTTCTGCTATTGTTTTCTCTTTTTTTTTTCCCCCTAACATCTTAGGATGGTAATTCCTCAGATACCCTTGAGGCAGGTAGCCAAATACATTAATTAAAAGGCACTGTATTAGAAAACAATTCTCTTTTCCAGTCTATTTGTAAGATATGAGATACTTTGTAAGATTTATAATACAGGATATGGAAATCAACTGGAAAATATATTATTAAATATGTAAGGTTGAAGTAAATTTCGAACGATGCTGTGCCTCAGGGGACCTCCAAGGGTTGCATGGTCCTACCCTCTGCTCAGGAGAATCAGGTGGTTCAGGGGTTGCCTGGGTGAGTTTACCACCCAAGTGCCTCCAAGGATAGAGATTTGATGCCTCTTTGGGCTATCTGTTCCAGTGTTTGGCTAGTCTTGTTGTGAAATTTTTTTCCTGATCTAATTGGAATTTCCCACTTTGCAGCTTGTTCCCAGTGTTTCTCATACTTGCAGTGATTACTTCCAAGAAGACTGGCTCTATCTTCTTTGTCTATGCCCTGCTCTTAGGGAATTGAAGTCCACAGTAAGATTTTTACTTAGTCTCTTCTTAAGGGTGATCAGTCTCACTTCTCTGTCTTTCACTGTATATCATGCCAAAAGATCTAATATAGTCACCTGTGGTGATGTAGTTTTGTGACACTTACACCTGGTGAAACTCCTCTGCTTATCTTAGGAAGTCTGGGTGACTTCAGTGATGAAGTCACTCCACTCCCACCAGCTTGAGAGCTGTAAATACTGTATGGGGCTTTTGGTACTTTTATGTTCTTGATAGCTCTTGAAATTTATGCAAAAATATTTACTGTCGATAATGTCAGAAAGCAAATAGATAGAAATTAAGTGTGCAGAAATTATATGTTCCTTTTATTTCTATTTGATTTTCTTCAGAGGGGTTTGGTCATGAATAAGTCACTAAAATAAATGAACCTCAAAGTAGTGTTAATCTTAACAGCTTAACATATTTTAAGAATTATGTCATGCCATTCTTTTTAGCACTGGATGTTGTCCTGAGCTGCTAATAATAAAATGTTTTAGCAGTGAATAAAAGTGGGTTCTATTTTAATCAGTGCGAATATTCCAGGGTGCATAAGCTCCTCTGAAAACTCACAGGATCAAATTCTGCCCTTGAAGTGAAGTGAAAGGTTTGCATAGAAGTCAGAAGACCAGCTTTGGTCTGTAGTATTTTACATGGCTTATTTAAATATATGCTGGATTCCAGAGGATATTTTAAAACGTGGAAACATTTTTCTTAGTCTGTTTTGCCAGTAACTGCTTGGTTCTGTGTGTAGGCAAGAAAAAGCAGTCAGTGTTCCAAAGAAATAGATCTACTTAAGTGATCATCATGCCTTAAAATTAGTCTATACATTCAGTTTGAATTCAGGGTGTAGAACCAGGAGTATGGTACGTCAGAGAGTTTGAAACAGTGGCGATGTTAACAGAAGTTTGTGGCCTTTCTCTCCTCACCTTTGTTACGCATCTGTGCTTCTATGAGGTTTAAGTACACCAAGGCTGCAAGAAAGTTATTCAAACAATTGCTGTACTTTTTTGGGGTGTGTTTTTAGTTGGTTTACAAACGTGTTTGTGTGATATCCTCTATAGAAGTCTTTCAGCTGTAGCTGTTACCCTTTGCTTTCAGTCTCTGCCATGGCCACCGCTCTTGCCCAGAATGTTGTGGTTCCACATTTTTATGGTGCTCAGCCCGAGGCTGATGTGGTTGTCCTGTCGGAGAAGTGGGCTGGGCCAGAGCAGAATGTCAGCACCATAGCCGGGCTTTGGCTCCTGTGACTGCACGCATGGTGTTAACAGTCTTGTGAGGAAAGAGAAATACACCTTTTTACACGCATTCCTTTCCTTACTCAGTCTGCAGGAAGGATTAAGGACTAGTCAGTCGCTCAGTACATTTTATCCTTTTCAGCATGTGATGTTGCAGTGAACATGGTATTTCTTTCATAATGGAGTTTCTGTGGAACTACTGTTTGGGTTTTTTACCCCAACATCTTAGGGAATTTAAGATACTGTCTTCAATATCCTTGTGGGGTGGTGGTAGTCACCTAATGATTGGGGGATTTAAGAATAGAAATAAAATACCATTTAAGGTATCAGCAAACTTTGTCTGGACTGGGAAATTTAGAAATCAGTGTTGTTTATATTATTTATATTCAGAGCCCTATTTCTTTTGTCTTCTTGAAAGTCAAAGTATTTATGACTTCCTAAATTTGATTCTTGGCTTTCAAAATTTAGAAGTGATGGCCACACAGTGTCCGCCTGAGAAAAATTTGCTTTGTAGGATTTGCTTTACAGGGAACTCTGTTTCTGATTTGCGAAGTCTGGCTCTCTATCATGATTTTTAAACTTTCCCATTCTGCACATTCTCTAGATATCTTCCTCTATACAGAAAAAAACCTGCTTTTTTCTTCTATGAACAGTTCTAATTCAATTCATTTTCTGTATTATGGGCTGTCTTTTTATCGGAGGGCCAGAGTTGTTTTAGAGTTTATAGAAGGCATCTTAAGGTTAAATAGGCAGATTTTGTCTGAACATACTTATTTCTTATCTTGTGAATACTAATTTTGCAATTACATGGTAGCTAGCACTGATTTTAACTTAAATGATTTTTTTTAAACCTTGGGGGAAAAAAGCCCACAAACACCAAAACCCACCAACAATCACTTAGAACTGTGTTTATGCTAATTTAGAGAGGAGCAAAGGAGTACATTTTGCCAGTGTGTAATGCCAAAGGAATGTTATACCTTAGAACTGGCTCTAATTTCCTACTTTTGTTAATAGCCCAGACAAAATGTTTTTATGGAATAGATGGTTTTATTAATTTAATGCTACACCTTGACTTTTGTGCCTTGAATTACTTGATGATCTGTGCTGATATGGAGCACTGATTCAGTGCTGTCCATGAAGTTTGGGATGGGGCATATGTGGTTGTTGCACACATAGTGAGCCTGTCACAGCTGTAAGGAAAATTTGGAATCCCATGAGGGTGGACTCTTCATCCTGTTTAAACTGTAAACTAAGAAGATGTATGTATATGAATTTTCAGCTGTGTATATGGGTGAGTTTTTGCAGGAATATACTGAAGTGGCCTTTTCCTACTACGAGCTGTTTCTCCCCAGTGAATTTCAAATCTGTGCTCCAAAGTATCAAAATGCTAGAGCTTTTGAGAAAACAAAAGAAAATACATTTTTGCTAGGGAGACAAATTTTTGATAACTAATTCACAGAAATTATTGCTTTAGAGTAATCATGATAAATATTCCCTCTGCTTTATAGAATTTCATCCTTAAAAGCTTTATTTTGTGTAAGTTAAAAATGTCTGAAAATATGTAAGGAAAAATATTGGATTAAAGGTGTTGGTATTTCTACAGTTTCTACATACAATAAAGGGTATGTAGCAAGGACTTGGAGAATTTTCATGTAAGTATCTACAGACTTAATTGGTAATTTGTAATATTCACTTATCTCCCTCCCTCAGTTAAAACACTTCTAATTATGATATCTAGTTTTGCTCTGATAGTGACATGAGTATTTTCCAGTCCAAACCTGTTTGCTGGTCCAGAACGGAATGAAATAAGTACTGTGGGAGCAGATTTTAGCCAATTTAAATGTAGCGGAGAAATTTAAATTTTAGTGTGTGACTCTGCAGTATGGATTTAGAACTGTCCTGTTCTAAAGATAAGAGCAAGAGAAAAATACTCTGATCCAGACTCCTTCTGGGAGAGGATCTAATGGAAGTTAGATGGTGTTGCTCGAGTTACTGTCCAGTGGGATTTTGACCTTCCAAGGGTGACATCCCTCAGCCTCTCAGAGTGGTCTGTTTCAGTGCATACTGTCTGTTCTGTTTCAGCTTGGTCAGGAGTTTCCCTCTCAGGCAAGATATCTTCCTGCTCTGCTGTATCTGGTCATTTTCCTGCTCGTGGAGTGAGCCATGCATGAGCTTTAATGAGCTCAGCTTTGACTGAGCAGCTGTCCTGTGCTCTTTTGTCCTTCAGCATCCCGTGTGAGCCTGCCTACCAGGTCCCCAGAGAAGCCATGCTTTGCTCTCCTGCTGTCCCATGTCATTTTCCATTTGCCTTCCTCACTTCCCTTAGATTTCCTGTCACACATGAATGCCTACTACTAGCATCTGTGAATTGCCACAACAGAGTTACGACTTATGAACTGTTTGCAAGTAAAGAGTAGTTCTGGTACAGTTTTAGGTGGGAGACCTTTCGTAAGTGAGTTGGTTTTCTGAATGTAATATCTGCATTTTATGGTAAATGTCTCTGCAGTTCTCTGAAGTTTTCAATAACCCATAGCCTTAGTCAGTGTTTTAAAACATTTATTTCTAAGTAGCAAGACTTTCATACAATATATTTTATCTAATATCACAATATTAACTTTTTTTCATCATTGCAATGCCTCTTTTTCAGATTACATATTTCAGTCTCTGGTATTATAATAAGCAGAATCAACGCAGATGGGTAGATTTGGACAAGCCTCTGAAAAAGCAGCTGGACAAATATGCCTTGGAGCCAACTGTGTATTTTGGAGTAGTGTTCTATGTGCCTACTGTTTCTCAGCTTCAGCAGGAGATTACCAGGTAAACCCCTTAATATAAACTTCTCTGTGTTTATAAATTTGCTTTCAGCATTCTGAAATCTATGGTTTATTTAAGTTGTCTGCTTTCCATTCCCCTACCTTTATAGAAATGAAAACTATTTTGGGCAGAATTTATGTTCAAACTGTATGCTAATGTATCTTTGGAATATTTAAAATATGTGATAAACTAAGCAAGCAACTAACTTTTTGTGATCTTAGGAATCTGCTCAAACCTGTTTTAAGTAACAGGCATACCTGCATGGTCAGACTTTTAATTGTTTTAGTCCCTTCATGTTTGACTTTTTAAATGTTGTTGGTTGGTTGGGTTTTTTTGTTTTGAAAATCCATATGTTGCTTTAGTGGACATCCATCCTACAACAAAGCACATGCAGATTTTATTAAGCTATGCTTTCCTTTGTTTTGCTTTTAATACTTTCTGCACTTTCAGTACAATACATTGGCAAGCTACAGGCTAGGCTTCAGCTTGTGATTTTTTTTTTTTTTGTGTATAACTGAGCCATAAATATGGATGTTAGTTCTGGTATTACGTGTTTGTTTCTACTGTGAAGCTGGGGAAAATCATGTCATTGTTGCTGACTGCAGGGGGAAAAATAAAATCGAGCAAATATACTGGCCAGTTATTCCTGTGGGCTGTACATTGGCTTCTAGTGGCTTAATGTGTATAGTTCTAATTTAATGATTTTTTTATAGGCGGATGAGTACAAAACCCATAGCTGGATTACAAATAGGTATTGTTATTTCAAAAATACGTGCTTGTATTAACTAACCCACTTAAGCTAAAAAATTTAAGTTGGCCGTGCTTTGAGTGGGGAGTTGAAGCAGATGATCACTCAGAGGTCCTTTTCATCTTAATTTATTCTGTGGTTACATTAAACTGTCTTACATACTCTGTTCCTAAAATACCCTGCCAGACACCTTTCCTGCTAATTATGATGTGAAAGCTTTTCAGGGTCACCAGGTGCAGTCCTCTTGGTGCAGACACTGGTGCTGTTATGTACTGCTTAATGCTTGGCAGCTTTAGTTTTTGGTTTTATGTATAATTTTTGAAAGATTTTTTTTTTCCCCCGAAAACTCTGAAGTTTTGCGCTATTTCTCAGCAATTTTGGTGGCTTAAAAATCTCTGGTTCAGATTCTGTGTTGGTGTACTGGGATACATTAGAGTAAGATAAATATCATGGTGTTGCATTGAATAGCTAAAATGCCTGAAGAACCTTGAATAGTCTTCTCTATCATTTATTTAAAGAATACGGTGTTTATGCTGGAGCTTTAACAAAAATTTGGCAGTGTACTGCCAGGTAGAAAGCAGGAATTTTTGTGCCAGCCTTATGCTTGTGTCCTAGAGGATGGTACTTTGATACATGATAGTAAGAGTCTGGGTTAGTTTCAAAGATCTGTGGATTGTTTCATGCCTTTTCGATATTAATGAGATTGAAGCAAATTATATGTTTAATGTACACCAGGAAATGGAAATGTTATAGATAAAAAGATATGTGCTCTCCAGAGACACTGTTAAGATTCTTTATCTATATGTTTACTTTCAATAGCAGTTCTATGGAAAGAGCTTACCTTCTGCTTCTTGACTGGGAAGACCTGTTTCCCCAAATGTCTTGGACTTTTTCTTTTCTGTTTTTTTAAGGCCTGGGTTTAGCCCCAGCTGTTCTTGTGTGTGTTGTATAGGGGTGTTACATTCTGTCATGTGATATACTGGGTTTTTGTAGTAGGATCCCTAAGAGTCTAAACAATATTTATACGTTATCACTGTATTTAACATGACAGCAAACAGTGATGGAAGAGTGCTGTCCATTAACATGAATAAAATCTGTGTGGAGTTTACCTGTCCTTTCCAATCTCTGAATGAATTATAGCACATGCTTTCATGTTCTCAGTATTAAAGCCTTACTTCGCAAGAGTTAACATGCAATATGAGGAAGTCAAGAACTTTTTAAAACTAGACTTACAGAAGACAAATGTCCTCCCTGGCTAAGTCTGTCTAACTGTAGTGGCAATTTTGAGGTGTTTCGGGCTCCAGATAGAAAGTTCCATGGGTGACTGAAAGGGGTAGAAAAATTCAGGCAGATAGTGGCTTGGTCTGTGGACAAACAGTACAGCTAGTAGTCGTTGCATGTACAAGAGATGATGCAGGAAAAGCTTAGATTAAAAGAAAAAAGAAACGGTGCCTTGAAAGTGAGAATAAAATGTACTCAGAAGTTGTAATGCAGTCAATGATGAAAGTCACTACTGGGATTGAAGGAATGTACATTGTTAGATCTATTGGAAGAGAATGCAGCAATACAGAAGCAGTTTACTGAACATTGTAAAGAGACAATAGCAACAATTTTAAGGAAGAAAGAGGTGAAAATAAAAAAAAGAAGAAGAGGGATTGATAGTAGATAGAAACTGTGGAGATTCTTTAAGATCACTGGTTCTAAAATGGTATGTGAAAGTTAATGGAGGCAGGAGTTTTAAAAGGCCTTGAAGTAGTGGGTCCAAATGACGAGGAAGACTACCCTCTACTCAAGCTGGGGAATGCAGAGAGGAATAGGAAGTGCAGGTGTATTCTTCTGCTCTCTCTTAAAAATAAAGAAGCCCATGCTAGTTTTTTCTTTTTTTTTTTCCCCATGTAGGTATCAGTATTATTTGCAATTAAAGAAAGATATCTTGGAGGGCAACATTCCTTGCACACTGGAACAAGCAATACATCTGGCTGGTTTGGCAGTTCAGGGTAAGTAAGAAATTGTGCCAACTAGCGAATGTTGAATTAGAAACTTTGATGATATATTTTCTATTGCCTGTTTTCTATTTCTCTCTCAGAAGACCCAATTCAGTAAGTTATGAAAGGGGCTTGCTCCTTAGGACTTTGTCATGTGGACTGAGGAGAGGAACAGTTGGGTCAGTGGCCCCAAACTTGCTTCTGTGCAGTCCTCAGAGGTGTACCTGGGTATCTAACATGTAGTTTCAGGAGCTGGATTTGAATTAGACATTGGAGTTCCTTTGGGGAAAAAGGCTTTAGTTGTCCGCCTACATCAGCAGACCCTTCCTTTGTTTCTGTTAATGAAGACTGTTTATTCTGACACATCTTCATAAATAAGCAACTTTGAATGTACAGCTGTACTTGTATTTCCACTTTTTATCCCAAATTTCTTATCACATAAGATTATTTCAATTTAGTGTGTGAGCCTGTTAACAGTTCTTGTGTTCAAATCACTCCTGAAAGCACGTTTCTGTGATACATATATGACAAAGGCAGCTTTATTTTTCCTAGCTAGGGTCAGATGGGATAGAGTATACACCAGTCCTGAGTCTGTCTGCAGTGATCATGTCTGGTGTTCCTTGCAACGTGCTTGTCTGATATTAAATCTCTCAAAAGTTTGTAATGGCAACAGCTGTGTTTAGTGTGTTTGTATACTGTTACCTGTATGTCATTCACGGTGAATGCCACTTCAGTACATCTAGCAGCAATTGTAAACCTGCTAAAACTGCACAGGACTTAAAATCATTGGCAGCATATACAACCAAAGATTTTTTTGTATTTTGTTAGTTATATACATTGGTTGTATCGCAATAAAGATGATGATTTTGTTTTTTTGAAAATGTGGTTACCGATGGAGTAGGATAAATTGTATTAATGCCTTGTTTGTATAACAGTGAATCTGTTTAAACCAAGCCAGGTTTTAATGGTCTTCAACTGAAAAAATCTTGCTCTGTTATTTCCATGTCTTTGGACAGTGTAAATGTCTCTTTGATCAGTGAGTTTTTTATAGAAATCTTTCAATATAACCCTCTTTCCAGATGGAAAATATTCATCCTTATAGCTTTCACCTTCCTTTTTTATTCCTGTATAAGAGATGAACTGTATGTGTTGATAACACGATGAAAAACAACTCAAAAAAAGCACAGGTTCTAAATTAACGTGCTCCAGTGACTGAAGTAGCTTATACCAGGTAGGTTAGTAATTTTAGCTGGTGAATGAACAGAAGCAGTGTTTGCGGTTTCAAGTCAACTGGTTTCAAGAATGATCTGTATTTAAAATAAATACGATAGGTTAATTTTAAACACTGCTTTATCTCAAGAGCTGTCTTGGTGTAGCGTGTCAGAGGTGCTCCCCTTTCATATAAATACCTTCCATGTTAACTGTTAATGCCTAATACAGAATTGGTTCCTGACTGTCTCTAAAATGATACTGATATGTATGAGAGTCTGTGGTAATGTAAATTTTTGGGAGCAGCTGTTTCATGCAGAATGCTGTTCCACAGTTTCTCTGCCGAGGTTGGTACATAACTTTTCCAGTGTAGACTGTTTTCTCTTCTTTGAAATGTGGGCTAGTCTTTTCCTGGAAACAGAGAAGGAGTGAGATTCCTTGAGATGCTCTTTGGTGTGATGTAAAATCAAAACTGTTACATCCCTTCTGAGCACGCCCCTGAGTCTGGAAAGGCTTCTAGCTCCCAGTTTCTGCGTGTCTGAGTGCAGGGAGCTGTAGAAGTCTTGTTAGCCAAAGGATGTTGCAGCTGCTCTGTGCAGTGTTTGAGTAAAGCTCCAAGTTAGAGTAGTCTGTTGGAGCCATATTGAAGTACCTGACAGGAGGGAGTAAAGAAGATAGAGCCAGAATACTCAAAATTTGCATGGAGAAAGCTCTGAGACAATCTGCTGTAGCTGATCGTGCTTAGAGCTAGATCTCTGGAGGCCTCTTTCAACCTCAGCTGTTCTGTGATTAAAAAATCAAACTACTAAAACACTAAAGAACTAAGGAACTTGAATTCTGACTGTTTTATCGTTTCTTCTTCTTCTCTATCCACAAGGGGTGTTACCAATTTTTCTGAAGAAAAGATGGGATTTTTTTTTTTTTACCTTTTCTCTTTATAAACATTATTGATTAGTTTGTTCTGTTGTTTTGCTTTCAGATTGTAGTTCAATAGGATGGAGGTTTGCTACTTGGAGATCCTGCTGCAATTAATTGGGTTTTGAATCATTTTGTTAAAAGTCTTTGAATCCAAGATTTTTTTTATTTTTTAGCGGATTTTGGAGACTATGATCAGTATGAATCTCAGGAGTTTCTACAAAGATTTGCTTTGTTTCCAGTGGTAAGTACTTCCTTTAAATTGATGCATTTAAATTTTTAAATTGACAAATTTAAATCCTTCTTAAAATTGGTAAATGCAAATCATTTTTAGGAAGACTCCATGATCCATCTATCTTACTGCTCCCTAGGTTCGTCAAATTTATTAAAGGTTTACTTTGAGATTAGAGTGAGATATGACACCTTATATTACACAGAAACAAAGATGTAGTAAGATCTTTTCAATTTTGTTGTATATTACATTGAAAAGAAGGTTGAGGTACAGATGGAAAGTGAGTAAAACCACTTCAAAACAGTGTTTGTGCTTTTTGGGTTTATTTGTGCATATTACAGCATCTTAGCTCCAAGACTAGAGTGAAGGGTTGATTCATATGTGTGAAGAAACTATAGCCATTTGATTTTGTAGAATTTTTTTTGTATTTCATTCCACAAATGCTATTTTACCTTAAGGGTTGGCTACAAGAAGAAAAAATACTGGAAGAAGCAACACAGAAGGTTGCCTTGCTACATCAAAAGTACAGGTAACGCATCTAAAACTCTTCAATGCTTAATGTCGGTCTTCAGTAGCTTCTGTAGCTCAGAAAGCTGTGAATCTTGAAATATGGTTGGACTAATTTCACTTCCCATTTAAATGAGTTTTTTCTCTAGTACATCTGTGTTAAAGTTACAAGAGTTTTTGCTGAATGAAAACGAGAAGAGAACAGAATATTTAGTAAAATAAATGAGAGGATTCTGCTTGAAAAGAATACAGGACACAACGAAATAGTGTCACTTCACCTGCATAATGCTTCGGACTCTTGTTCTTGTGAAGTTCTGACCCCAGTAAGGATGTTTCTTGATAAACAACATTGGGAGTTATTGAGGGCAGGAGAAATGTGGAGACAGTAACTGTGCCAGAATGCTTATGAACTTAGGTAGAAGGGAGCTAAGGTGCAGTAGTCCAGGACAAAGGAAAGTTAAGTTCTGTTTATCAATTCATCAGTGAAAAATGTTTGTGACTATGTGAGTAATACTGAATAATTTCCCCTGTATTGTTTTAAAACAACAGTTTGAAAATTGCAATTTCACTTATCTTTGAAATGCACCTGTTACAAGATTGCATGGTTAAGGTTCAGCAAAGAAAACTTAATCTTCATGATGTTAGGAAAAAGTGAAGAAATTGAGAGATTTATGATTGAAAAACTATTGAGAGCCATAACAATGAGCATGACAGGATTTTTCACGTAGAAATAATGTCTTTTATGAGGTAACTGAGGTATGTTGGTGGGTAGGTAAACACAAGCTTTTAAGCCGTGTGATACTACTGCAAGTCTGTGAGAAAGCTGTCTTTGTCAGTTGGTCTAATTATAAAGAATTCTAGCTTTACCTACAGATCTTGTCCTCATGTTTTCAAAGTATTACAGTTAAAACTGTCAGCATTTAGAAGATGAAGCAGTCTTTTTTGAAATGTAAAATGCCAGACTTCATATTTCCCCTACAGCAGTATAGGGGAAATTCATGTCTTGAGCATGTGTGCCTCTGATAAAGTGAGGAAATGTGGAGAGACTGCTGGATTTGAGCGAGAATGTGATAACTGTCTGGCACTAGCAGAGGTGGTAATTTTAACTGGTCTTTGTTGCCATTTACCCCTAAAGATGCCAGAGAGAAGGAAATTATTAGAATCAAAGTGTAAAGGCTGAGCCAAATATATCAGCCATTGGTACAGATAGAAACAGCATGATTTGATGGTTGCCTTGATGTCTTGGGGATGCTTTTCAAGCTTTGACAGTGTCGTTCAGAGTAAAACAAAGATGATTTTTTCTTATTGGCAGTACTGGCTGATTGTTGTTCTATTTGTAGAGGCCTTACTCCTCCTGATGCGGAAATGTTATATATGCAAGAAGTAGAAAGAATGGAGGGCTATGGTGAAGAGACCTATCCTGCAAAGGTAAATGGGGTTTTGGTCTTTGGCTCTGTTGCTCTCTTCTCCCTGTTTAGAGTGGTTACTTCCTGCCAAAAATAAATAAAACCCCAAACCCACACCATGCAGAATTTTCTCCTCCTGAATTATAAAAGCAGTTGTTTCTTATGTAATTTTGTGTTCAAAGACCTTTTTCTGTACTTGCATGATTTTTTGCAACTTCTTACAGGACAGCCAAGGAAGTGACATATTCATTGGAGCATGTCTTGATGGTATCTTTGTGAAACACAAAAATGGTCGTCCTCCTGTTGTATTTAGGTTAGTATTGTTCTTTCATAAAATATCTTTGTGAACTTCACATTTTAAGCGTGTTCCTCACAAGCATTGATGACTCTTAGGTATGACTTGTGTTTATGCATTTGATAAGCCTGAACATAGTCTTCTAGTCATCAGGCTACAGTGAATACTGAAGCCAGTGGGAATTTCTCAATGTATTAGCTGCAGAATTAATCTCTTTCAGACAGATTAATTCTAAGACATGAATATACAGTTGCATTGCAAAACATTTATTGAATCAAAAAGGAGCAATTCTCTGCACATAGAGCATCTTAAATCCTGAGAGTGTCACATCAATTCATATAGAAATATTTACCTGTGAAACTGTCTAGGAGCTCCTTTCATGTATTATAAATATATGTGGAGAGTTACATGCTAACATTTGTTTTATTATTTTGGATTCATACTTTTTTTAGTTTATTATTGAATGTTCTAATAAATTGTAGACAGAGCTCTGACTTTTCTAACACTTAAAATTCACTCTTCATGTGAAATGGCTTCCCACTGACTTTAAGGGGGGTTGCTTGGGCATCTGTGGGCAGAATTAGGAATAAATTTTTAGAAGACATTTTGAGATTTTTTATAAAATGAGTCTCAGCAATTTGTAGTTATTGCTAAAGCAAGAAAGGGTTTATTCTTAGTGAACTTTAATCTTCTAGAATTGAATTTTTGACCGAATATGAACAGAAATCTTGAAATCCTGTGGTCCAACAGTTACTGGAACGTCACTTCTGGTGCATTTTTGGGATTAGAGAAAGTAGCAGCTGTGCTTCTTTCTGTTAGTAGTTTTGTTTAACAGACTTTATAAATTCACTACTGTTAAACGTCCTTCACAAAAATTTCTGTCTGTGCTGTGATAGGAGAGCTGATGCTGAGATCTTTATAATTGTCTGGAGTCGTCAAAAGTTCCCTGCTCTGCTTTCCTACGGCATTAAACAACAGCTGCACTTATCAAACACACATGGAGAGGAATAACGCTTTGTCCATGCATTTCACATTAATTCTCAAAGCATTGTGGATGCAGTGACTGTAAACATAGGAATAAAGTTGCACATTGGGAAGTATCAGAAAGTATTCATATTCCAATTTCAGGATTCAGTTTTCTGCTCTTTTGCTTGTTTGTTGTATGACTATGTAATTCCATCATGGGGAGCATTATCATGGTATTTGGGTGGCAGTAAAGCATAGGCAAATGACGCATTAGTATAATTTACAAAGACTGGGTTTTGCTTGAGATTGGTTCAGGTAATTTCATAGTTGTGTCCAGAAAGGATTATGAACCAAGGCCTTAAATTTGAGGGATTTTTGTTCTACATCAGAATGGAGACATTAATGTTTCTCTTTCTCATATACATGAGGGAATCGCTGTGGAAAATGGTAAAAATCACCTCTGTGTAATGAAAATGGGAGTCATATAAATACCTTTAGCGAGAGCCCTATATGCAGGTCATGCTTTTTCCATGTATTTGTGCACTGCAGAATATTCTTTTAATAAATCTATGATACAGGCTTTATTTACACTAACATAATACTAATGGTTCAAGCTGAATTTGCGTTTAAAAAGAAGATGAATAAATCTATTTTATTTTATGCAATCTAAATTTTTTTCATCTGTCAATGTGCAAGAGTTCTAGAAAATATGCGTAATAATGCCTTAAAGGCTTTGTTTAGTGTAGATTTAAAATTTTTATATGGTTTTCTTTCAAACAGTTGGGACATTATAATTTACTGATAATTAAATTTGTCTAAATTTGATTTTTTTTTAAAGAACACTTGGCAGAATTTCAAATGGAAGACAAGTAATAATCTTAACTACTGTACATGCTGTACATCTTCCCAAGAGTTAGTCACATGCATGTTTTCCTTTCAGCAGCCATTAATGGTAAGGAAGTGATGGTCTGCAACTTGTTCAGATAGATTAATGAACTTTTTCACAGAATCATAAAATGATTTTTCACAGAATCATAGACTTACAGCATATACTATGTTGAGAGGGACCCATCAGGACCATCGAGTCCAACTCCTGGCCCTGCACAGGACACCCCAAGAGTCACACCATGTCCCTGAGAGCAGTGTCCAAACACTTCTTGAACTCTGGCAGGCTTGGGACTGTGACCACTTCCCTGGGGAGCTGTTCCAGTGTCCAGCCATGCTCTGGGTGAAAAGCTTTTTCATGATATCCAGCCTAAACCTCCCCTGACTCAGCTTCAGGCCATTTCCTCGAGTCCTGTCATTGGTCACGGGATGGAAGAGGTCAGTGTCTGCCCCTCTTCTTCCCCTCATGAGGATGTCCTCATTTCTTTATCCGTGTTCTTGGTGGTGGTTCTGGTCTTCAGTCGCATTTTTAATGGTTTGGAAATCAGAGCTTGTCCAGTCATATCCTGTCCCTTTTGTCTGCAGGTGGCACGATATTGCCAACATGTCCCACAATAAATCCTTTTTTGCATTAGAGTTGGCAAACAAAGAAGAGACAATTCAGTTCCAAACTGTAAGTACATTTTTTTTTTCATGAAGTCATCAGTAAATAAAACCACAAAACCGATCATTTAACTCAAAGGTTAAAACCTACTTTCTATAGATTTAGCACCTTTGAACTGTTTGAGTCAAATGTAATAACACTGTCTTTGGCCAGCTTTCTATGGGAAGGCATTAAAAATTGGACCTTTTATGTTGAGTACATTGAAATGTTTGGTTATGTGGTCATAAAAATTTTCATCCATTCCAGTAAAATTTCTAGGATGTTTTTTTTACTTTTAAATCAGTGGCAATTAAGTTAAATATAGCCTTAGAGCTTTGCTGGAAAGGGCCACGGCATTCCTTGCAGAATTAATTTTATGCAGCATCTACCAGTTGCTTTTGTCAAAAGCAGCTGTTGACAATCTTATGGCAATCTTAACTATAAATTGTGTTAGTATTACAGCTGATACAAGTGTCTTGAGCAAACAGCTTCTACTTTCAAATTTCATAAGTCTAAGAAAATTGTTAGGCTAGAGCGCATGTTTGGGCCTACAAAATAGAGTTTTAGGGAAAACCTGGTGACATTAATGAAGTTACATTAAAATGAAGTTGGTCAATGGTAATTTAATCTTAAATTCAGTGGCTTGTCTGAAAGCAAGTGAAGGGTATGAGTATTTGACTTAATGCAAATATTGGGTTTTGTTTTTTTGGCAGGAAGATATGGAAACAGCAAAATATGTGTGGAGGATGTGTGTGGCTAGACACAAATTTTACAGACTAAATAAATGCAGCCTGTAAGTAGAATACATTAGCAGAAGTCTTGGTGTCCTTGCAGCTTCCACTGGGAAGTGAAATCCACTACTTCCTCTGTAAAGTCTTTACTGTCCTTTTTAGATGGTTGTAATTAATGACTTGGGTTCATTTTCTTAATCTTTTTTGAGAAAATACTTACCACCAGTTTTTAAAATACATCCTGCTTTATAACGGAGGACAATATTAAATACTGAAATCTTACCATAAGTAATAATGTTTGGCCTTTGCTTCTGGATCTCAGTGCTGTGAGATACTTCAGTTGCTTTGGGGTCTGTTATTGCTAGTGCTGGTGAGCTGCTGGAACCACCAGGGTTTTGGCCTGTGTTTGGGCAAACTGCTCTGAAAGGACACTGGAGGCTTTAAAAGGGCGGGCAGTGTATGTGAAGCACTCCTGCAATGTGCTGGATTGACAGCTGAGAGGTATGTGGTTCTTCAGATATCCACGGAATCTGTATAGCTCAAGTAGCACCAGTGCAAAGTAAATTTAATACAATTCATCAAATTAAATTTAAATGGGCTGGTCTCCAACTTGTAAATCAATGGCTGGAATTTGAGCTACTTTATTGGTACAGCTTTCCTTCAGTTAAGTTTCTTCAGTCAAAGAATAGAGAATTAGACTCTGTGACTAGTCTGTTGTTGAAAAAGCGTGATTCCCATATGTTCATTCCTCTTCATACACAGGAAGATAGATGTTTGAAATCTACTGAGGCCAGTAGAAAGAAATCAAGTATTTTGTGCCACAGGTGACTCATTAGTGTGTTTAATGCTAATTTATTTGAGAAGTTAGATTAATTTGAAATAGAGTAAACCTCATACCTCAAAGCTTGTAAACCTGATTGTCTTTTGAGAGTGATAAGAAGCATTGGTAGAAGTAGTGCTTTTGTGGGACTTGTGCATTTCTGTCTGAACAATGTCAGTTCTGTAGTTCTGTATTGAATGTCAGTCTCTAGGATTACTTATTGTAATTGTTTCACTGCAACATGGTTTCACATGAGGTTAAGTCCTCAAAAAAAAAATCTGATTATCTCTACTTTTAAGATTTCCTGTCATCTGGTCCTGCAGCTGGAAACTGTCTTATGCATGCCTGTATCAACTTCAGGGTTTTTTTCTGAATCTGTGCATACCTTGTCTTTAGAGACTCCTTGGACTCTCCACCTGAGGAGGGCTCTCAGAAATCTTCCCTCATTCTTTCCCTTCCACACTTTCCAATCCTTTCTCGTCCTTCACTTCCCAAAGGGTGAGCTTAAAAACATCTTTCTCGCTGAAAAATAGCAGTTCATTTGTATCATGCTGTCTTTTGACCTCTGTCTTGCTACAAGACGCAGAGCACAGGTGCAGTGTAGGGTGGGGGGAAAAGGAGCTTAAGACTTCTGAACCTTATGTCCTGGAGCCAACCCAACAAATTATGGAAATTCATTACTACTAGCATGACTGTTAGAACATACAAATGCTGATGCAGTATAGTCATGCTTTCCAGTTCCTGTAACATCTGTAACGTTACAGTCCCTAAACAATTTTATGTCTGACTTGTAGAACAGGTGATTTTGTATGGGGTTCAAAGAACTAACTGAGGTATTTTGGTCTTGGATTTTTGATTTTTGCTTTGTGATGGTGGCTAATGCACACAGCTTTTTCCTTTTGAGACTGTTGTGGAGGACTAACACAGGCCTGGCTCCAAGAAATGTAGAGTGATTTTTAATTCAACTTGGGAGTGCTTTCTGATGTTTGAAATAGGTCTTGCTATTGTTAAGAATAACTTTTTACCATAAAATTTCTTCTATAGACAAACTCAGCCTGTTACAGTGAATCCTGTTAGAAGACGATCTTCATCCAGGATGTCCATGGTAAGGAAAGCAAATAGCTTTTGTTTGCATTTTTATGGATTTCAGTTAACTTTGAACCAAACATTGGTCCCTTTCAGTGGAATAAAATTAGTAGTGAAAAAGATGAGTGTAGTATGTGAGGAACTGTTTGTGACTTGTAGGCAGAGCTGCTATGTAATATCTAAACTGTGGAATTAAAATAATTGCAATGAAAAATATTTTAAACACTTCTCTTTTCAGTTTGAACACTGTCTCTAGGACACTCTCCTAGATGTCAGATGGCAAGATACAGTCTTGGGTTAGTGGTGTATGATTTCCAGGTTTTTTTCCTGTTTTTTTAATTATTTTTTGTATGATCTCAAAGGAGAAACTTAAATTGCAGATTTAGAGACGTGGTTTAAGACTAAGGCTTTGTATGTGTTTATTTGTAATATTATACACACTTTAATATAGTACATAATGCATATTGCTATAATGTGTACAATACTATATATAATATGTATATTGTTATACATATATATAATGGTACACGTTATGTATAAAAATAATATTCAAGAATTATTTTTTAAAAGAATAATCAGTTTTTAAGTAACAGTAAGATGTTTTCTTTCTAAGCCTAAGCCTCAGCCTTATATGATGCCTCCACCACCTCAACTGCATTACAATGGTCATTATAGTGAACCATATGCATCTTCCCAAGGTAAGTTCATTAAATCCATGGCCACACTACACAGCTTTAGAAGGTAAAAGCTATAATTTGTATTTGTAGCTACTTCAGCTAGAGCTGAATAAATTAATAGGTGAACATGGGGTAGGTTTGTAGTAGAACAGTCATTGAAGTGCTTGCTGCTACTCTAGACACAGGCTAATGTGAAATACAGTCATGGGATCACAGAATTGTTTAGGTTGGAAAAGACCTTTAAGATCATCAAGTCCTAGCATCAGCACAGCACTGTCAAATCCAGCACTAAACCATGTCCCTAGGTGCCACATCTACATGTCTGTTAAATACCTCCAGGGATGGTGACTCCACCACTTCTCTGGATGAGCCTGTTCCAATGCTTGACCACCCTTTCCAAGATGAAATTTCCTAATATCCAATCTAAACCTCCCCTGGTGCAACTCGAGGCCATTCCCTCTTGTCCTGCTGCCTGTTACCTGGGAGGATGCAAACACACCTCACTACAACCTTCTTTTGGGTAGTTGTAGAGAGCAGTAAGGTCCTCCCTGGGCCTCTTTTTCTCTGGGCTGAACAACCCTGGTTTCCTCCACTGTTCCTCCTCCATGTCCTCTCCTATGGGAGATGAGCAGTGCCAGTTAGGATGGCATATACAGCAACTGTAGACTGAGGTGTCTTGTGAGTTTAAGCTATCGCTTTTTTTGGTTCATGTATCAAACTGATATGGCATTGTAAGGTCCTTGTCAATGCTGGTCTTAATAGCTGCAAAGAGATTGCTCCCAGACAATTCACACAGCTAAAAAATTTTTTTGAAAAAATAAACCCAGAATGCAGGAAGTGAGACACGTGTCTTAAGTTTGCTAGAGTGCAAGATGTTAAGGCATTCAAAGGCTAAGGAAGTTTGCAGGTTATGGACTTGGTATCTATTCGATTGAAACAAAGAAAGAAACCCAAGCAAACCCTAGCTAATATTCTCAAGCAATGTAGACTCCTTACCTTAGTGGTCTACAGCTGAGTCATGGCTGCTTTCCCTCATTGTTTTGATTGTTACACATTGTGTCTTTAATTAACAAAGGTGCTACCCTGAAGGGCTGAATCTAATCTTTTGCAGTCTCCTGAAGTTTGATAGGAACTTTCCAGACCTACAAATCTGCTGGATAAATAGTACTCTAAAAAGCCAGCTTACTGGGAAGGGAATAAGCACATTTTCTATCTGAACAGAGTTACACAGGTCTTCATGAAATACAGGTATTCAGCTACATTCAGAATGTAGCTGAATTCTTTCCAGTTGAGTGTTGGAAGTATTGTTGGGTACTTGCTACTACAAGCACAAGTGCAATTTTTGAACATCTTTTTCATAAAATGATATTTGATTGTCAGCAAATTCACTGACATAAGTGTGGCAATTGTTGTGGTGAACCCAGAAAGCTGAATCATGGAAGGCATCTACAGCAATGGCAGAATTGTTCTCTTCTGGGGACTGGCAAATTGTACATCCAATGAAGTGGTAATGAAATTATTAAATGTGTCTTGGATGTATGAACTGTTAGATCATTTTCTTACCCATCAGAATAGGGATGTGTTAATGTGTGAACAATATATGGTGGTAGTTTAAACTGTCTCCAAAATTTCTGGAGAAAAGTTAATTTGATTTTTTTTTTTTTGAGGTCTTGTGGTACTAGATATATGTATGCCCTGAAGGAATAGAAGAGAGAAGAGCAAGGGTTTCTGTTTGGTTGTTATGGGGCTGTTTCTATGGTTTTCGTGGGGTAGTTTTGTTTCGTTTTGTTTTGTTTTTTGTTGTGTTTTTTTTTTTTTTTCTTTCTTTGCTATTCAAACTGATTACATTAGTGCAAAACCTGGTGTAGACATTCATTTTTTCAGTGGTGTGGTTTAAAATTGATATGGACATTTTTTATCTTGGACTGAAACTTAGGAAACCTATCCTAAGCAGAAGAAAATAATTCTTAAACAGACAGTGTTTTCCCGTGGGGATTTGCATCATTGAAATAAATATAATAGGTTATTCTGGTATATATACCTTGGGTATTAACAACAACAGAAAAGCTGGGATTTTGGTTTGGGGTTTTTTCCTTCCCATTTCAATACATAGCTTAGAATAATTGAGGTTTTGAAAATCTCAAACATTGCCTTAGCTACGTCTTAATAGAGGATAACTTTGTTTGATGTCCTGGACATAAAGATTGTTCTTAAACTTTACTTTCAGATAACCTCTTTGTGAGCAATCAGAATGGATACTACTGTCACTCTCAGACTAGCTTGGATAGAAGCCCTCATGACTACAGTGGTCGGATCCGCAATGGGAGTGTCTATAGTGCACACAGCACAAACTCCTTGAACAATCCACAGCATTATTTGCAGCCGTCCCCCATGTCCTCTAACCCAAGCATTACTGGAAGTGATGTCCCCAGAACTGATTATGTCCCATCACACAGACACAGTGCACTAATACCACCTTCTTATCGTCCCACGCCAGACTATGAGACTGTGATGAGACAGCTCAACAGGGGGATGGTGCACACCGATAGGCAGAGTCATTCAATGAGAAATCTTAACATCAGCAACTCCTATGCTTACAGCAGGCCTGATGCCTTAGTTTACAGTCAGCCTGAAATTCGAGAACATGCCCACTTTGCTGCCCCGCAGTCTAACCATTATCCGTTTAACCTGAACTACAGCTTTCACAGTCAATCCCCCTATCCCTATCCTGCTGAAAAGCGCCCAGTTGTTGGGGCAGTCAGTGTGCCTGAGTTGACAAATGTGCAGCTGCAGGCTCAGGATTATCCAGCACCAAATATAATGAAGACTCACGTCTATCGACCACCTCCCCCATACCCGTACCCAAGACCTGCAAATAGTACTCCAGACCTTTCACGACACATCTACATCAGCAGCAGCAATCCAGATCTCATCACAAGGCGAGTGCACCATTCTGTCCAGACATTTCAGGAAGACAGCCTGCCTGTGGCACATTCTCTTCAGGAGGTCAGTGAACCTCTAACATCAGCACGCCATGCTCAGCTGCAGAAAAGGAACAGTATTGAAATAGCAGGCTTGGCTCCCAGCTTTGAAGGAATAAGAATTAAAGAGAGGACCATGTCAGCTTCTGCAGCAGATGTGGCTCTTCCAAGAGTTATCTCAGAAGGGTCACAGCCCAATATTCTGCTGGAGAGAGCAAAGCAAAAAGAAGGTGAGCAAGAAGAATGTGTGAACTGTGATCACAAGAAGACCCTTTCAGATGCCACTATGCTGATTCACAGTAGTGAGGAAGAAGAAGAATTTGAAGAAGAGAACAAGGCCAGTACAAGTCTTTCTCCTCTCCCTGAAGATCAAACCCAACTTTCATCTGTTATGGGAGGTTTTTCTCATGATTCAGTACTAAACTACCCTTATAGCTCTGCTGCTTCATCTGCTGGCCCTTTGCATATTCTTGAGCCTAAATTACATATTACAGAGGCAGAAAAGAGAATGAAAGATATGAGCCCT
This sequence comes from Struthidea cinerea, assembly GCA_013397865.1. Classification (NCBI taxonomy): domain Eukaryota; kingdom Metazoa; phylum Chordata; class Aves; order Passeriformes; family Corcoracidae; genus Struthidea; species Struthidea cinerea. The sequence continues at coordinate 561,055 of VZTI01004088.1, read as the reverse complement.
GTTCATTTACTAGTAGAAAGCCAGGTACAGAGAAGAGGGGAAGGACTGCTTACTCCATCTATGTCAGAATCTGATCTTACAACATCAGGGAGATACAGAGTAAGGAAAGATTCAGTAAAGAAGAGACCTGTGTCCGATCTTTTGTCTGGGAAGAAGAATATTGTGGAAGGCCTTCCCCCTCTAGGTGTAAGTGGATACTATTTGTCTTGTTTTGGGTTGTCTGTAGCAGTTGATTGGGATTTTTGTTTGAGGTTTGGGGTTCTTTTAATCAACCTGAGAAGCTTTTAAAACATATGAATTAAAAGCTACCTTAAGCTTGACCTTTATTTTTCTATGTTTCCCAGATTAACTTTGCTTAGCTGTCTTTTATCCCCTTCTCTGCCATGTCTGAGTTCTGTTTGTATAGTCCTCCCACTCAAATCCAGCTGTGCAGTCTTTATCCATCTGAAAACCTAACCTGGCTAGGAACTTTAGAATGAGCTAATTTAAAGTCAGTTCTAGATCCCTATTCTGCCCTGCTTCTTATCTGGAGCAGAAGCAACTCTTTCCATTCAACTTTCTCATCTTCTCACTGAAAAATCATATGTAGCCAGAATGTTTACTTTTTTAAAAATTTGTTTGCCTGCTTCTTCTGACCTAAGAGGGAACATGACAACTTAAGGAATAAATTCTTTCCTTGCATTCTCTTTTTTACTCCATGCCTTCCCTTTTTCATATCCTTTCCCTTTTGCCTTCTCTTCAAGCTGTTTTTATCCCTCTAAAGATATTTCTTGCTTGTCATGTCTCTTTCTCCTACTCCAATCTTATGATGCCATAAATAGTGAAAAACTGCAAGTTTCACCTTTCCTGTAATTCCCACCTCACAGAAACATCAAGGTCTGTGTGGACTGTACAATTTCACTGGCACTAAGTGCCCACTTTGCTTTAAACTTTTGTTCAGTTTTAGTAGTTTGTGGCAGATTTCAGGTGCTAATAGAGGAAGACCATTTTTTATTATTATTTTGCCTTTTAAAATTGATTGCTACCTGAGCTAGTGTCAAATAATTTTCTGCACAAATTGGACTGCAGGAGAACTACTATATAACTTATAACTTGTACTGCTGTGGTAATGTACAGCTGATGCTGCAAAAACTAACCTATGCAAAAACTATGTGTTGAAATAGTTACTGCTCTCCCAAGTTTTTGTCTGTCAGATGTGCTGTACATGGAGCTGAACACTATGAAATGAACCTCCATCAGCTTAAATTCAGTTTATAATTGTGTATGGTTTTCTATATCTTCTTCCTCCTGTTTTTTTAATGTGGATATAGGAAAAAACAGTGATACCTTTCTCCTTGTGTTCACATTTAGATAGTTACTTAGTATTTGTTCTCCAAAAGATACACTTTCAGACAGTAATGTGTCTACCAAAATCATACCCTGATTTTCCTTTTGACAATTATGTAGATATTCTCGTCAACCTTTAAATTAAATTAATATTAGAACTTTTTCATTGCGAGTGTTCGGTAACATAGTTTCTAGTTCAGAAACATTTGAGTGTTGTTGCATATTACCTTTCTGTATTCATAACTGAGATGAATATCCTAGTTACAAAGCTGGCCCCTACCAGTGCTTGCACATTTTGCTTTTCAATGAACTTTTATTGTTATATTTGTGTTCACTTCACTTTTAAATGCAGTCTCATCCTCTTAGCTTTGTCTTCGTATTTCTTACCACCATTTAACTTTTGAAAGCATTGATTATCATTCAGGCAGCATACGTACTCGTATTTTCAGTGTATTTTTGTTAACAACTAAACTTAGCAACTGCAGGAATGATGAAGTTTTCTCTTACCCTTTTAAAAAGAATAATTTGAATTGATTCTTTCATAGAAATCCCCCTTTGATATTTTTATCAAATAATGAATGGTAATTCCATAATTTAGACTCATGGCTTGGTCCAGGACTCAAATCTGTCTGCAGTCTGTGTTCATGTTTTGTATGTCAAGTTTGTTGCAAACTTAGTAAAATATTTAACTATATCCAAATATCTTAAAGGTATGTGGTCATTGCCTGATTGTAGGGAAGAAAAGTGCCTGCAAACTGAATAGTCTAGTAAGGAATCATTTTTATGTATTTTTGGTTTTGGGAAGTGATCCCAGGTCTGTTCAAGAATGTTAATTATCCGGAGTGGCCACCTCACACCCTCAGTCATGAGCTTTGTAGAGAACAATATTTGTCATTCTCATGCAGTTTCATTAACCAGTCTGGAATGAAGACAAACTTGTGCTGTGTCCTTGGAGGAATGTAGTCCCACCACCCTAATCTGTCCCTGCAGTGCTTATCAAAGGAAAAGGTCAGAGCTGTTCGCAGAAGGGGCCAGAGAAGTATCCTTTGCTTAGCTGAACTCATTTGGTTTCTGCTTTATAACATCATCAGATATTTAAGAATATTTACAATTTTTATCTTTTCTCTTGCAGGGTATGAAAAAGAATAAAAATGATGCAAAAAAAATGGGGCCTCTGAGGCTAGCTGCCCTAAATGGACTGGCATTGACTAGAATGCCTCTGCCAGATGAGGGGAAAGAAGAATCAACAAGAGCAACAAATGATGAACGAGTATGTTGAAGTTTTTTAATGTTTGATTTACACTAGCAATTTTTCAAAATTACATTATTATGAATGGTATATTTTATTGACTTTAAAATACTGCATATTAAGGCAACTCAAATGCTGAGAACAGAAACAAAGAAAAAGATTTCTGACTGACAAGTCATTACTAGAAATACTGTGTGTAACTCAGATTCAACTATAGTTTACCCTTTGAACATACAGGAAGCTAATTAACTAGTATCTACTGATATATTTTTATGCAACTCTTCCTGTTTTCTTTCTTAATTTTGGGTTTTCCAGACTGAAAAGGTGTGAAACTTACAATTCTGAGTGTGAGGTTGATTTTAGTCATAATTATTAGTAATTCATATGGTGTTTAGAGTAAGTTTTGCAGTTAAATTGCATCCCCAGAGTACAACTTGTGCAGATTGCATTTATCTGTTTTCTTCAGGTGGAGCCCATAAAACATAGATGGAACTTGTTTGGTCTTCTGAAATTTTAAACTCAGTAAAAGATGTCAGATCAATGAGAGGACATCAGGTTGTAGAATTTGAGGATCATTCTTTGAGAAATGTAAGACTCCATCGGCTTGTGTCAGAATAAAGAACATCAGTAAATCTGCTTCAGCCTGCCTCATATATCATTAAAGAAGTGCAGGAAAGTGAAATACAGTCAATATTCAGGCTGTAACAGGCTACGAAGAACAGTGCTGCCATCACACATCTGACCAGAGCAACTAGCTACACCAAATTCTACAGTGATTATTGCCCATTCTGCAACCAGTGGTCTCTATAGAATCTGATTCTGAGCGTGGTTGGGCATCCCCAGCTGCAGACCCCCTCTCGCTCGATTTTGCTGCTAGTCACTAGGGATCTAATCTAGGGATTCAAACCTGAAGGAATAGTCCTGCTCTCACCCTCTGCAGTTTAAATGCACAGGCCAAGAAAATTAATTGCAAGTCACTCAGTAAAAATTGGGTTGAACTACAATGTACATTGCTTAAGATGCTACGGGACAAAAATTAAAATTGTGTTACTGAAATACAGGTTTAGTACCTGTGTTGGTTATTTCCTCTTGCCTAGAGTCATCATCTCTTTCTGGCTTGACCTTTACTGGATTCAGCTGTGTTTGTATCCAGCTAGCTCTGCCCAAAGCATTGTGGCAAAGAAGAAACCATAAAGTGAAGTTCAGAAAAAGTCATACTTTTCAGAGTCACTGCACTTTCTCTTCAGGCAGTCATGTAGAGGTAGAATAAATACCATGAAATGGGAGTAGTTCCTAAAACAGTTGAGAAGAGGCAATGCAAAGTAGAAGTGGGACATAAAAGGAAGTCCAGAGTGCAGATACTTTAGAAGATAAATTTGGTGTTGATTCAGTGCCTGTTTCATTGCTCAGCTTCATGTTATTATCAGTTTAAATATGTGATTTAGTGAATTTAGCCTTAAGGAAATAAAGGAGTTTGTACAGTTGATGTATTGGTGTGCAAATTGCATGTGATGGAAGTTTACACCTTCCTCTGCAACATTTGGCATACTTACTTGATAAAAGACACTTCTATGACCTGATACCGCAGAGCAGTTGCTGTAAGAATCTGGGGGCATGTGATATAGATGAAATTTTCTGGCTGAAATCTTACATATTATTCCTCTAATTATTGTTGGCAAAGAGATGTAGAAATTCCAGAAGTGTCTTATGATTTAGAAACAACTTGGTTTCAAAAGGATAAAGGGGAGGGGGGAGCAGTTTATTAAATAAAAAAGATTGAATTATACTATTAGAAAAATTCTGGGTTTATACCTTAACTGCAGCAAGAGATTCTAAGGCAGCTTTCCTGCTGTAAGCAAAGTTTAGTTTTTCTCCATCCAAACAATTCAGTTTGTGGGGTTTTTTATTATTATTTTGGGGGGCTTTTATTATTGTAAGTTTAAAGGAGACCTTTCAAATGATGTCATCTAGCATGCCGTATGGAGCAGGTGGGTCAAAGGTACTTGAGGCAGTATGCAGTAAGGCACAGCTGTCTGCTTGGCCAATTTTTTTTCCCCTCAGCTGGGCTGTCTTTACAGAAACTATGAACTAATTTTTCCTTTACCAGCAGTCTCCACATAGGTTTTTGTGACCTAATGAAGTGTAACGGGCTGCTTAGTTTTTACTTGAAAAAAATTCCTCCTGGTTAGGGTTGCCTCTAATTTATTCTGGTATGTTTGTGGAAAGATTAATAGCTGGAAAAGCATTGAAGAAGTATGTAGGAGAAGAAAATATGTACATTTTATCCTTCATGAATTCTCTGTTAAAATAGACTCACCTTAGGATGTGACTTTGTATGGTTATCCGTGTTCTGTCTTTCAGTGTAAAATCCTGGAGCAGCGGTTGGAGCAGGGGATGGTGTTCACCGAGTACGAGCGCATTCAGAAGAAAAGGCTGATAGATGGTGAGTGCTCAGTAGCTCGGCTGCCTGAAAACGCTGAGAGAAACCGGTTCCAGGACGTCCTTCCTTATGATGATACCAGAGTAGAGCTGGTCCCAACCAAAGAAAATAACACGGGTTACATCAATGCATCTCATATCAAGGTGAGAGAAATACTCTTGGAGAAATATTTCCCAGTTTGTGTGGTAACTAAAAGTGCATTTGGCTATCAATTTTGGTTTGGTAAGATGAGTGACAGTCCCTCCATCTTTCTCTCTCTCTTTCCCTTTTTCTCCAGAAGTTTCTTTGGGGAAAGCAGGAACCTGTTTTCCTAATCACATAGAATAAAGGAGGGTTAATTATTGGAGGGATCTTCTGCAGTTTGCTTCTGTGATGATTTGATCTGTCTCCTTTCTGTGTTGTCTCTCTGGGGATTGCTGCTAACAGAAGGCATGCCCATTCTTCCCAGAGCTGAGGAGGCAAATAGGTTTAAAACAAACTGGGATCTTCTGCAATGATTATGGTATTTTTGAGCTGTAGTGACAGTCATTGCTTCTTCTTTTTCTGTACTCTCAGACTGTGTCCACAATGGGCAGTAAGCAATCTCCCAGCAAAAGCTTTTTTTGATGGTTAGAGGAACTGCCAGAGCCAGGGGGAAATCAGCTTTTTCAAAACCTTCAGTGGCACTCTTTCCCCATCCTTAACTCATTAAGCACTGTTTAAAAGTGAAGAATTTGGGGGGTGACTTCAAGAACTTTCAAGGCAGTTCATTCATTTTTCAATACATTGTAGTGGGTTGACCCTGAAGTGACACGCAACCTTTTAGACCAATGACGCTACATACATTTACAATCTACCTTAAGTGCAACTACAGTTGGCTTCATGCTTTCTCTGAAAAGACTTGAGATTGTCAAAGCAGCACTCGTAGTTGTCTTTTTTTAATAAATCTGTTTGTACACCGACATGGCATCATAGTTTCTCTGCTTCATTCACAAATGTTGAGTGAATCTTCTGACCCTTCTCAAACAAGATAATATTTTTTCAGGAAATAAGAACTAGTACTGTAATAATATTTACAGCACCAGAGTATGAAAGCTTCTCTGAACCTGGATTTGCTATAATACCTTAAGTTCCAAGAGAGAAATACAATTTCATTTTCTCAGTTTTACGTGGCGCTTATGATATAAAATACATTTATTTAGCTATGAGCCTATACAATTGTGTCTCTTCTGCATCTAATGTGACAAGGTGCAGCTAAAAAATGGGGCAGATATAACTCACAATGGGCTCGTACTTCTGTGGCGTTGCTGCCTTTTTTCATTCTGTGCATCTTCAAATGGCTGACTTTAGAATTGAGGAAAGGGTTTTCAATAATTGCTCATCTAATGTCTTTCTTTTTACAGATCTCTGTTGGAGGCATAGAGTGGGATTACATTGCCACGCAGGGCCCTTTGCAGAATACATGTCAGGATTTCTGGCAGATGATCTGGGAACAAGGGATTGCGATCATAGCTATGGTGACGGCAGAGGAAGTGAGTAGAAATTGAGTCAGGTTTCTCCCAGAAATTTCACAATGATTTTTTTTATAATCTGTTAGAGGAAGGGGATCTTTGCTCCAACAAGTAGACTGATCAAAACTAAGTTTCTAGTGACCCCTTTCTGTCTTGATTTCTTTGGCAGAGAAATAAATTTGCGAACTCTTTGTGCTGGAAAGTTGGTTTCCTCAGTAAGAGGCCATAACACTCCAGTACTACTTCACAGAGGAGAGATACAGTTGTTACTACAGGAGCATTAGTTGAATGAATGTTCTTAGGTTTCTTGTTAAGCAAGTGTTTTACTTTCAAGGAAAGTGGGAGAGAAAAAAGCTTCAGATACTGGCCACGTCTTGGTTCAAGACACAACACTGTGACATATGGAAGATTTAAGATTACCACGCGATTCCGTACCGACTCAGGCTGCTATGCAACTACAGGTTTGAAGATTAAACATCTTCTCACAGGACAGGAGAGAACGGTTTGGCATTTGCAGTATACTGACTGGCCAGAGCATGGCTGTCCAGAAGATTTAAAGGGATTTTTATGTAAGTTGTATTTAATAGCTTTGTTTTGGGGTGTGGTTTGTGGTGTTGTTTTAATACCTTCTGAAATGGCTGCTATATATGAAGTAGCTTTTGACAAGTATGCCAAGCATTCCACTGTAAAAGGTTTCTTCACACCAGCAAGAGATACTGAACTATATTTTTTGCAGGAATATAGCTGACAGTTTATTAAAGTGACTCCTTCTGTCTAAAGTAAATAATTTACCAGAAGTCTATATAGAATAAAACATAGTTGCATCACATACTACACATTTGAGTATGTTGCAGCAGTAGCAAGCTGCCTTCAGTAGGAACAGGGGAAGAAGGCAAGGAAATCCTTGCAGAAGTTAGATGATCTTTATAGATCTGTATTGCGATGGTTGGGGTATGACTTGTGATTTGTACAATGTATCATTTTTGTGTGGCATGCCGATTGTTAAATTACTGCTTTTCTGGTGGTCATTCAGCATAATAGCATAGCTTATGTAAATTAATTATTCTTATCTTGTTGAACTTAATAGCGTACTTGGAGGAGATACAGTCAGTGCGGCGCCACACAAACAGCACAGCAGACCCTAAAAGCTCTAATCCTCCCGTGCTGGTGCACTGCAGTGCAGGTGTGGGACGGACAGGAGTGGTCATACTGGCAGAGATCATGATCGCGTGCTTGGAACACAATGAGGTGAGCTCTTTTTCTTTCTCGTGCTTTAAATAATGCTAGGTAGTAGAAGAGTAAATAACCTGCCTAAAATACATTACGGCTGTTCATCTGAGCAGCTTTTGGGAGAGGCCTTACCACTGTGCTTGAAATAGCTCTTGGGAATTCAACAGAAGTTAATAATCTTCTAGAGCTGCCCACATGCACACCAGGCACTGGAATGTTCATTTGGATTATTGACTCCCTAAGATGTTGAGTCATTGAGTGGAGCAAGGTATGCCCTAGGCCACTGAGCATATTTCAGGATTTCATCCTGACATCACCGCTCCTTGCGTTAGGTAGAATGGATAATATTCAAGAACATGCTTTGTAGCCAGTGTTTGTACTTACTTTTTCCTAAGTGTAGTGTATTTGCAGTGTCAGTCTCAGTAGAGGATAAAGTGGTAGTTTAATAGAATAAAACCAGTCCTATCAACTTTTAGCCAGAAGTGAACAGCTGTAAAATGTTCATTAATAATATAACATGTCAACTGAAACTCAACAAACTTATTGTTTCATTGTGCATCTCTCTCCTAACACTGTGACAGACTTTTTCAGCCATTACGTTTGTGAAGACCAGTACCCCATGAGATAGGTGACTTTACCATTATGCATATTTTCCAGACGATCAGTGGTGTAGTGCAGTCCATACTGCAGGCATGGGCAATGAATTGTCAGAGCTGAAATCAGAACAGCTGATTCTGCCCTTAGATCACTAGGTACTGCTCTGAACCTCCTGCTGGGAAAGTGCAAGCCAGTTTCCCTGCTCCAGTCACTTGTAATGTTTTGTTCTCTTCTTCCAGATGCTGGACATCCCACGAGTGCTGGATATGTTGAGGCAGCAGAGAATGATGATGGTGCAGACTCTTTCGCAGTACACTTTCGTCTATGGAGTTCTCATTCAGTTTCTCAAAAGTTCTAGACTTATCTAACCCCTGTCACTTCCTAAGGGACTCTGCAAGAGTTTACAGAAGGAAAATCAGAGTTGTCCAGAAGTGCTCTCATTCTTCATATGATGATTCACAGAGTTACCCTTTAGGGCTGCCATGAGACTGTTAAATGCGAGTCAGTGTAACAGTCCCTGCAAAGCAGGATCTCCACTGACTAAATTCTTCCCATGTTCAGCCACAGTCACATTAAGGAATGATTTTGCTTGTACTGGTCTGTAGTACTTGCACACGTTCTTTAGAGTGGTGTTACTCTGAGAAAATTAAGTATCTTGTGGAATGGAGGTATATAGCACAATTTTACTAACATTGTGTTTTAAAACATAATTGTTGACTGTGCAAAAGCTAAAATCTGTAGGTGCACATGGGGTGAGAAACCTGCCCCCTGGGAATGTCAAGGTCTTAGGCAGTTTCATTCTGCTTTCAATTTTATATTCAGAACAATACATCTATATTTTTTAAAATGAACTTTTGGTTTCCTCTGGTTTACTTAGCAAAATTAGCAGCTCCTAGATATTTTAAGCTGTTGCTTTAAGGACAGTTATTTTTACATACGGGATGTTTAAATTAAAAAAAAAAGTGAACCACCACAACAGGAAACTTTTAAAGCAGAACAATATTTTCAGAGGAGAAGACTGACAATGTTTGATCCAACTTTTGAAAAAATCACGCAGAAAGTCCTAGGGAAGCTACTGGTAGTTAGTTGTAGTGCCATGTAATAGAACAGACAAATGCAAGATAATGGTAATTGTTGATAAATTTCATTTGAGAGGAGGCAGGTTTACCTGCAACAGGCAGGGGGAAAAGTTACAAGGTTACTGGAAACAAATGGATGAGAGAAAGTACATATTCAGTATTATTCATATATTTGGAGGACAGTTTGATTTTACTGGCTGAAATCAAAGTGGATGCAAATGTTTTAAGCACTTTTTTTTGCTCTGTTATTTATGTAGCTAAATATAGAGACTATAATCATGCATTGTTTCATTTGGTAATATACCATTACTAACCTGTTATTTTAGGAAGAGCTTTTTAAGTTGATGAAGTGAGAGAACCAAAATGGGAGTAGGAAGGTGCAGAGTGGTGAAGTGGCAGTGATCGTGTGACGCGTAATGGAGGAGGTGTGGCAGCTATGATTGCTGGTTTACACAGTGACGAGATGACCTTAAAAAATGTTAATGTTCCCAGCCAAGAAAGCCATTAAAGCATGGCAAGTTTCTGTAGAAGCCTCCAGATTATTTTGTTAGTGCTAGAGCAGATTTTGCTAATGCTGTGCAGCGTTGCAATGAAGAGTGTTTGAGAACACTTGCAGAAGAAGAGCTTTTAGAGGAAACACTGGAGATGTGGGTAATTTAGTAGCTGTGTAGGTGGCTGAGTCAATGGCTGTGGCATGGACCTGAAGTAGGCAGGTACAGCCTACTGTAGTTCCCATTTTGTCCCATGGGGCTGATCAAATGACAATATCCCTAAATAATCCTCTGTGGTTTTCAGATGGGCACAGTGTGGTTTTAGTTGCCTTTCCAAGTGTTTCGAGATGCTGAGTTGAAAATCCCTATTCCAAATTGAGCTCTAGTTTTTAGATATCTGGTTTATTTTTCAAAACTCCCTATAGTAGACCAGTCTGCAGGCATGGTTAAGTGTCCGTTTCCCTTGATACCTGCTTAGTGAAATGAAATGAAACTAAAAGTCAGGTTTATTAGTGCTGAAATTGTTATTTTTCTGAGCCCTAACAAGGGTTTGGAAACTATTAAACCCCCTTCAAATCAATAATTGTGTTTCAAAACATTAATTAAGAATTATAAATAGGTTGCCTCAATTTCTTCTGTAATAAGCTACTTCCACGAAGCTAAACACATGGTCCAAATGACATTGTGCTAATATGTAATTTTATACAAAATATATTACTTTCAGGTACATGCTATTGATCTGGTACTTTCGGGTGTGCTTGGAAGCAGTCTGATTTGTTGTACTCTCAGTATAAGTTAGATTGAATATTTCAGACTAGGGAAATGTTGTTCTTATATAAAATGCCTAGGAATTATTAACTGCCAAATATAAAACTGGAAGTCCAGAGGAAACCAGTTACTGAAGACTGATTCTTTAGATACAAATCTTGCAAACAAACCAACCTGACTAATATGTCTTGAGAGAAGTATTGAAAGAAAAAAAACATACTTAGCTATTTGTATCGTTCTGTGTTTTAAAAACATTGTTAATTTTTGCCACAGTTCTATCTGCAGAAATCTTTTTGAATGGGAGGGCAGGCCCTAAAATGTAGCTTGTACCTTTTCCATTTCTAAACTTTGCACTGTGATCTTCATAACCTGATAGATGCAGTTTTAATGACATGATGGACAACCAGAACTTCAAGCAACAGTTTTTAGCTGTTCAGCAGCTTCTGGGACAGAACACCAGCTGCGGGGCATTAAAAGGAGCAGTTATAACAAGCAATTTAATCCAGTATTTGTGGGATTACATGAGGTGGGTGAGGAAATGTGTGTCTTTTGGCTTATTTTTCTGTTTTGCTAAAAGAAGTCGTGTTCACCTTTAGAGATGGTTGTGCTCAAATCTGGTAGTCAGAGTCTTGGTTTTTGTAGCGTAACACTGCTACCTCCTCCCCTTCAGCTTCCAGTTCTGTGCATCAGCAATCTGTCTTTGCAGTAATAGACTTGACCTTATTAGACTTGACTTTATGTTAGTTTTTCTACTGAAGATTGTAGGATTGCTTTTGTATGTAAGCATATGGCTCCGAGTGAGCATTGAAAATGAGCAGTTTCTCTTCTAAAGATACCAAATGAAATTAAACTTCACAACCTTCTGTAACAAAATTATTTTTTAAACCATTGTTTAGCTTTTCAGTTAACTTATAAAAGACAATTCAGTTTTTAGCACTTTTGTTCTGAGCCTTGAAAAGGGATGCATTTTTACATGTAGTTGTGCTGGGTGCTTCATGAAGTGTTGGATGTTATAAGAATATCCACTGTCCAAATCCAGTCACAGTGTAAGTCGGAGGTGCATTTATTTGTCAAAAACTTAAAATTTCTCTAAAAGCCTTTCCAATTTTGCCAAATGTGCTTCTGTTTTTATGGGGATGAAATCAGATGATTATGCAAGATTTGAACAGAGTTTGTTTAGTAAGAAAAGTTGTATGAAGAATTCTTGCAGCAAATGGCAAAGATGATGCTGATCTCTAGGGATGTCAGAGCTCTCAGGGACAAATACAGGTGCTATATACTGTCAAGAGACAGATGTGGTGGACTTTGTGGACTAGGTAGAAGATGCTTTCTAGGATCAATTATATGAAGAGACAGGAGAAGAACATGCAAACTGTAGGAAGAACTTCTGCATATTTGATTTCTTTCTTGGTTGCTCTGATAAGAGTTTTTTTGGGCCAGTGAATCTTTGTAGTCTTGGGCTAAAACCTCTTCTCTAAGAAACAAAGTCAGAGCCTTGTCCATTACAAAGATGTCACTGCCCTAGCTGTGTTAGCTTTAGGCTGCAGGTCCCTCCTGGCTCTGTTTGGTGAGGGAGAAGCTCTGAGGTGCACAGGGGAGTTTTGCATAACCTCTGCAGCCTGCACAGCAGTGCTCTCCTTTTCTGCTGTCCCCCACGAAGACCAGGAATAGTTTTATGCCTTAGTATTTCTCTCATTGCAATACCTTCCACACAAGTGTACAAGAAACTCTACAAGTGCAGGGTGCTACCATTTATACGTAGAAATACATTTAATTCAAAGCAGGTGACCAAGGCAGTGTTCCTGTATTTCTGCAGATGAAAAGCTGCTCTAAGTTATCATCAACATTTAGAAAAAAAAGTAAAATACAGTAATAACAAATAAAAGTGAAATAAATTTTTACTAAAATGGAAAAGATTCTTGACATTTTACTTTTGGCTCCTCTTGTAATCTTGTGTATCTCTTTTTGAAGTGGGCAACACTTGGAGCAATTTTCTCCAAAATTGCTCCTTTAAATTTAATAAGTAAGACTATCTGAAGCTGCTGCTGCTGCATATTTTGTGTTGGAGCAGCTGTTACAGTTGAATGGCTCATAGATTTCAATGGCTTGTGGACCAAACTTGGGAACTGCAGGGTTGTTTATCATAGCTGTGTAACGAGACCTCATTTTAATATCAATAGCATTACTAAATCCCTGGAATTAAAAATAGTGAACCCATTACTATATTTCAATACTTCAAATTATCAGTTTAAAAGAATCAGTGCTTCAGTTACTAAGAACTCAGCACCATAGAGTTTAGGGTTGGGTTTTTTTCCGACACTGCAAAGTTGTGCAAAGCCAGAGTCCAGTCCTGCAAGATGCAAAATTCCTGCAGTTCTTCATGATACTGAAGGAATTAAAATGGGCTTACTGCCAATGAAAGCTTGAGCCCTTGAAGCACGAATACTCATGTCTGCTTTAAATTTAAATACAGATTACAAGAATTAACCAAAAGAATGCAGCAGGAATGTGCATACAGGAAGGTACAGCATTCAAAGGAAAAGTAGATGAGAGTTCAAAAGAAACTCTCTTGTGCAAGTACAACATTTGGACATAGAGAGTGAGGATTTGAGGAGTGGCAGGAGGCATTTGGAGGAGGATTTGGAATGTTTTGTTTCCACAGTAGAGCTGCTAGTAGGGTTTGAGTCATATGGTATGTTTTTCATGGCATGGTAGGGTAAGTGAATATGTAGTCATAGGTGTTATTTTTACTGGCTTTTTAAAATGTGATTTTTTAAACTCCAAATATTTTTTCAGAGGCTCTGTTATTTTTACATATCTTCCTTTCCAAACGTATTAAATGCAATCTGTCAGCTCAATTTCTGTTTACTTATTAAAGGTCAGATTTTTCAAACCATAGTCTCTGGTTTTACAGATAGAAAATGCAGGGGGAATAGGCATACTTGCAATTTTGCAGTGATAATTTCTAATGGATGCACGTGAGATGATGCAGAAGTCTAACTGTTTTGAATGAAGCCAGGTGTTCACAGTTGGTGTGAGTTGCACCAAGTTAAGGCTGGGCTAACGATGAGACTCCTGAAATGTGGATTTTACCATGTACTTAGAAGTTCTATTGCAGTGCAGCATTTGCAATACAGTGACATTAAAACAGTGTAATACTGTGCTAACATAAGGGAAAAAGATCTTAAACGTTTAACTGCTGTTGCAAACATGTCTGTAAAAAGAGAAGTTAAAGAAAAAAAATCTTAGTATGATCTTTCTGGGGACCAGCTAACTTGGTGCACTCTGTTGGCATGTTACTTTAAGGTCTAACTGGGCTGCAAAAAAAGGATTTGTTAATTTCAATGAGCATTTCAAAAAACTGTTGCTAAGTAGCCTTTGGTTCTATTGTTTGCTGTTTTCCACATGATGCTGCATTCAGTGGTGAAGAATAACCTCCAGTGTCTTTGTTTTGTTGAAGTCTATTCTTCAGCTCTACTTAGGGAACGAAGATAAAAATCAAATGTCAAAAATCTAATGAACAGAGTTTACAACAGATCCAGCCTGTGGCAAGTCAAAGAGCAAGTCTGTAGATATTGTAATGTTCTTTTGGTTTAGATATGCAGCAATCAAAACTACCAAATTATTGATTTTATGAGCACAGTTTCAAAAGGTGCCTAACTTTTATAAAGGGAATTAAATGCTGTTTTTCCATTTGGAAATATTTAGGTAAAATTAGGAGACTTTTAATATACTTTAAAGACATTGCAAATGCCATTAATTTTTAGAATGGTAGGAAATTTGATGGAGAAAACCCCTGTAAAACCCTCCAGCCTGTCACCTTGCTAATCCTGGATAATTCTGACAGACAAGCTGTGTATGCTCTTTACAAAGATACTTGCTTAAATTGCTTTCAAATACCCAACTTATCTGTCCTCTTCGTGGCTTTTCTGGGGAGACTTGGATGGAAATTTAAGAGGCTTTATGTGGCAAATCAGCAAGTATGTACACTCCTGCACACTGCTGAAATCTCTTCATTCACTTAAGCAAATGGGCGTTTGAATCCTATCAGCAGTTTTGTAGGATTGAGTCCTTAGTGTCAGAGGAACACAGGATCTGGCTCCATTTTCTTCAATTTTCACTTGAGCCAGTATGCAAGGATTTAAATGGGACTTTGTTTAAACAGTAGTAAACATGAAGTATTATTTCTAGTACTAAGCTAGTGGTTAACATGTCTATTTTTTGCTGTCTTGCCACCAATGCTGTAAAAATGTATAATCAAACCAGCTTTAATTCTTGTAAAACTGAAATTGGTTTGTAAAACAATGTATAAATTGTGTTTCATAGACAGAAAAGCTTGTATTACTGAATGTAATATATGTGAAATGAATATATTATAGTCTATTTTTGCCATGGAAATAAATATTTGAAGCAATTACAAGTTTTTATTGTTCCATTATCAGAGGAAAAATCCGAGAACTTACTGTTCATGTGTAGTCCTAGGCTGGGACTTTGCCTTCAGTACACATAGGTGCGATCCCTCTTCTAACGTGCTGCAAGTACTGGATATAAAACTTATGCTGTCATATACACATCAGGTGTCATCTTTGTGGCAGGAAAATCTTGTGCCTGCTGCCTTGTCATAATTTGTTGCAATGTTTTGCATTTTCTAAAGCTATTTTTGGTACTGAACTTTCAGTTTCCTGCTAACATTTAAGTGTAGGAGGGATTAAAAACTTTTGAAAGTTGGAGAACCCTTTCCAAAAGCGTAAGAGAGAGGAAACAGTTGATTGTATGCTTATTATCATTGGAGCTGCTGCCAACAACTAGCACTGAAGCTAGTTTCATTTTAGAATTGGCATTGAGTTAAAAAGGGAGGTGATGCGACCACTTGCTCTACACACCTGGTACAGCACAAGGCTTTGTGAGGTGAATACAAGAATTGCACACTGAACATTATAGTTTCACACTGGGCAACTGCATTTCCCTTGTCTTTGCTAAACATCTAGAGCATGTCCACCTAACTACATCTGAAACAATCAGCCTTTTAACTAAAATTTTGTCTTCTAGGTGCACTCAGTTTGAAGGCATTAATCAGCTTAAGGTAAGACAGTTACATACCAGAGATAAACCTATACTTGTCTGATCCATTCCCAAGTCCTGGGGAATGTCCTGTGCGATGTTCAGTGTAAGCAAAGCTCTTTTATTAGATATGGCTTCAAAATCAGAAGAGGAAAAAGGGACTGCCAGGGACCCAAGGCTCATGGTAAAGCATTCAGAAGTTTTGATCAGACTTACTGTTTATACTGGTTTTAGACCTCAGGCAAAGGTACCTTCAGAAACCTAAATTTCCTCTAAATCCAAATGATTTTAAACTGTAGCTGCTATTTTCCAGCCCCTGTAAAATCCCCATTAGAGACTTGCGGTGGCCAGAGTTGGCTGACAGGGAAGCAATTTGGTGCTTGGATTTGGCACCTCTGGGCAGAAGCTTTCTTGGGCAAGAGCTCCAGGATGAGGTACACAAGAAACTTAGGGGAAGTTTCTAGCTCGACCAGCCCCTAAAGTAGGTCTTGCTCAGCTGTTAGGGCTGTTTAAATCTGGAATGGCTGTGGATAGATGAACGTTACATGAAACTCAGCAATGCTTGGTACCTAGCTGGAAGTTTTACATGTACACAGCTGCTCTGTTTAGGATCAGATGGTGATTTTCTTACACCCGTTCCTTTTCCCTGAGGGATAAATGACAGCATATAAATGTGTGTTCTTCCTCTCCACCATTTTTATGAGCATCCCCTGGATGCTGGACTCTGTATGAAGACAAGCTGCCCAGTGCCACAGAAGCACTGCCAGTTTCCCTCCTGCAGCTGAGGGCTGCCTGTGAAGGATCAGACAATTTGTGAGTGTGTTGGGAATGTCATGCAGGTATTGGCAGGAGAATGGTACTGCAGGAGAGGTGGAGGTGAGTGAGGACTGGGGGATAGGTGGATGCTCGTGAGCTCTAACTAAGGAGGTTATGTTAAAATGTTTGTGTACCTCATTGTACCTCATTGTCTCAGTCTGGCTCTTGCAAGTTTCAACTTCTGCTCCTGGCTTGTGTTTGAGAGATGGCAGTTCTGTGGCTCCAGTGGAACGTAACGCTTAGGAAAATGGTGGTTCTGATACTTCACATCTAGTTCTGATGTTAGTACAATTTAAATTAGCCTAATTAATTAAAGCCAAGTGTAAGTAGGATACAGATGAGCCTGGGACTATTTTGTCACAAAACTTCCTTATCTTTCAGAGGTGCACAGAGTTGAAGACATTTTGTAACATTTGACTTCCTGGCATTCTTTGGGAGCTTTTCTGAAGGATGGATTTCAGGGCACATGCCTGGTTTTGGCCTCTCCACTTGCATAACGACACAACATAGATGTGCGAGCTGGAAGGGGTAGAGTTTACAAGAATGCTGTCCCTTTTCGGATCGATCACAGCTCCCAAACCGATTTGCGTGACAATCTTTCAGATGGACACCTAAGCCGAAACCAAACATCTCTCATTCCCAACACAGCAAATGTTTGCTGCTCTGCTTATTCTATGGATTTAAAATTTCAGCTACAATAAACAAAACAACCAGAAAAGACTTGGAGAGCTTGCAGATGAGTTTCAGGTTGTTATTATTAGCCATTTCTAAAATGACAATCATGTGCCTTACGTAAGTTTAGAAGGACATGAAATCCTTCCACGAGCAGACCCCAGATTATCATACCCAGAGGCAAATGAAGAATTTTTCACTGGTGTTAAGTACCTATGAAGAAAGACTTTGCCAAGCCTGGCTAATACTGATAATCACTGATTTGAAGGAACTGCATACTTTTTGTGTGCATGTGTGGATCTGGTTTCTTCTGTCTGCATCTGTGCTATTCACAAGTGATTGATGCTGAGAAAGTATTTTCATGACAAAGTCTTTAGCAAAAGACTTGAGAAAATTAGAATTTTTTTTAGTTTGATAATGTGGAAGATAACTATTTTAGCAGGTTTATCAAGGTTTATTGAATTTCCTGCATCATAGCATAAAGAAATAAATTAATTTGTTCTGAAGTGACTGTCTCCCAACCTCCAGGAATAGCAAGTGCTCACCCTGTGTTTGAAAATTTGAGTTGTCTCCTGAAGACCAGGAACTGTAGGTCTCCAACACTTTCATTTCCATTGGTTGCTGAATGTTTACTTCTTCCCTAAAATAGGAGAAGCAATTTAAGTTGCAACTATAATCTTAGAAATCATTCTGCCTCAGTTTTCCTGTTTAAGTCATGCTTTCACTGATGCACTAAAAATACAACATTGTTTTTATTTTCCTAGTCTTGTGGTCCTGCAAGCTCTCGTGCAAGGTCTCTTGCAGAGGTGGGCCAGGTCTTACAATCAGCAGAACTGATTAGATTTTCTTCAGCATTCCTTTTGGCTTGAAAAACAAATTTTTCTATAGAGAAGAATCAAGTCTATCAAAAGTTGGGATTCGATACAGTTCCGGACAGCAGCTCCCGAAGGATTAAGGAGAAAATCATATGCAGCTCCATGGCTCAGCTGGTCTGAGACAGCTGGCCTGCTGATCCCACTTGATATCCCCCTGGGACACTTAGGCCCAAGGACTTGTTTCTTCCAGAGTGCCCATAGGTGGGTTTTGCTTCCTCTGTCCTCCTGGATGGCTCTTTCAGCCTTACCTGAAAATGTTCCCTACCACCTTCTGTAGACGGACTGTGACTCTTGCTGGAGCTCACGGGTTTCTGTCTGAATTAGGAAATCTGTTGTCTGCTTCATAAGGGGAGGGGAAACATTGCATTATGTTAGTAGTCATGATCAAAATGTAATTAGGAAAGAGGAGGAAAGTGCAATTGTCCACCAAAACCAGAAAGAAATATAGATGGCTGATGAAGGATTTGTCTTCTTCCCAAGTTCCTCTTAGGTTTTAAAGGGCAGAAGGAGTTGTTCCATAGCCATCTCAACCAGAACAGCAACAGGAATCCAAATGACAGGTATCAGATGCAGTAGCTTTGATGCACTGCAAAAAAACCCCAATCTACCCAAAATGTGGAGCATTGCTGAGTGTATGCACTCCCTGCAGTCAGAGTAAATTTAGTGTCGTGGTGTTAGGAGGGCTGCCATGGTGAGTTTAGCACTTTCAGTGCATTTACGTCATCAAGCTGGAAGTAAGATACTCCATTTGAGCCTGTTTTCAGGACAAAAGGTCAGCCTTATCCCTCTGCACAGTGCTGGTATTTCAATAATTAAAATAAGCTGAACTGAGGGCAATGGACATTCTGGAAATGCTGCACAAATACTACAGGTTGAATTTCCTGATACCTGGGAAGGTAACTTTGGCCACCAGCTGGCTCATCCTACCATTCACCTGCCCCTCAGCTTTGTTACTGGAGCATGCCTGAGGCTGCACCGTGGGTGTTTCATGGCAGGGCTGTGCTCTCACCTGCCAGCTGCTTCCTCAGGTAAAGGGATGAACAAGTAGCTGGCTGGGGAGATGTGCCCAAGAATCCTTTGGGGAGATCTAATAGCACCATAAACTGAACTGAACAGAGACTCTAAGATGTTCAAATAGTGAGGAAGAGCCATGGAGAAAACACATCCTATGGAAAGCCACAGCAAGGGCCTTTAAAGACTGATGTTTAGGCTGGAACTCCCTGTGTAAGGCTAAAAACTCTCAGGGTGGGAGGTGAGTAGCCATTATGCAAGCTTGTGTCTGGGGAGGGGAAAACCAAGATGAAAGCTTCAGTAACTCCTCTATCTTTCTCTTACAATCCACTGTTACCTTAGATGGTTGTGCCCAGCTTTTGGGAAGCCTCATAGCCAGATTTCAAACCTGTGCTATCTGTGTCATCTCTGGTCTCACTTGTGTCAAACATGGGGAAAAAGCACGGTGCTAAATGCCTCTGAGCTGAATTTCTCATTGGAGAGGCTACACCTCTGAGGGCCTGCACGGAATTCTCAGGCTGACAGGAGAGCTGATGGCCTTTGACATGTTGCATCACTTCTTTGGCATGTGAGCATGCTTATAGGTGAGAGAAACGGATACTGGGAAGAGCTGGGGTCATCTCATAGTTGTGTTACTCATCTGGAACCAGGCTCTGGCTGCTGTGAGATGTAAGGTATGCTGCAGCCCTCACACAGATACTGTAAGGGGAGTCCTACGGGCTTGCTGAATTCTTGGGATAACTGCAGAGAGCTCTGCACCTCGTGCTACAGATCACGCTGCCTGTCCTCTATGAGAATGGGAAAGCACAGCTCTGCTGCCTGCCAGGCTGAGGCTGTGTTCAAGTTTCTATCTCTCAAGTTTCAGAGGCCTCCCTACTCCATTTATGTAGCCTTTCCTTGCCCTTCCCAAGGTCTGATTTCATTCCCCCAATGTGGTAGGGCTGGAAGGATTGCAGGGGAACCTGTCTGTGCTGAAGCCTGTGATCTACAAGCATAGCAAGGGCACAGCAGCAGCTGCGGCCTGTGTTGGTGCCCTGTGGGGATGTCTGGCATTCCTCCAGCCCAAAATGTGGTGTTGGGTTGAGAGCCCACACTTTTTGCAGGCCAGTGTCATGGTTTCAAAGATGAATGCAAGTGAAGTTTTGTGTGTTGTCACCTGGCTGTCAGGCACACCTCCCGCCCTTTGCTGTCTGCTAGAATTAGCTTAGTGGGTGAGCTCAAAGGTACCATTAGGAGCCCAGCTGCTCCGGAGACTTTCTACAGAGAACAGAAAGTTCCATGCACAGCAGACACTTCATCCTTAATTTTGGTATCCTTCACTTGAATTAACAATTCTTGCTGCTACTCATCAACTGCCTGACACCCTGGGGTCCTCCTAGGCTTTCTTTGAGGTGGCTGAAATGGAGATGAGCTTTGGGTGCTCCACAGCTCAGGTGATGATTTGTCATGCCAGTGGTAACTGCTGATTCTTCTTTTCCCTTCCCAGTGATGCTTTATCCCTCTGACATGCTCAGCTTCCGCTGGCCCATGACCTGCTACAGGTTTTGAAACTGGATCCCTTGACTGGCTGTGACCCATGCTGGGGCAATGGCTGGGGCAGATTAATTTACTGCTCACCTGTTTGCATATCACTTGCTTTACTACTTGGAATAGAGATGGAATGTGGTTGTTTCTGAATGAAGCAGATTTCACTAAAGGAAACAGGAAGATTGGACTGCTCATATGTGGTTTGGTTGTTTTGGAGAGTGATTTTTGTTAAAACCACTGGTTGCTGTTCTGTTCCTTGTAATCTGCGTCCATACCAGGTGTCAGCTCTTGAGAACAGCAGGTTAAGTGCCTGGGAAGTGCCAGAGAAAAAAGGCTGATGGCTTTAGAGACATCACACAGCTGCAGTGCTCTGCACTTGCTTATCCATGTATGCTTCTGTCTTGGGTGGTCACAAATTGAAGTGGGATACTGGACTTTCCTATAGCTTTCTGAAGTAGACCTCGAGTAAATTTTGTGGTTTTTCTTCCTTTTGCATAAACTTTTAGGTCTCAAATACAAGCACTATGATACAAAACTGGAAAAATTGAGGGAGCTCTAAAATATGTTTGAAGGCCAATGTTAACAAGTGGCACCTAAATCTCTACTCTGCACCTGTGTTCTACCCAATAATAGGTCTCACCATTTTTTAAAAGATGGAACCAGTAACAGTTTCCCTTTTGCCAGTCCTTTCTTCCTATATTCTCTTTAACATTAATTTTCCATTGCTATTTCTCCTTACCCCAGGCTGTGGCCCACAGCTGGTGCCTCTCCCAGGTGCTCAGACACAGGAACAGTAGCCGTGCACTAACGGGCATTATTAGAATGTCTTGTTGGCTAGGCACTGTGCTGTCACCACAATGGAACAGCCTGCATTAGGGGCTACAAATGAAACTCCTGGGCTTAATTTTTATTTATGCTGATGTTCTAGATCTCTTACTCATAATCCTTGCACAAATCATTGCTGAGGAAAAAAGTAGCCCTTTTTTTCCCACTGTCTGATGGAGCCATTTGTACTTGAATTATGAAATGCTCTCAGTTGAGCGGCATCATTCTTATAACTTCTGTTGCATAGCTATAAAGGATATAAAAGTGTACAGAAATGCAGAGAAACAAGATCTTGAAGTCATTCTGCAGCTAAGCCTAAGTGAAAACTTTGTAGGAGCTTTAGATACTGGGTGGATCAAGGACAAAATGATGGCTTGAAGGTTGTTTTCTGGTCAGCCCTAAGAGCTGTAAGCACCTTTTTCTTTCATCCCATTAATCTTTACTTCAAATGACTGAAAGTCACACTTTGCTTTGTAAATAAACAGAATCCTACCTTTGGAAAAAAGAGCAGTGATGCCAAAACTTGTAGCTTTAAAGATAAGAGGCCGTTTTGTTACAGAGCAAAGTAACACTAGCAGGCTTGTGTCCATTTGAAGAAAACACTGATGTTATGACGTATGTACTCATTGCCCACGTGAATCTGGGCCGAAAAAAGTCTTTACACTGCAGATCACAGCTGCTGACTGCTCCTGTTTGTTACATCTGAAGGACTCAGAACTGTAATGGTGTGTGATTGCCTGGTTCTGCTACTGCTTGTACCAAGACTCAAGTCTAACACAAAGTAAAATGTGGTGAGATAAAAAAATCCAAACCCAACCAAAACCCTCAGAAAAAAACCCCAAAGCTTGCAGTGTTGATTAATCTTATCAGTGATGTGGGTCAGGCTTGCATATCAAGGTCTTTATAAACAACTTAAGTTTTAAGCACCACCTTAAATATTAATAGAAGAGAGAAAGTCTTAAGCCCAAGGCAGCCTGAATTTGCTTTTGGATCTGCAGATAAACTGATTTTATATAGATAACATTTATCTAGAATGTTTTTTCCCCACCATCTGATAGGAGTGGCTGTACAATGAGAGAAATCAGTTCTGTGGACTGGACTGACTGCTCCAGCTGCTGGATACTGGGGTGTGTGATTCTCTGGTTCTTTACCAGACATTTCACTGTGGATCCAATAAATGTTCACACTTACGGTTTAGGCAGACAGGTACTTTCTTTGTGAAAGGTCTGTTTTAATGAATTTATTTCCTCTTTTAAGTTGCATCTACCCAGAAAAAAATGTCATTGATGTTGAGACAGTTCATCAACAGGAAATATGGTCAAGGAACTATTTTTATTTATTTTTGTGTTACTCATATTACAGGAAATGAGTATGTCATTACTTGTGCCTTTCTGTGAGGTTCACTGCTGTGGTGTTTTCTTATAGTATTTTTTCATTTACAGAATTTGAATGTGGAGTTCTTATTAATCTTTAATCAGACTCATGTTGACAAGAAGCCAAAGCCAAAGTTTGCTGAGTGACGTTTTCTATGATATACAAGTCACAAGTGTAGAGACAGGTAGGAAAAAACCCCCTAAATTCCCATTATTGACCAAGAATGGAGAACTTGGAGGGCCCCATGAGTGGGTGAAGTCCTGTCTGAGGAGCAAAAAGGCTTTATACTTGGATACATCTAACCATGCTCTTTAGCTTCTTTAGAATTCTTCATAAAGTAGAAACAACAGTTTCCTAGGGCATCCCCTTCTGTTCAGCTCTCTGGGGTAAGGAATAGAGAGGGAGTTTCCTTGGGGATGGGAGAAGGGCTGTGATCACTTGTGATCGAGGACAAACCCTCTGCACTGTACTGACTCAGCCCTGTGGCCACATCTTTTCAACAAGACAGGCTCTGATGGGGGAATGCAAAAGTCCTCCCGTTATCTAACCTGCTTTGCAGTGAGCCAGAGCACTCATGCTGCAGGCCAGATTTACAAGGCAGCCAGCTGAGTGTGGCAGATGAAAGGCTGGTGTCCATCTGCCCAGCCACATGTACATGGCTAACATAAACTCTGGTGCTGTCATTGCCAACAGGTGCAATTTATTATTGTGGACAAGGCACCCTGGAAAGTGCCTTTTGCTTTCTTTGGGAATTATGTTCTGCACTGCAGTGCTGTGATTGTGCCAGATATGTTGTTTTTCTCTGACTGGCTTCCTCGAGATGACATTTCTTTTTTTGTCCAAAAGTTTATGCTTCACAAGTGAAGCAGTGGTCTGTGTCTGTAGGAGCTACTTGAGGCTGCAATGGGTCACCTGGCCAATGGAGTCACAGTCTTTGGTCAATGCTCATGAGGCACAGGGGAGGCGGGTGGTGGCAGCTGTTATGTATGAACTGGTACAACCTGGGCTTGTCCTTGGAGAAAGAAGGTTAAAAACTGATCCTAGAAGATATTAGGGGACAGGCTTTATCTAGTTCCTAAGACTTCTCCTAGTTCCTCATCTACAGCAAAACAATATGACTTGCCAGCATTTCCTCAGAACCTGTTGGGCTCATTCTGCAGTAACTGGAATGTCAGGCAATAGCTGTACTTCGACTGAACAATGAAACTGGGGTTGGTTTTGTGCAATGCATGTGCTAACTTCAATTTAAACTTTAACCAGAAAATACATCACCTCTTCTCCATTTGCTGTACAAGGTGCCTGACGTGTCTTCTACTAGATAGTCCTAGTCATCAAATAGTGAGCAACTCAATCCTTTTCCAAAACCTCTTCCTGATGCAGAATGTCATCTGTACAAGAAATTGAACTTAGTGGTCTCATTCAGTTAAGAACTGAAAATAAACAAACTGCAGTCATTAATTTACATAGATCTGTTAAATGTTAGTTTTGTTCTTGTGAAATAATTTGATTTTTTGTTTGTGGGCTTCTGTGAGTGGCAACATAGTATACTGTTTGTCCGTTCTGGAAGAGGACATTGTTTGATGTTAAATTGATGTTAAGTTGTTGAATTCTTGCAGACTACAAAATCTCAGATCTTTATAGCAGGACCACAACTGCACTATCAATTAATTTATTTAAAACAATAAATATTTCATAATTTATTATTACGGCTTTTAAAAATATAAATCTAATTTTAATATTCTCAAGTTTGTTTCAAGTTATACAATTATAGACAAAATATACAAAATTCTTCTGATAACTGACCCTTTCTCTTTTAAGATCTAATTTACACAGAGATTAATTAATGCCCAATTAATAGTATCCTGCTAGAGAGATCTTAGCAGTACTTAAACAGAAATAATTGAAAATAAACCAAACAATTTACTACTAGTTTACAAATGGCAGTTCATCACAGAAGGAGCTCTATCCCTGTGTAACAGGTAAGTTTTGGTTACTGTTATGAATAGTTATGTGAAATGTGAAGGGTGTCTGCAAAGTTTTCTTCCAGTTCATCAAGTTCCTTATTGACTTCCAAATCACTGTCACAAGCAATCAAGTTTGAAGCTGCCTCACATGTGGGTGAAGTGTCTGGGTGTTCTTCAAATTCCACACCACAGAAATCAGACTCTGTCCCAGCATCCATCGTTTCTGTGATATCATCTGAAAAGTCCTCCCTACTCTGTGTCTCTCTTGACCTTTCGCTGAATGACAGTGATTCACATTTGTTTGGTTCCTGTAATGACAAGTTCATGGTCTCAAGGAATTCGTCACTTTTTGTAGCTTTCCTCAGCCTGTGACCTTTACTGGTAAACTCGAGCTCTTCTATCGTATCAGACTCCTGCAGATCCAGTAACTCGGAGGCTTCCTGGCTTGCCTGGATTAGCTCTGCCTCGCTGTCCTGGCCTGCATGGATCAGCTTTGTCTTGCTGACCAGGCCTGCCTGGCTTAGCTCTGTCTCGCTGTCCAGGCCTGCCTGGCTTAGCTCTGTCTCGCTGTCCTGGCCTTCATGGATNAAGTGTCTGGGTGTTCTTCAAATTCCACACCACAGAAATCAGACTCTGTCCCAGCATCCATCGTTTCTGTGATATCATCTGAAAAGTCCTCCCTACTCTGTGTCTCTCTTGACCTTTCGCTGAATGACAGTGATTCACATTTGTTTGGTTCCTGTAATGACAAGTTCATGGTCTCAAGGAATTCGTCACTTTTTGTAGCTTTCCTCAGCCTGTGACCTTTACTGGTAAACTCGAGCTCTTCTATCGTATCAGACTCCTGCAGATCCAGTAACTCGGAGGCTTCCTGGCTTGCCTGGATTAGCTCTGCCTCGCTGTCCTGGCCTGCATGGATCAGCTTTGTCTTGCTGACCAGGCCTGCCTGGCTTAGCTCTGTCTCGCTGTCCAGGCCTGCCTGGCTTAGCTCTGTCTCGCTGTCCTGGCCTTCATGGATTAGCTCTGTCTCGCTGTCCTGGCTGCAGCCGAGGTCTGATTTCAGCACATCCAACATCTGGCGCATTTTGCCCTAAGGGGTGAAGGAAGAAAGGGGTGACACTTCTCCAGCCCGATGGCACCTGAGCACTGCTCAGACTCAGGGCTTGACTCTGACAGAAGGAAAAGGACACTGCTTGCAATCAAGTGACTAAATTTAAACACTGAGTGTCACCAAACTGAATTGACTGTTGTCCATTTTCTTTCACTGTACCGGTGACTCCTGATCTGCCACGATCCATGAGACTGCAAATCTCATTTATGGAGAGAGAGGCTCCCCACTGAGTATTCTGGTTACCTTTAGCCTCAAATATACAGTGCATTTGCCCTGCTCTTTGGAAACATCACCTAAATCATATACAGTGAGAGAGATGATTATAAGGGCAGCACATACCTCATCTAAGCGGTCCTTATTTTCTTCTATATAGCACTCAAACAGTTGATCCAGAACCCTACAAATAAAAAACCAAATTATTTCACAGGAGGAAACCTAACTTTTACCGGAGCTACATAAAGTTACAACTGTAATTTTTTACTTTCATTTCTTAGCTGAATGGCACCTCTAAGACTGTTTCGATTACACTGTCACAAAGAGGGCTACCTGTAGTCAGCAACCCACTGGACACGTGCTCAGCAGGCAGACCTGGCTTTGGGCAGCACATGGCAACCATGGGGTGACTTGTAGCACAACTACGTGTGTGTTTGTTCTGTTGGGCCTATATGCTGGGAGAAATCAACAATTCACTGGTGATTCTACTGGCATGCTGAAGTATCCACAATCTCTTGGATGCACCATAGTGGCTGCTATACGCAAGAATAAAGAGAAGGAATAAAATCCAGCTTCAGTAAAAAAAAATCCAGGGAAAAGTCCTCAGTCCGGAGAGCTCTCTTCCATTGCTTAGGCAGAATGAGAAAAAAAATTCTGCAGAGAATATGTTCTGTGACAACTGAAGTACACAGTCGCTGGAACAGAATTCCAGAAAGTCAAGTGAATTCAACCTATCTTATATGAAAAATTATTTTAAAAGAAGAAGGGTTCTAATGGAAGACAACATTACTGTAAAAAAGAGCCAGAGGGAGACTGCTCTCAAAATTTCTTAAGTTTTTTTACTTGGTGTACTTAGTATCCTCATTGAAAGCCTTGACATAAGAACTAAAAAATAAGACTGCACTGAATAGGAAAAACAGCTGGGAACATTATCAACACAGAGCAAGATCAGAATATTAAGAAATTAGACTGTCTTGAATGGGAAAAATGGGTTAAGATTCTGTATATATATTCCGTATATATATAGAAATACTGCAAGTTTTTTTGCATAAATTGAGAGTTCTTTATTAGAAAGAACCAGTACGGTATTGGAAAAAAAACCCCTGATTTAGCAGCTGATGAACCTTTATCTGAAAGAGGATGTAATCCTGGCAACCTATGCGGAAGACTGAATTCACACTGGAAGAAGGACAGAAGGGAGATGAAGGACCTGTTGTGTGAAAGATTAGTAACTCAGTTTATTTAGCAAAACAGATGTGGCAGAGTAAAATGAGTTCTTCTTTAGCATTATTCCATCTAGGGTTCCAGGTCAGTTTCTAACAGAAGCTTTTATCTCACGGTACACAGCAGCAGATCAAAGTCAATGACCCACAGGTATTTCCTAGTTCCCCTTTCTCACATAAAGCAAAAAAGACGAGGAAACAAAACAAAAGCAAGGGCTAACTGTGTATACGTGTGTAGAAAGAAATTATTACTAATCACTGCTTCCCTTTCTTATGGAGTCCAGGGGTTTCTGACGTAGTACTATAAAACTGAAAGTAACTGTAACCTACCTGTTAGAAAATAACCCAAGTCGAAGAATTTCATTTGTTACATCTTCAATGAAAGTTAAATATAAAAGCTCCTCTTCTCTGCAGGGAGAATAGAAACCCCAATGTTAAATGCTTTACCATAGAAACACATATGACACATTGTTGTGGGTCTAATCACCTTCATGGGAACAGCCATTAAGATTCTTGTATCAGTGGTTATTTTTCATAAAGGGTAAGTCTATCAGGACAAACTAAGACTTTCATTCAATCTAGATAATAATAAAAAACTGCAAAATATTAGACTGTTAGAAAGGTGGTCGTGGTGCTTTGTCTTTATGCTAACTTTCTTTTGTGGTATAAATTAGCACAGAGATCCCAAGTGAGGGAATCAGTGGATCTTGGAGCGCGTTCAGAACCTGCTCTGCACTCAAGAGAAGAAAGGGGAGCTAATTGGGAAGAAAGTGTACAATTGCAGTTTGATGTTCTGGGTAGAGGCTTCCAAAGGAGCTTCTAGAGAATCTGACTGCAGCTGAAAATTGCTAGTCCTAAATGGAAGCCAAGAAGAGTTTAACTGCTTATTTGGCAGCATCCACTCATTTCAACACATCTCCTTGATGTACAAAATCTTGTTAGTGTGAGACGTCACTTTCACCTCTTATCTCTACTTTAATACCTCTAAGAGTTGTTGATGCCAAATACTCTAAATAGGATACTCTCCAAAAGTCTGGAGTTCTGCTTGAAAGACAACAAGAAAGAAAACCCCAAAAGAAAATATTTCAGTCCTGTTTTTCTTTCATAGCATCTTTTTAAGTCTCCCAAAGCACCCATTCAAATTCTATTGAGTCATTCTCCAGTCCTAATAAACAGAAAATAAAAAATGGAATACAATTTGCATGACTTTCATTACATAAAATTTGTTACCATGTGTAAAGATTATAATTTTGGTTTCCTCTATAGTCAAGAAAGTTATCTACAGCTGGTATTTGAGACCTCTATTATAAGCCCTAAGTTGGGTAAAGACAAGCCTGTCCTAAAGCACAAAGAATTAAATGACTTTCCCAAGGCCACTTGATGAAGCATTAGTAGTGTTTCTGACTATAACTCAAAACTTCTAATTCTCATCAAATTTCAGTGCAGAAATGTGGTAAGAATGCCCTTCAGTTTGGAGTTTCATTTGCCAATATTTGATTCAGAGATTACAGACCTAAAAAGAAACGGAAACAAACCATAGGCACTTTACAATCTTCTGAAGTTACAATGAATTTTCTTCATTTTTAGACTCACATAAAATTTTTGAAGTATTATGTGGGGGTCGGTGATGCCTTTGGTTAGGGGCGAACAGAAGCATCCCCTGGGATGCTTTGTTCCTTGGTATGGTCTGTCCCGGTTTGAATCTCACGGTTGTCTGTAAGCCTCGTCACTCCCCTGGCATTCTCCCACTGGTCCCCATTCCCTAATCCCACCTTTCTCCCTGGCCCCGGATAAAACAAGGACCCTCGGGATCGGGTTTCAGATTTGCTTTGGGAGTTCGGCTGTACAGCATGGAATAAACCATCCAGCAGGATGATAAGCGAATCTCCTTCCTGCCTCTTTGCCACCTGACTGTATTACCGAATATGCCCCAGGTTCTGTGGGCTTGCGGGAACCCACAGAGCCGGGCTAAAATTACGGTAATAGTATTATATGTTTCAAGTTCAACAGTTTTGAGAAAAGCTTTCTAATTTGATGTTGTAAATGAGTAGAAAAATGGTTTAAGCATACTTACTCGGCCTCAACAGTCCTCCTTGGCGAACACTTCTGAGGATGCCGTGATGTCTCTCTAATCAGAAAATCAGAGGGCAAGAAAAAGAACAACATTCTACACCCCTTTTATACTACCTGGCATGTAATTTTCTTCTGGAGCCATGGTGTGCCATTATACCACTCCTTTTGCAAAAAAGCCCACCATAACACCCCTAAACCCTGCTCCAGCAGCAAAATCCCCTGCTTGCACTGAAACCTGAAAGACTATGGTTCAGGAACATTACACTACCTCACTTGACGCAGTGCTCAGAAGACCTCGGTGCTACTTAGATGCTATTCAATCTCTGCTATCCATTGGAGTGCTTTTTCAACTCAGAGTAGGTTTTTCTCCTCAGATAAAAATGCCTTTGTATGAAAAGGCCAGAGAGCAAATCAGTGAGTCATGCATGACACTTAGGTTAGCAATGAGGAGAGGCCTGTGGGTTCTGGCCTGATTTCCAACACTGCTCTTGTATTGTAGCAATCTCAGGATTAAGTTTTCAGAAAAAGATGTGGGAAATGCTCCTGGTTTACAATTCTCACATATCACAGATTCGAAAGGCTGGATGCCTGAAGACACTAAGGGGAAGTACCAATTGGAATACCAATGCAGTGTTTAGTTATAGTACTATATAGTCTGTGAGCCCAGATGTATAGAACTAACAACTGTAATAATGCATCATCGCTCTCACTTCTGACAAAAATACTGATATATTTCAGAGCTCTCTTAATTGGCTTCCCAGTGGAACTTATCACAAGCAAATAATGAATTTTGAAGTTGGGAAAGGCCATTGATGTAAAAAACCCAACCTAACAAATGTCCTGTGAGAAGAGACTTATAAAAAGAAATGGCAGTGAAGACTTATGGCCTAAGGACCAGCTGTATAGAAAGAAGGGACATTTCAAATATTCCCTCCTGCTGTAGATCAGTCACCTTAGGATGGAGTATTGACAACCATCTATTCCTCTCTCAGGCTCATCCAGAGTATATCTTTTAGCTTCAGCCTACAATACAGAGATAAAAATCTTTATTATCAGTGCAAATACACAGCAAATTTTACCACTAAAATTAATCTAAGAACTCTCTGTGATTAAGCAGCCCTAGAAATTTTATGTCTTTTCGAGAACTCTGGGTAAACAGACAAAAGGGACACCTTCTTCTGCTGAAAAGTCATGTACCAATTATCTATGACCTTAGAAGATATTTGATAGTGCACTTACAGAAACAAAACAAAAAAAATTAAAGAGTTTTTTATTTATTGTTTCCACTCAGTGTTCTGAAACTCTCTCTCCTCTTTGGAACTAATTCATGTCATGGCATTAGGGAAAAGAAAACGTAAATCAGCTGTTCACTGCTGTGGCAGTGATGAAGTGTATTACCCCACCGTGATGGTGATGGGTGTGGGAAGAGTACCCACTGACAGATATATTATTACCTTTGATGGGATCTTCCGGTGTTCACACATAACTTTTCTCACATACACTTTGTCTGCAGATGGAAAGCTAAAAAATTCAAAAAAGTATTAGATTTCCAAGTAGACTACTTTCAAAATATGCAGGATGAGAATACCAGTGCCACTGTGGAAATTTCTCATCAGTCTGAACAGAACATAGTTCCGAACAGTTCAGAAAATTTCTGCTAGACTTAGGTTCACATAATAAAACTAAGTTATAGTTTGTTTTGAAGGATGACCGTAGTCATACACAGGTGATCCAAATTAATTATTTAGCTGCATATTAACAGCGGATAACTAAATTATCCAAAATAATTGTTCAGAATTACGAACAGAGATGATCCTAAAATTAAAAGTGCACCAGGAAAACAGACGACCCACAGCCAGAAAATCAACAGTTGCAATACAGAGCCAAAGCTATCATAATTCCAGTCTTAGGAAATTCTCAATTTGTCCTATGAAAAAACTGGAGTTGGACAAGCAGGCATGGAGGACACAAAAGGGAAAAGGTTTCTCTTTACAAGGTAGTATCCGTAAAAACAAAACAAAATCAGAATTGTTCAATTTGCTGAGAAGTTCAATGCAAGAGAAGGACACTAATTTTGTTTAAAATATTTTATACGGGGTATATCTGAAGGTATTTAAATTCAAGTGATAAAAAAAACAATGAAGAGCTGCATTCAAGAGTTAAAAACGGATCTTTGCATGATGTATTAATTAACAAACTGGAAAGTATCAGACTCCAGGGGCAACAGTGGGGAACTACTTGCATGCTCTTACTGGTTAATTCTTTACAACACAGAACTATACACCAGAGAGAGCACAGGGAAGAGAGAGGGAATGGTTATCACCAGCAGATGTGAGATCCCACAGCTGGAATTTAGTGGCACTTCATATCCAATCTGTATAGATTAAACCACTTGTTCCAGAAAGAGGACAGTAAAATACTCCAGTGAGAAAAGGAAAATCACATTCTGTTCTGGCTTTTGTTAGGGATTATCTAGAATAACTTCAGAATAATTATTCTGGTTTTATACAAACATAATGAGAGCAAAACATATTGCTTTTATGAAGATACTGTTATGATAACTAAATTCCACAGTTACAAAATAAAGTTTCAGTCTCTGTACCTGATCATATCAGTCTGTGTTTGAGCTTCCACATGCTGCTTGCGGCGATTTTTCTTCCTCCTTCGAGCAGGAGTGTAATACCTATACTCTGTCAGGCGAGATTTAGCATTTGATATTAAGGTGCGTGGAGTAAAAGGTTTTCGGCTCTTGGTAAAGTATTCAGAGTGCCTCTCTAGAAGATCCCCGCTGCTCACTTTGGGGTTGTTTCCTTGACACCTCTGGGAACAACCAACACTCACAAAACTATCAATGGAGTGACTGCATGAAAGTCCAGAGTGTTTACTTGGTGGCCTTGACGTACAGACACTTGAGTGAGATGCCCTGGATGTATTCCGAGAACACTTTCTGGCATGTTTTACTGGACTGGAGCAAACCAAGCCATGATCGCCAAAAGGAGACGGTGCTCTTGATAGGTACTGTGCCTGCCCAGCACAGGGGAAGAGATTGTCTTCTACGTCCAAGAAACTCTAGAAAAAAAACCCGAACATGTGATTGCTTTGCAAGTTACCTCCTTTGCTCATGATGGTACTCCCAGCTATTACTGTTACCAACTTGGAGGTATTTTCTATGTAAAAAGTTTCAGTTTTTATAAAATCAAACAGGTTTCACAGCAGCCTCAGTGCTAACAGATTTTAAAACCTAGTCACAGGAAGTAAGAGAGTAATAAGCAAATGGTTTGCTTCAGTAGCAAAACATCGGTGCTCTGTTATGGAATTTTGATGGCTACATCAAACCAAGAGTTTTAATCAATACATTTTTAGAAGTCAAGGAATCATTGCACTGAGGCAAATTATTTTAGCTGGATATGCTCTGTTCATACCACCTGGGCAAGCTAAGGTAGACATTATCCACAATTATCCCATGCTTAAAAATTCAGCATTGTTCCTGAATTGTATTATGACACTGTGGCAAAGGCATGTAAGACAAAAGCACAACTAAATCTAAGTGACATCTTAAGGTGGGGTTTTTGGTTGGTTTGGATGTTTGTTTGTTTGTTTGTTTTGTTAAATTAGAAAGAACAATTACATAGAAATTTTATTTCAGTCATAAAGAAAGTTTTGAAAAATTTGCAATTTCAAAGCACAAATACCTGGACAGGGTATGCACACTAGTAAATGTGCTCTATAATGTGTCTGAAACACCTTACGAAAACAGTTGTTGTATGTTCTTTTCCTACCTAGGAAACAGCCACCTACCAAATACCCTGTCAGTCAGTGAAAATTATGTATGACATTTTACAATCTCCAAAGGCAGGCATACTGCAGAACTGGAAGATTAAACCAAAAGCCTATAAGCAAACAAAATTTTGTATAAACCAACTTATTTCATCCACACATATAACTGTGAAATTCAAGTTCTGTTACACACAACTGTGTGATGGAGAAGTCATGACTCCCATTGTGTGTACTCAACTCAGAGACAGTGCTTACAGTGCAACAGTGAGGGAGACAAGCTGAGGATAGTGTTATTCTGGAAAATCTCACTGCTGTACCACACAATCAGCAATGCAAAGTAACAGCTAAAAAATAACAAGTGAGAAAAACCAATTCAAAACCAACAGCAAACTTTCTAAAATTATTATCATACTTTCCTAACACTCGAGCAGTTCATATAGGTCCACATCATCAGCAACAAAGTGCTGTAAGATTTAAGAAATGCATACAAGTAGAGGTGTTTCCTAAGAAGAAAATTCAATTTCTAAGGCTATCTTCAGTTTTTAACAAACACAAAGTTTAGTTCAGATAGGATAACACAGAAATTAACTTGTTCATGTACCTCCACCACCTGAACAAAGAACAGGAAGATAAGGAGACACCAGTACAGACGACAAGCTCTGCAGTGACAAAAGGAAGAAAAGGAAGGTGATTTCCATATGTGTTTCATTCATCTCTGTTATGCTTCTATCACACAAGTAAAAACTTAAGCAGAAGCATTACATTATTGAAGTTACTGAAGGAACATCTGCCCTATGGGAAGCCTGAGAAAGAGTGGATCCAGTATGGTATGACTTCATACATATGCTGTGACATGCATTTATTTATGACATACAACCACAATGCCAGTTGAGAAGATTCACAGATTCACCAAGCAGCTTATTCTGATCTCACAATTAATCTATGTGGAAACCACTTTGAGAGACTAACTCTGAAACACAGATCCAGTGCATTTCCAATGGTGCTTCATTGTCTGAGTACAACATAAACCTGGAGAAAATCCTCAAGAATATCTCATTTTTGAAAATAATCAGCTGATTAAGATGTGGATTGAAGGCTGGATGTGTGATTTTCCCCACCACGAAGTGACAATGGACTGAATGCCAACAGAAGTCACAAAAACAACGGTAAAATAAAGTGCCTGTGGGGATTTTGCAAGGTAATCAATACTTGTCCTGAGACTTTCGAAATTTCCTCCTGGGGGGTGTATGAAGAGAAAAAAACAACCCAATGACCAAAATCAGAAATCTTTATACATTTATTGAAAATTCATGACATTGTAACCCACTAATAGATAGTATAAGATGGTAATATATTACTAGTAAACCAGTAAGATATACTGTAATATATTCATCTATATAATTGGTAGTATAGCTTGTAAATATACACAGATTTTCTATTCTACCATTCAACCCTAAAAAAGGTGTCTTTAAAAATTCTGAGCAATAGACTCTCAGTGTATAAATGCTGCGTTTTCTCATAACACTGCTACTGTTATTGCTTAGAATCTATACTATTTCATTTTTTTCCTTTCAAACACAGTATTTTAAATTAAAGCTCAATTATGATAAATATACATTTTGTAGTATGCAGTAAATGCTATTTAGAGGAATATTAAAAATGCAGGTATTTTATCATGAAAATTAAGTCAAAGATCACAATGCTGTCATACTATATATTTCCTTCACAACAATTTTTTCTCACATCAGTACGACCTATCTCCACTATTCCAGTACCCCAAAATAACCAGAGTTGCTGGTGCCTAATGCAAAGAGGTATTTTTTTAGTTAGCTGAGGCAAAATAAGCTCTTCTTGGTGGTGTCTCACGAGTCAACTTTATTTTACTACTACAGCATAATTAAATGCTGAACTGATAACACGCAGGCACAAAGCCACACAAATGCCTGTGTTAGCAAGCAGTATAATGAGGCTTACCAGTGTGATTGTTTGCATATAAAGTAGTTGCAGTGGTAGCTCAGCACTACAGAAAACAGATAAGACTGGAAAGTTTCAGAATCCACCTAAATAGATGTTTTGAAAAGCTAATTCCATACCCTTCAATCTATATTATAAGCAGCTTAATTCTTGTAAACACTTTACTCTCAGTGACTGAATCAGTTCATTGAACTGCAATATAAATCAGATTGTAGAAGCATTTGTGAGCATATCATGACTAGTTCCCTGCATTATGCAAAATAATTAAGAAAAGATATGAAGTTATATTAGCCAATTATTTAGCTGCACCTCATTAAAGTGACATGTTCTATTCCTCAGAAGCAGTTGAATTGATCCTAAAACAAGACAAAGGCATAAGGTTGACATGGCAATATCCTAAGTTAAAGCAATCTTTATATATGAAGAAGCTTAGGGCAGTTTTTTTCTTCTCCTTCTCAAATATTTCATAAGTAGAACAGACCAAGTAGCTCTCTGGTGACTACAGAGAACTGCAACCCTAAGCTGCATCTGTGTCAGTTGTGAGATGTACTCATTCAAGTACTGAGAAAAGAATGTCTTTCAAAGCCCTTATCCTGAGGCAAAACTTTACTACACGAACAGGAAGGAAGTACAGCCACCAAGTAGATGAAGAAACAATATCATGAACAAGGAACTATGTTGGTCACTTCAAAAAGATTCTAAGCAGTGTCAGAGAATGCAGTTTGTCTGCAATTTGTCACTTGTGAACTTTCAGAAAATTATCTGTACACCTGCATTGCAAGGAAACTGTAAGCAAGTATGCTCACTTTCTTCTCTAGTCTGTTATCTGTAAAATCATCAGATGTTTAAGTAGGAAACACAAAAAAAAAGACAAAAACATGCCTACAAATATACACCACCACACATTAAAATATATTTAAAATATATTTAGTTCTATTCTTCAAATAAAATTTTAAAAATTCCATGGTAGTATCTGAGCTTTAGATATTAGAACTATCAAGAACTATAACTAATGGAATTTGAAGTAAAAAATCTGGACTTATATCTTGCTTATCAATATATGTTCCTATTCTGTTGATTCAACCAAGTATGATCTGTTTTGAAAGATACAAATCTACTCGATAGATTTCAGCAACCCCCTTAAAAAATTCCATAAAGTATGTACTTATGCTTCAATTTTAATAGTCACAAAACTGGGGTAAACTGAATAGTACTTTGCAGCAAGCTTGTAGAAAGAGGACCTCTGAATTTTCATGGACTCTGTGGAAGAGAAAATTCAGTAAAAACAGATCAAAGCATACCGCTGTCATCTGACGGGCAAAAGTAGTAACACAGAGAAAGAATCCAGATTTCTCTGTAAGTTATTTTTACTTGCTACAGGAAGTTTAGTTTCCCAGCTTGAAAGCCACTAAAGTATCAGCTGCCCTATAAAAACCAAACTTTGAAAAGAAAGGTTGCTAAATACTTTTTCACATAAAAGGTCCAAGGCAGCTCTCACTGGGGTCACTGAAGTTACAGTAAGATTAATTTAATCTTGAAATTAACTTGTTCTTGTATGAAAAGGTCTTCCAATAGAATAGTTCATCTACCATAATAAAATGAGATCAAAGTGATGCTTTATGAACTGCACTGTCAAGATACAGAAGCTGCCATTTTGCAATAAATGTGTATGATTCTTTTAACTTGAGACAGCCACTTAAATATTGCTCTAAGTAAGCTGAGTGCCTGCTCTCTCTGTCTGGACAGAGCAAAGGTCTTCTACAGGAAGTGACAAGCTGCCATTAGAGAAAATTCATACAAATATGTGAACAAATTGGACCCTCTATGAATATATTAAGTTTCTATACTGGCATCACTATTTTTCAAAACTATGTTCCTGTTACACTCTTTCATTCTGTGCATGTGTGTGTGTGAGTATCAACTCCATAATGTGGTAGGTTCCTACTTTCCTCAAATACTGTGATGTTATTAATAAGGGGTATTACTGAATGTGCATTAATTCAAACAACCAGCACAACAGGTGATTGTCACTATGAAGCCTGAAAGGAAATCAGAACATTCCTACTGAAAACAACTTTCTTTGATGCTCAGAAGGTTCTTCTGTTTTGTTTAGTCACTGACATCTCCCATTATGACAGAACTAATTTAAGCACAATACATGTTCAGCCTGGTGGTATTGTAGGAGTATAATAAATCTTTAAATATAAAGCATTTGAATAGGCATTTCACACAGCCACACGTGTGTTGCATACAAAATTAACAAGAGACTAGAACCAGTTAATGATGTTTCCCAATCTATATTTCATATGCACAAGCAGATGGCCATAACTTTCATTCTTCAGAAAAACAAAAAATCTCAAAAAACAGGCAGAAAGGGATCTTGAAATGTTAAGGCAATGGCATACTTCAAATTGTTAAAAGAGAAATTTAACCTCCTATGAAGCAGCCTTCCAGACTTTTGGCATGGATTAATTTATTTTTAAAAATTCATTAGCAGCCAGAAATGCCTATTAATAGGATTACTTGAACATGAGATATGAAATACCAAGTGTTGTTCAAATCAGAGATCTTACTCATGGCCAGCTCAATACAGGTAGAATTTTAGAAAATCTTATTTCGAAAAACAAAGGAAAAAAGTTGCAGTCTGTTATAATGAATCCTTCCATTTTAAAGCTGGGAGTTCATGCAGTAATTAGAGACACGTTACTTGGTTTTGCAATGAAACAATTTAAGGAACTTTGCCTGCACCAAGTTTTCAAAAAATAACACGGAAGGACAAAAATGGTATGAATAAAAAATAAAATTTAGATTTTAAATATCACATTTACTCCCTTTTCTTATTCATGCCTGTGCTTTCATCCATAACTAAGAGCCATGTATTGAATTTCAAAGCATTATTTCTCTGCACTGCAATAAGGTCACACTCAGGCTGCCTGCTGCAAAAATCAGTCACACGGAAAGAAACTGATGGTGTTTGTTGTACTACTTGGAAATGTCCTCCAGCTTTACAGATATTTCAACAATGAATGAAACTTACACTGTTAGAATCACAGAGTTAAATCATTATTGTGTTTTAAGCTGCAATTGCTCATTTACAGCGATGAACAAGAATGTAACTTATTGGGCTATTTACGTATTTATCTATTAGTTAGAAACACACACCACGTATCTTGATGAATAGCCAGCCAAACTAAGTGAGCCTATGCATATAAGCAGAATATATACATACAGAATGGTATATTTTGGTCTAAGCACTATTTTTGCTTTCAAGAAATGCAACTGAAGGGTGTAGTACACTGTTAGATATGAAATGTATTACCAAATAGGACTTTTCATTAAGAAAAAAAATGGATGATTCCTGATTCTTCTGCTCGGAAGGGTAGAGGTAACAGAGTTCTGCCTTAGGAAATGGTACAAAGCTCTGGAGTGACAGAGAGGACAGGAATTTCAGCTGAAGTGAAAGCAAGAGAATTCAAGGGTAATTAGAGCTTGTATTTACTGCAAGCACTCTTCATCCAGATACCTGACATCCTTGTCAGAAGGTCAAGACATGCATTTGGTGTTGGGCACAGGCCAGCAAGACCCTTGTCTACTTTCTGCTGCTTGAAAGATGCCAGCCTCACTGATGCACAGCAGTGATCAGTCATCAGCTGTTACTACGGAAGGCAAGTATATGACAGTGTCTACTAAACAAAATTAAATACATACCTTTCTAAAAGAGGATGGCAGCAGCCTTCCGCTGTCTCTTGAACAAGATCGGGAGACAGTTTCACAGATACTCATTTTCTCTTCACACCTGGCTATCTTCTTTTTCAGTTTCTCTCTTCTTTGCTGGTCAGCAACTTAGGGAAGAGACAAAGTTGGTCAGATCCAAACTGAAATATTCTTTTTTTCCCTAAGTGATTTGAAAACACTGTAGTGATTTCCAATTGCTCAGTAAAGTCAGACTATTGAGATACACTCCACTTCCAACACACAGCAGTTATAAAATTTGTGTCTACTCTTACAAGAAAAATTATTAATAGCTGAAGCTGTGCCTTAACTTTCCTGAAATTTTCTTACCTCACGACAAACACCAGCACACAGGACTTCCCGTACAAGAATACAAGATCGGTATTGCTAACATAGCATTTTGCTCAAAAACTTACAAGCTTTCTATCAATTTTTTACAGGTAGAATTCTTTTGACTGTACTCTCATCCAGTATTTCAGAAAAAACCCTGCGCTTATTGTTAACAAATTTGACATGTAAAAAAATCAATGCTAACAATATGGAGTCTCCCAAATACAGAAATCCAGGGCAAAACAAGCAAGTTTACGTCAAGAACACAAAGAAATGAAGGCCAACTCTGAAAGGGCTACTGTCAGATCAGGAGCGGAGGATTTTTATCAGTCCACACTAGTCTGCAGTCCAAGACCTCATCTGCAGTGCAAAAAGATGAGTCAGGGATTTATGTCATCAGATAAAGAAGCCAAAAAGATGGGTAAATTTTCTGTGTATGAGTTTGCCATCAGTCACCTAAATCTTACATAATACAGTCCAAAGTTTTTGGATATTGTGAACAGCCAGGTTTAACAGATGAAACACAGAATCATTTAGGTTGGAAAAAAACTCCAAGATCGAGTCCAACCTTTGACCAATTACCACCTCGCCAACTAAACCACAGCACCAAGTGCCACATGGACTTGTTTCTTGAGCACTTCCAGAGATGGTGACTCCACCACCTTCCTGGGCAAGCCATTCCTATGCTTGACAACCCTTTCTGTAGTGATATGGAGCAGCAAGGAAACCCCAGGCAGGTGCAAAGGAGGAACCCATTTCACGCAGTGACCTATCATGTGGGCACTCCATCTTTCCATGAAGAAATTCTTCCTGATGTCCAACCTAAATCTCCCCTGGTACAGCTTAAGACTGTGTCCTCTTGTCCTGTCGCTGGTTGCCTGGCAGAAGAGGCTGACCATCACCTGTCTACAGCCTCCCTTCAGGCAGTTGTAAAGAGTGATAAAGTCCCCTCTGAGCCTCCTTTTCTCCAGGCTAAATAACCTGAGCTCTCTCAGCCACTCCTCACAGGACTTGTGCTCCAGACCCCTCAGCAGCCTTACTGCCCTTCTCTGGATCCACTCCAGCACCTCAATGTCTTCCTTGAAGTGACGGGCCCAGAACTGGACACAGTACTCGAAGTTCACAAAGTTGAAAAATCCAAATGAGGCTGATGAAAAACATTAATAATTTCATTTCCAAATAGGGAAAAAATAAGCAAGCACACTTTTGAAGTCTGTATACCAAATGGAAATTCTCATTCACTTAACACAGATCCAAGTATATGAATCATCTGTTTCATAGAGACACACAAAGGCCTTTGAGGATTTCTTCTCTGGTTTCATAATATATTTCTATCATACTCTGGCAGACCCCAATCTGCACATGCACTACTATATTTAATGCATGGAAATGTAAAAACTTCAGGGATTGGTGTGGTTCATTCTTCTACACAGCTGAGGCCTACAGCAATCTGAGAACGTTTAATCAACCTTTAAAATGCATTCATCTGTTTACGTGTACTCTACATACATGTTAATCTCCACAAAATACTTAAGTAAGTGTATTCAACACATTAAACATTTTAGTTCCCTTTTAAGATAGAAATTAATCTTTCAGATGCAAAATCTTTGCTCTCATTGCTCAGGAAAATCCCTCTTTCTCTTTCTTTCAATTCTTACAACTGATATGGAAAATACAGAGTAATTTCTTTTATGGCTGCTGATTTATCCATCATTTGCTATTTGAGTACTTCCAATATGAAACTGCTTCTATTATTGGGAAAATATTAGCTGAAATTAACAAATGCTACCTTATACAACTCTGAATTAAAAATACACATTCTAACAGAATGATAAAATATACTGTACCATTAAATAATTAAAACTGAATGTCTTTCTTTCTATACTGAGTTATTGCGTCTGTTCTAAACTACCATTATTTCTAATTGTGTTTGTCTTAAAAGTTACAGAGAAGCACTCAAAAATTAGCTACAGGTCAGATGTTTTATATGTTTGAGATAAATAATTACTTATTCTGGGCCAATACAGCGCGTCTGTGTGTGCACATGCACGGAGGCTGTAAAAAGTGACATTTTGCCTGCTGCTCAGGTAAAATGGTGATGGCTGATGGGTATTGAACATAGATCTAGAGAAACAATGGGTGAATGAGAGCCCTACAAAGTAAAAATGCAATTCACACAGAAGTATGGGTAAGGGTGAGTAGGTGTCTGAAACAGCAAATTCCTTACACTCAATTGCTCAGGTGAAAAGTGGGTTTGCCTAAGACAAGACAAGCTTTAGCACTTTACTGTGTGTTCCACCTGCACACCACGGCTTAACAGGAGTGACTGGGCAAAGTGCAGAGCAGTGTGAATATTACTGCAAAACGGAATGCCCATGTTGTCCTTATTCTGCTCTTTACAGGATAAACTCTGAAATTTGACATACATTAATGCCTTTACTACTGGCATTCAAAGCTATTAAAAAAATGCCACCAGGACTGTGTCCTGTGACTCTTTCCACCCAAAGCATGGCTGATGCCCAAGAATAAAGAGCGAAAGAACAGTAAGTATTCCAGCTAAGGGTATCTTGGGATATCAAAATGACCCACTGGGATAACCATCACCTGCATGGGAAATATAGTCTTTGCCTTGCACCTGTCAAGCAGTGAGCTTAGCTCAGTTAATCCGTTAAGCGTGCTCCAAAAGCCATAAAGTCACTCATGTGTACTGAAAGGTAGCACAGACATGCAAAACAAAATGTCAGAAAACCCCAGTAATATACACATCTTATTGCCACATTAGGAATTTTCAGGCTAGATCTGTGGTAAAAGCTAGAAATTGTGAAACCAGCAAAGTAAGAGATAGACATCCTCCTCGAAAAGAGTTAATGTGGATATAAACAGACAGCTGGAGGTAAGCTAGGATAGCCTTGAGGCAGTCAGCAAGTAACACAGACAAATGCAGAAACAGGCACACCGACCTACCTCTCCTTACTTCATATGTCCTTTACCCATGCAAGGACTGGAGAATCCAGTCTTCCCCTCTGACTTCAGCCAGATAGAAAATTCATGTGGAACTCTGAGGCACTAATTACAATATTACAACTGAGAGGAACTGAAGATACTTACGGCTGTCATACATAAACACTTGTGTTGCAGTGTGAATATATTAAACACAGAAAGAATGAGACCAGCATTCAAGAGACAGGCAATTTTAGAAGGGAGATTTAGCTTTTAATTGAAAACATTGCTCACTGTTTAAGGTATCTTCTGCTTCAAATCCATTACAGATACAGCTCCTTTAGCTTACAGAGAGGGTCATAAACTAAATTTGAAAAAAGTGCCCTTGGCATACTGTCATAGACTAGTGGGAAGTAAACATAAACTGCATTGGTTAACAGATACTTATAATAGTTTCACTGCAAGTAGCTTTTATTTGAACATTGGCTCCAGGAACATGTCACATATGTAGAGTTAAATATGGGAAAAGTACATCATAGTAAGTATCTTGTGACAAATAAATGAAAAAAGAAAACCTCTTTTCATCTCCTTAAAAGGGGAAAACAAAATGTTTAGGAATAAAATAAGTCCTGTAGATCCAAATAATGAGTCCCTTTAAAAGCCTTATTAGAGCCTGAGATTAATTGTATCTCATTAACTACTGTGCTCAAAACCACACAGATTTATAGTATAGTAAGAGAAAATGTACTAGAATATAAGCAAATTGGTGGTTCTGTAGATCAGATAAATTCAGTCTATGAATAGATTCTGTAACTTATTTCGACCACCCCATGAATCCATCCTCTTAATTTTGTTGTCGGTGAAAGGAAGCACAAAGAAGACCATGAATTTCAGACGTTAAACTATAGCACTCCTCATAAAGAAACTCCTATAAAATACTGATCAAACTGTCACAGAAGGAACACTTTTGCCTAAACAAATACTATTTGCAGAGTACACCACACTTCAAAGCAGTGCTCACATTATTTCCCTTTTAGAACACTCTCTCTATAGGCATAATTCTTTTTTCCTGAAGTCTAGACTGCACTAGCATTTCAAGAAGTGTTTGGAGTTACAAAACACATGTCATAAATCTGGAAGAAACAAGCTAATCATACATATCACAGTCCTAGTCAGCTTGAAAGCTCTGCATTTAGAAGGACAGTATGAACTGGAATGCCAGTGGTTGTTCTTTGCTCTGAATTTCCGATTGCTAAATTTATCATGTGTGACATCACAGAACAACTGGCAGTTAACCTTCCAGTTATTTCATTTTTTATGCAAATAATCAATGGCAGACAATGAAATATTAGGTTAGATTTAAACTGAGTTCAGCTTGCAGAACAGTATCTCAAAGGAATTATCCAACACTCAGCATTTCTCTACTATGTTTTTATTTAAGCCATTTTTGCAAACACACTTCCAGTTATTAATTCCCTTTTGAATTCTTTTTAGATAAATCACACAAACATCATCTCGGCTGAGCTTGAAGTGCCTGCAGTGACCATAACTAAAGTGTCCAGCATATCAGTCGGTGATATTATTTCTTCTGCAAGCAAGCTCTCCCTTCTCTAAGAATTTTTACTATCAGTTTTCTAGCTCTACACAAATCCCCAGTACACTATGATTTAAGCACCTCAGGTGACATTTCATCAAATGTGAACTGAATTTTGCCATTGGTTGTAAGTCTAAATCTAAATGCCTTAACACAGAAATTTTTATTTTTATAACTCTAAGAGATTATTTTGCCGTCCTTCTTCACATGAGGTATCAGTAGCATGGTTTCATCAAATAAGGGAGGAACCACCATAAAAAAAGGGTCACAAAGTGTTTGACAAAGCTTGATACTAAAGCCTTTCTTGTCTCAAATAGAAAGATATGTCTGTATGAGGGTGTGTACTTCAGAAATGTAATACTACTTGGCAAAGCCACTAATGGCAAAATTTGGTCATTGCTGAGGCTTGGAAATAAAGCCTCATAGTGAGACAAGAATCCTTCAAAAGCATTTCACAAGAGGCTAGAAGCACCGGATAGCCTAAATCCTTCCACCTCTGATGCTCATATGGGGTCCTCATCCAGCAGACACCTCCTATATACTTCTGTCAGCCATATGAAGAACACAGCAGCCTGCCAGCAGTTACTGCGCA
This sequence comes from Struthidea cinerea, assembly GCA_013397865.1. NCBI lineage: Eukaryota > Metazoa > Chordata > Aves > Passeriformes > Corcoracidae > Struthidea > Struthidea cinerea. The sequence continues at coordinate 516,701 of VZTI01004088.1, read as the reverse complement.
GAACCTGTGGAACGCTGCACCAACCCTAAAGGAAATGTCTAAGCCTGCCCAGGTAAACTTCCATTTGTGTTCCCTAGAGAGAGGTCCATTGGGCTTCTAGGTGGCCTTGGGCAGTGATTTTTGTTTCAAGGTACCACTGGGGCAGCCCCCAAGGACAATTTAGACATACTGTACTGAGATAATACTGAAAATAAGTGGAATGCATAATTTTATTCTTATTCTCTGGTATGCTATGCCTGTTTCGTAATCCTGAGTAATGGTGGACAACTGTATAAAAACAACAGTCCTCCTCATCAGCAGAGAGAGGGTAAAGCTGGGTAAATTAGATTAAAAATCAGGGACACATTTTCAATAAAAATGATGAATAACTACTGAAACATCGACAAAAGGAAATTATGTTTTCTCTATTTCTTGACCTTTACAAGTCAAGACTGCAGGCTTTTCTTGTTTATGTGTTTTATTTACCACATTCAGTATGGATGTTAAGTTCCATCCATATTAGCACAACTGGATGGAACTTTTGATCTGCTCAACTCATGATGTCAGACTATACAATCTAAAGTCTTTTCACAACTATAAGCTGTGAAAAATGTATTTTTGATGTGCATATCTAAAATTAATTATCCCTTATAAAAAAAACAAACAAACACCTTTCCAAAGACATACTTGAACTCTGAAAACACAGGCATTAGAATTATCTGCGTGCTTAAATTTAAAGGGCTTTTATTAGTTGCTTATAACTTTCATTTTCAGAAATACATACTTAAGGACAAGATTTAACAGAAAAAAATAGGAAAATTTTGTGACAACTTCTCATAGATCTCTGCTTTTTCATAGCGTGAAGCATAGAGAGATATGTGTTTAAAGGAAAAATTAAGATTTAAATACAGAATTATGTAACAATATGTATTTATTGATATTTTTACTTGAACTTGACCCCTTTAAAGGGTAGAAAACCAACATTACTATCACTCTGAATTGTTGCCTCTCCCTATCTCTCACTGGCCTCCCTCCAAGAATTCATGTTCCATCAGGCTAAAATAGATCTATGGTGGGTAACTTCTCAGAATATTTGTTTTCCTTCTTCTTCTCCCCCTGCCCCAGTATCAAAGAGACCTGCATTCCCAACTACACTAATCACTGGGTTCAAGCTGTACTATCAATATGCTTTGTGGAAAAACCTCTAAACACATGGGTTGAAAAGTCAGTACTGTTAGAAACCAGGCATGTGTAGCAGCAGCTGTCTTACTTGGCATAGCCTTTGTCAAGTTTTCTGGCACAAGTTTCACAACCACAGACTTCTAATGGCCACTGGTATCAATCAACATGCTTGGACTAATTCTGAACATAGAAGTTTCACATTTCAAGAAGTTTCACATTTTAACAACTATTTTAAGTCAGTAAGTCTGATCTAATACACAGGAACATGCTCACTGCTAGCCCAGGGGCATGGCACCTTGCCTGCTTTGCTGCCAGCTAAGATACCAGGAAAAGAACAGTGGAAACTAAATCCACTTTAAGGACAGAACACATTCAGTTGGCCTGGGAGAATGCCAACTACAGTATCATGTTTAATTCTTAAACACTAATGACTGGTTCATGGCAACAACTCCAATGGGAAATACTCACCTGCTATTCTAGCAGTACATGAAGCACATTTTCAGGGGATGTTTTTTAACTCTATCTGCAGGAATTCTATTTTGTAACCCTATGCTATTAATAAATCTTATAATTTTAAACTAAATTTACTCCCCTGCCCAAATCTTGAAATAGAGGGGGAACAGAAACCTTATTTGGAATGCAATAAAGATTAAGACAAAGAACACAAAAAAGAAAAGAAAAAGAAAAAAGTAATAATATGCTTCAGTTGAAGCAATGAGAGACAGAACTATGGTGAGAATAAAGGTGCAAACCTCTCATCCTCAGTGACACTATACAGATACTAATGATACTCAACTATATTGAAGTTAAAACTGTGCCTGGATAAATCACGTGTCTCATCTTCAGCAAGAAAGAAGAAATTGTTTTGAAAATATTCTAAAACCCCTTTTCCATTACTTTTCTCCCTCAGCACATTTTCAGCATTCTTACCGTCTGAGCTATTGGCTGTCATCTCCACATAATCTGTTCCACAAAGGACAGGGGAAGAAAAATGATTCTCCAGTGGATTACCAGAGACTCTACAAATGGTACCTTGCACTGAGCTTAACATCTGAACATGTAACACTTGGTTGCATGATTATTACAGAACAGAAATCTGTATTTCTTGATGAAAAATGCATAGAACTGCAGGAAAAAAAATGCAACCACTGTAATTTTAGGTATGACATAAAATTGAAATAATTCTTAATTTCACTCTAAAAATCTAGAATTTATAAGGATAGTGCAGAAATGGAACAAGGTATGCCTGGGTAGTCTTAACTTTAAATACCATGAAGTCAGTGAGACCAATAATGATGAATTTGAAAGCAGGTGTTTCCCATGGAATTACCTCTTTGAGAACTGCAAAAATTTCAGCCAGCACAGCAGAATTTCTTATCTGTTTGTAAAGGAATCTCAGTCAGATGGAACAGCATATAAAGGAAATCCTGAAGCAGCTTAATTCAGTCTCAAGTCTTTATGCTGAAGTACTGAAAAAAGTGCTAATGAAATGAAATCTTTCTGCCAAAAGGATGACTGATTTCCTAGTTATTCTGGTAATTTTACAAGGTAGTATGACTTTGTTTTGACTGAATTTGATACTAACCAAAAAGTATTCTGTCCTTAAAAGATTTAACTTTCCATCCTAAAAGAAGAATTCAATTTTCTCCAGGACCTCAGTAGTTGTAACTGAATATTGAACTGGAGAACAAAGAACTTTTTCTAACTGCATTGAAGACAGACAGATAACAGAAATACACTTTGTTATTTCAACAAACAGCTGCTATTTATCCCCTTCGACTTATATATTTATTTAGTATTTCATAAATCAATTATTTGAAAGTACTGCACTTTGGCTTAACACTATGAAGTGGAGCTACAGTGTTCATATCTTTTAGCAGTGTTAAGAAATGAGACAACTCGCAGAAAAAGTAACTGCAGTTTAATCCAGGCTGTGGGGCTGTGTGCTTGCATCTGGCTCTGTTTTCTGCAAAATGGAACAAGAAGCTTCAGCCCCCGTCCCCAGGTGCCTACACTCCTAAAATTCCTCTTTACCTGGCACTACTTTCTTCTTGTGAGTTCAAGCTTACATCCTATCATACAATAGGAGAAAATTCACCCAGCTGCATGGGTGAAAAGGATCCTAAGCAAATGAATTGTCATGCTAAGCACACCGAATCACTGACAGCCCAGATCCATCTCTCCAGCATTCCATTTGCTGCAGATTCCTACAAGTATGAAGAAGGACATGAAAGCTGAATAAACAAGCAGATACATGAATGTTCAATTAAGGGTTATATGCTATTGTTACTCTTCTATGCTGGCTCTTTTGTTTTGCTAAGTTAGTTTTACAGAAGCATTTGCAGAATCAACATAAAACAAAGACTTACATTTGATGCTATTCAACCTACTTTTGGGCACTGAACAGTCTACAGCTGCTGAAAATAAGAAAAACAGCGAATGTCAGTGATTTGGTATTTACTTAGTGTACGTGATATCTAGAAAAATGTAGTAATAAACCAACACAGAACAAAGACTAATTTAATTCTTCTCTATTTTAAAACATGCTAGTTACTGTGTACTTAAAATATTAAGCTGATATTAATACAGTCACAGGATGTGCGAGATAAAGCTGTTTGGATAAAATACATACTTAAAGGAAGAATTGTCACTTAAATGAAGACTCCTTTCAAAAGGTTTACCTGCATACCTGAGGATACCGAGCATGTTACATGAGAGATAGCATTGTGAGTATTGTATTTGTGAGTATGGACTCCGGCAGTAACATGATTTTCAAACACACAGGGCAATTTTCAAAGTCCTTAGAACTCGCTACTATTATTCATTGAAAGATGAAAAAAACCTACGAAATTTTTGAAATAAAAATAAAATATAAAAAAGACATAGTGGTCTGAGTTTAACTAGAAATGTTCTGCCTTCATTCCTAAAATAATTTCTGTATGTTTTCTGTTATGACTATCATGATGACTTTCAGTTCAGCATATTATTTCATAACTCATTATTTCATCAAAAGCAGAATGAACCCAATACAGCACAAAGTGCTCTAAAATTAAGGCAGGATCTTTGGAAACACTTAAGGAAAATGTTTTTATACAAAACTTCCCATCTCAGTAATACAAAAGTATTATTAAGTAGGAGCCACATCTTTTTGTTGATACCAGTTTCGGTTAGAAAAAGGAAGAATAGTAACCTTCCTACAATCCAGTTCATCCCTTCTTGGTATGAGCCTATTTCTGAGAGATTGAGCTAAATCTAGGGGGACACAGTTCATTCATACATGCAAATTTCTACCTTTGGCTGAAAGGATTCTGTTATAATGAAACACCATGTGATCTCTAATCAGGTATTGGCCAGTTAGACTTCGAGCAGAGTCAATGCAGAAAGCTGTAAGATTAAAATACGTCTGAACATTAGAAAGGCAAATAAAAGAATACTATATTTTAAACAGTTATTAACTGCAATTCAAAGTCACAAACTTTGAAACAGTGTTTGCTTAACTTCTTTGCTCAAAGGCAATTTTTTTACCAGTTACTATTACATTAAATCATCCTGTCTCCTTTTTCTTTCCCCAATGAGCCGTTAACACAATAAATAGCCACAAAAGTGGCTGAAATTGGACTATGAAAATGTTAACACGGAAACTTCCTGTTTCTTCACTCTATGTTCTTTTGAAAAAACAAGGTATCTGAGGTGTCAGTATGGCACAGAAATATACACTAGCCCATGTAAACTACTGACTGTAAAGGAATATGTTCAACCTCAGGGATTCTTTAATTCAGTAAACATATATACGTATGTTACAGCTAATACAGATGGGACACCTTTATATACTCATCTTGCTACCAATTTGTAGCCAGCAGTACAGTCAAGGCAAAACTTACTCCTCGAAAGTATTTTCAGTAATGCATACTAAATGTAGGTACTATTAAACTTCTTGAAATAAAAGCTCAATGCAAAAGTTTTAATAAAAATGTTTTAACCATAAAATCAATGAATTCACATAAAAGGAACCAGGTCGACCTTCTGATTAAAGTATACATTACTTACCATTACTCTTAGTACTTAAGTGCCCTTTAAACGGACTTGCTGGACCACATCTGGGAAGGACAACAGCTGAGTATCCACTCGCTTTAACAAAACATCAAACAAAAACCGAAAGTTAGAAAAAAAATACCCACACATATTTTTACAGACAAGATAAAGTCTTTCTCCAAAGAATTCACGAATGGTTCTAGTGGACCTTTTTCAAAATCTCATTCAATTATTCTATTATCACTGAATTACATGTGTAGTTAAATAACAATCTAAACACCAAGATACAATGAGAGTGCTCTCAGTGGTTCAGGGAGTTAAACAGCAGAACAGACCATCAGAACACGCACCGCACGTTGCACAAGATGGTTAATGTGGTGTCTTAAATATTAATTAGTAGAGATTGCAGCAAAACAAATCAGTCATTTAACAGTGTTTTAACATAATTTCTCCAAAGACCTTATAAAAAAGCCATACTGTACTAAATTTTGAATAGCTAGGACTACTATAGGAAGCCATAAAAAGTATCTTACGAAAAAAAGAAAATTAAAATCATTATCCTGCTGTGAAATGACACTAAATCTGGATCAATAGATTCAATCTCTTTTCTTACAAAGCATAAATACCAGGGCAATCTTGAATTACTTTCATACTTTGAAAAGCCAGCCTTTATACAGTACAGGCTTCTGTGGATTTACAGTATTAGAGGCAGTGTTTGCAATAACAGTACTCCCACTTCTTTTGCTGTGAAGTTGCCAGACCAGCAGTTGAACAGGGACAAGGCAAAAAAAGAAGGAAACTACAGATTTTTTCAACACTATTCTGCAACTGTTTTAACTTTATACTGTTATCTTTAAAGCCAAAGGACAACATTCCTGCTTATCTGTATCAATTTCAAATGGCTCATTCCCCTCACAGTACAATCCTTCCTTATCTCTATTTGTGATTTAAACATGCATAGGGACAAAATGACAAATTATTTTTAAAATACTAAAATTCCACACATACACCAAGAATTTAATAGATCTGTTAGATTCAGAATGTTTCCACAATGACTGCAAACCTTTGCCAATAAAGGCTTTCTTTCCTGTTGAAGTATTATATTTCTCTACCATACACTATTACGTACAAGTGGTATTCACAGTCTAGCTGGATCCACCCTGAAACCTGTGGCTTCCTGAATTTACAATATTCACGTGTTGGAAGAATGCAAATCTTCGGGAGGACCTGAATGTTAGATTATAAAATTCAGGTGATAGAATTTTCTCCTAATGATAAAACTCCTCATGCATATACCTGCAATCTAGATTACAGCAGACATCTGAGAATCAGAAGTGTTTCAGTCATAGTTGCTCTAATAATCTAAATATTCCACTGTTTTCTGTGCTTCAGAGCTAGGCTATAAATCCAGAGGGAAGCACCTCTGGTATTTCTAGGTAAATGCTTACAATGCCACCTCCAACTCACCCTTACGTGACAGAATCCTAGAAAGCTAAGCATGATCACCTTAAAAAAAACAGAGTCATTGTTCTAACTACAACTGATTCTCTTCAACTAAGCTAAATGACTTTGTCCCGAGTTAAACACCATCAGGGACACTTAGAAAACTGTTGCTTTTACTGTCTTCAGCTGGAGACACAACTGTTCAGCACTGCAGGAATAGCAGACTTTGAAATGTTCACTTGCTTTGCATCACCAGCAGATGGCACAGTGGAAACTCTACCGGAAAAACTACTGTCTGCTGGTTTTGTCCTTTACAATTAATTTGTATACGGTTTGCGGGAAAAGAGAAGGGAGGAAAAAATAAGTATTTCACAGGCAAGAAAAGCTGTCAGAAAGCACCAGAAGGGACAACTTAAAAATATTTCTTTGCCCTCTATTTTGACTATGGACATGTAGACAGCACAGAAATCACTCCAAATCCACACAGAAATCCCCAATTTACCAAAGTTCCAAAGGCACCACAAACACACCACCATTTGTCAAGATGCCATGGCCTTTGTTCAGGCACTTATGTTCCCCACACTAGGTTCCCAAATCCCAGTTCCTCCTGCATGTTCTAACTTCTGCGCTACCAAGGAAAATTTTCAAGTCCCCAATCCAGAGGGATTTGCAACCCCACCCCTACTAAATGCAGGATAACACATACAAACGTGTTGTAGTAGAATAGACTGATCAGATTTTAGGATACCCTTGAAATGCCAGTGTTACAGCCCCACTAGCATCTGGGCTCGTTGAAAACTTTCATGTCATTAACAAATAACATTTTCTTGCTGTTTAGAGCCTTTCCTTGCCGGGTACAAGTTCATGCTGAACAGATTTTCTGTAGTATCTGGTTGGATTCTAAGTGCACTCTATCCTGGCAAACTACATTTTCTTACATTTCAATTAAACACAAGTCTTGTGATGAAGAGATAAAGGAGAACTTGTGATGAAAACTTTTCCTATGGTCCTTCCGTGGTATCCCATGGTGCTTGCTCCTACACTCTCAATCTCAGGCTAAAAAATGTGACTCAAATGTTTCGGTAACCTTTTCATCACTGAGCGTATTTGAGGCTCTCTCTGTGAACCAGATGTTTCCACAAAACACGCAGAAAATTTCAAAGAAGCTAATTTGGCTAAAATAATGCTTAGCACTATTGAAACAGAGAAGGCAACAAATAATAAGCAATTACAGGTTGTTTCACATACATGTTACTTCAAATATACCTCTTCTACACTGAGGTCAACTTACAATACCCTCCCCATATCTTCAGTCTCAAACTGCTTTATAAAAAATGCCAAATATTTATAATAAAGAAGCATGTTGCTAATGTCAGAGAAGAAACTGGAGGATTTGATATGTGCAGGTTATTTCTACCTTACTGAAGTAAGGTAGAAAGTGTTAATGGTCAAATGTTTCACAACTGTAATTTCAGGTTGTCTTTGACTTGAATGGGTACTTATTTGGATTCAGGCTGTGTTTTCAAAGTTATTTGCACAACAGCACAAACAAACTGAAGGCTTAGATATGTGAAGAGAATTTTAAAGGAGATGGTGGGATTTTCAGTAATTTACAGTTAATCAAATATAAACCAAACAATGGGAGGATAACTATGAAAGTATCTTTGATATATGATATCAAATATCATATATCAAATGATATATGATCAAATGATATATGATCTAAACATAAATTTCCTTATAGATGTAAGTGGACTATCCACACTGAATATAAAATCAAGATTCTCACACTAAGTGTTCTCGTAAAGTACAGAGAGCAAAAAAATTAAATACTTCTAAAAATTTATTTGATCTTTAGTTCCTTCTGTGACATTAAGCAACAATGAAGACAAAAAATAAAAAAAGCTTTCTCTAAAATTTTTTCCAGCTGGTATCTAACATCAGTAATAGCTACATTATTCCAAAGAGAATTTTAAAATATTTTGTTTAAATTATATTTTTAATTTAAAATGCATCCTATGTTAATTTCTAATTTTACAGTATTAAAATAATAAGAAATTGGTGGCTTACTTTGTTTCCTGGTTGTTAGTGGATATGCAGAATTTATGGAAATGATTTTTCTACAAAGCCATTTCAGATTTGGAACATGAATATGTACTGGAAAGAAGCCCAATCTTTCATTACTATGTTCTCCCAGAAAAGATTTTAAACACAAGTATTAGACTTACTGTTTTTATAACAAGCATGTACTTCGGTCACAGCAAAGAAAACTTAAATAAATAAATACAACTATCACGCTACCCTTACCCACCAAGTCTTGCTACTGAGAAGATAATCCATAAAAAACACAGAGACCTTAGGTGGGATATTGGATATAGGCATCTAAATCTAGAACTACAAGACATAAAACCTTCACTTAACTGTGTAGAGACATGTGAACACTGTAATTTCCAAAGGGCAGCTCCCAGACCTTAGCCTGGGTTCAAACAACCCTCAGCCCCAGACGGATTTAGACCTCAGGTCTCCCCAGCTGTTCCAGAGAAATATGCTCATCATTCTGTCAAGACATTAACCCTTTTGTGCAGTGGCTTGGATTTTTTGTGGCTCCAGGACTCTTGCATTCCTAGCTCTATAGTGGCCTCCTCTCAGCCGGCAATGCAGAAAACACCTCTGTCTCTAACAGACCAGAACTACGTCATTTGCATGGGATTTGGGGATTTGACCCCTCTGAGCCTGATAAGGACCCAAGCTGACAAAGGCTTTGCAAACACTCTAGCCAATACAGTGATTATAAAGGTTTGGTATTCTTGCTTCCTTCACTGCCAAGCCTTCTTCTGTTTTCCTTCCCTAATACAATGCTCTAAACCAGAAATAGTTAAAGGGACATCTTTGTCCAAGTGGATAATTCAGGCAACAACATGCAGAAGGTTTGTGCTGTGAATTTCATACAAGTCAAGGATGTCTATCACTACTACCCTTATTCTATCAATCAGTTTTATGATCTTTTCAGTGGGCTTCCTGCTATGAATTCACTCTTCTAACTCTACACAACTAACAGTACACTACAGCACTAATGCTGTACACATGCTGAGGAAAGAACAAAAGTGGTTTAAATAATCTCTGTGAAATCCCAAATGGCTTTGAGCAGTGATGGAAACTCCTTTAAGCATCTAATCTAATACGTCTGACAAGACCACACTTAAAGGAATTACATTATGACCCAAAATACATGTTCCTCTCCTTTTGGTAATATGAGAATTTTTAAACCAAAGTATCTATGAATTCTTTATGCTACAGAAATTGTTGTATATACGAATACAGCACAGAAACATACAGAATAATGACTGATATCTCAGAGTACATTAAAAGATTAACCTGGTTAAGAAAATCCATATTGGATTTAAACTTAATTTATTTAAATAAGAAACTAATTTTTCTACTTTTAACTATTTTCCCTTAGCATGATATACTTTAAAAAAAAAAAGCATATTCTATTAGTAGTACTACTAACGAGGACTGATTTCCTACTCATGTAGTATACATCTTTGTACCATGCCCCTAAACTCCTTTCAGTGTCCCAAATTTGCTGCCTTTTCCTTACCTGTGGTCATTCCTCCCCTCAAACACCCCCTACTTGCTCAGCTGTGGCTGATGAGGTGCGAGAGAACTACAATTGGTCATCTACTTTAAGCTTCTCTGGTTGCTTATCCTTGGCTGCCTAGTTCTTAACCTCTACTTACGTATCTGGGAATGAACACAGAACAGAATGAATTTCTCTAAAAAATGTGTATTAATTTGTTGGGTTTTCTCCTACCTAGCCACTAGGTAATACTAGTTCTTACTCACAGATGGGTAAAGTTGGCAAATAGATGAAGAACTGGATAGAAGAAAAGGCCAGCAGAGAGCAGACTCCTTCTTGAGAAGAACAGGTTAAAACACAGCAAGTGTCCACTACTTTTCTCCAGCACCTATGCAATCACGAGAGACCTTCAAACATGGCTTTAGATTTAGCCACTTACTGAATGCAGATAGCATTCCATTTTATTTGAAAGTTACAGTGAGGCAAAACAAGCACGTCACCATCACACCTGTATTTTCTTTCCTGTTCATGCAAGTGAAACAGAAGCCTCTTGGACCCCTTTCTGGTTTCACTGGTAACAAAACTCCTATAAGTTCTGGGAGTATAAAGTCTTACATGTGAAGCCAGCTTTAAAAGAATCACATTTAAGATTTGTTAATAAACAGCAGAATCCACCAGCAGAAAGAATAGTCATTATTATCTAAATTTTCTGAAGCAAACCTTAATGAATAGAGCCCCAAGACATCACACTACCCTAATTTTGAAATAAAGTCCCGTATGTTCCATCTGAATTTTGCATGGGGTCATTTGTGTCAGAGGCAAAATATGATGAAAAGGATACACTCCCTGACATGAACTATACATAAGCTTCTAAGCCATTAGTTAGATGCGTGCTATTTATATACTTACTATGCTGGATTATACAAAAGCTCTTCCTTACACATACTCTCAATGCCAAAGAGTTAGGTCTCTCAGACATTTAGAATTAATAATCTTACAGTATTCTGTATAAATTAAAACCATGCAACCAAAATTGTATTTCAGTTTCAAGAGTCAAACCCTCCTGTGAAAAATTTAAGAAATCTAATGAAATAGAATGGTAGCCTTGAGTCATATTTGATGAAATACTTCTTGAAACATATTTGTTAAAATTTTTCTAGCTACAAGCTTCAGCAAGGGAAGTTTTGGATGCAAGTTATTGCTCTATTCATTCTCCAAAAGCAGAAACAAAGAGCTGTGCATATCAGCAGCACATTTTGTGATATGAACTGCAGGCAGAAGCAAATGAATTTATGTCAGTTTGCTACAATACCTGAAAGGAAGCCGTAATTAGGTGGGTGTCAGACTCTTCTCTCAGGTAACAAGTGATAGGATGAGAGGAAATAGCCTCAAGTTGTGCCAGGGGAGGTTTAGACTACATATTTGGATTTTTTTTCATGGAAAAGGTAGTAAAGCACTGGAACTGATTGTCTGAAGAAGCTGGGGAGTCACCATCCCTGGTAGTATTCAAATAATGTGTGGATATGGCACCAGAGGACACACTTTAATGGTGAACATGGTGGTGGTGCTAGGTTGATGGTCGGACTTGATGAACTCAAAGGTATTTTCCAACCTTAACAATTCTATGATCACTGGCTTGGGCAGCACCTCTAGAATTAGCAGTGGCACCAGCAGTTTCTGCTTTTCTAGAAGGATCTGTGAGGGATGGTGTTCTAGAAGTGACTGTATGCTGCTACACAGTGATACGCAAACAACAATCAATTTTCATTACACAGTTTGGAAACTTCTGTCTTAAAAGGTGCCATGTGCTGTACCAACTCCCCTGTGGAAATGGTGCTGTTATTAAGGGTGGTAGAACACTGGCTCACGAGCACACCCTACACAACAAATACATGTGCTGGCTTCTACTGCTACATGAAACTCTACATTACGTCATCCCACGAACATGAAGTTTGAAAGTGTTTCAATATCTACTGTCAAACTGGCCAAAAGATAAAACATATTTATACCTAAATGTATAGACACACTTTATGTAGATTCTTCTACATATATGGAAAAACCTCACTTTAGCTAGTATAATCTTCACCTACAAGGATGCCCCCTCCCTCATCCACCTGCTCCTATTTCTACCTGGAAAGATATTATCAAAACTCTAATGCACAGCCAGCCCCACCCAGAATGGAGAGCAGAGAAACCTTGATCCACTGTGCTTCAGAGTTCAGAGAAAGCTGCAGGATATAATCTGGAGCAAAGAAGCTACTAGGGTTAATGGTTTGAACACTGTTTACTTTAACAGGTATTTCTCCTGAAGCAGGCAAGAAATCTTCCATAAAATGGGACCAGTTAGGCATTTAAGTCATTACACAAATTTAAGTTATTTGCTTAATGGAGACAGGATTTTAAGCGCATTAAGAGACTAAAACTCTCTTAATAGACTATTTGACTAATGGTTAAATTAAGGATAGGTTTTAAGAGATTTACTGAGTGAAGGTTTTAATTTGGTAAAAAGTTAACAACAGTGATTAACATTTCTCAATTTCAGTTAAAATTATTACATTTCAAATAAAACTTCTAAACGCCCTTCCTTCTTTGAAGATATAACTAGATTATTTTTCATCTTTCTTGTTGGTCAAAGAAAACTTCACCTTCTGAAAATGGAACTGGTGCTACCAAACCAATAATTTAGTAAGTTTAATAAGCTGTTTGTTCAAGTGGCAAAAGAATGAATACAAAAAAACCCCAGTAGTTCACAAGTCTCTGTGTTAACACCCTTTCAGCTCTAGTCAGATTAATGCAAGGACTTCCTACAATGCAGGAAAAATCTAAATAAGATGATGTTGTCTGCAAACATGTGAAGCATTTTAATTTTGTTTTAAAATCTTGGAAGCCTCTGCAAACTGCCTAAACCTAACAGCAGCCTCCATGCAGCAGTAATGATGAATTCCCCATTGCTGTAAGATAAAAGCGGCACAAATGTGTGTCACTGATTAACAGTAAGGGCAGGGTGCTGTTAGGTATTGCTGTTCAGGTACATGTTCCCACTGGCTGTGGGAATTAAACAGCCCAATGCAGAAGACTGGATTTAAACAGCAAAACTGGTTTAAAATTACAGTATTCAGATTATTTGAGGTCATACTATAAATCTGTGAGTATATTAACTGACTCCTGAAATTACTACAGTAAATAACTTTGAGATTTATATCTGGAATTAGGGAAAAACATAACGGATTAATTCTTCAACATTTTGAGTGGGGGTAAAAAAATCTCAGCCTTATTTGAACTTTTACAAGACCTACATGCAAATCCTATATACTCCATTAAAAAAAAAATTGTATTTGCTTACTATTCTCACTAGAAAAAACAAGGCCTGATACAAAACAAGTATAAAATTTTGGTTCTTTCTTTACGATGAGGCTAAGTCTGAACAAGAAACTCTGCATGGCATGCAACCAGGACATGGAATAGGGTATCCCACCTCGTCTGTATCAACATTTTAGATACAACTCTTTTGAGAAACCATAAATACGATGTGCTCTCCCCCTTTCATGAACTGCAAGCAACCCAATGGCTGTTCTGCCAAGTTTGCTCAGGCACAGAGATTTCCAGCTCAGCTCAGTGTGTTAGTCTCTCTCTGCCTGTGCTAATCCTTGCTCGCTGTAGGATCCTTCCTGCGTGCCTGAGAACTCACACACTGGGCTGTTCAGTCACACGTCTGCCTCCATTGTAACCTCCTATGGAGACAAGCAATGGCTTCCCAATTTAACAGACACACAGCAATTTTTCCCTGTTTTTGAGCTTTTTTTGTTAAACAGAACTCAGTCAAACAAAGCTTGCTATGACCTGAACGAAATTTAGATCCTGCATCCTATTTATTCCCATTTTATGGTCAACAGACAATCAGCATGCTGATTGTCTATAAAAATATTTTGACAACCATAAGAATTGTCTGAAAAAGGATGTATTTGTCATAGAACTGCCTTTACACTACATAAGAAAGGATAAAAATTGGGTGCACAAGATACTAGTTTTTGCTCTGAATTTCATATTCCTCCATAATATTAGAATTTATGTTCAAACTATACTTTGATATCAGACGTCTTCTGAAGTGGCATCTGTCACTGTCTCCAAAGATTGGAAACGACACTGAGATGCAACACAACAGCATAACGTTATCTCAAACGGCTCTGACCTTATGCAGCTCTATATGATCTTGACATTACAGTGCAGCACTGAATAATTCCTACCATTGTTTTACATAATGCATGTAATCCAGTTCATATCTAAAAATATTTTAGGTATTTTTCCAAGAGCCACAGTCTACGCAAGTATTTTTGCATGTTTATGCGTTTTGTAATCAGGAATGACAAATGCCCCGAGGACTATTCACAGGAACAGGGCACCAGGCCACGGATGGTTAAATGTGGGTAAGGAATGACTTTATGAGACCTTTAAAACTTTTGAGTCTTTTATTTTTCAACTACACTTGCATTAAAATCCCACCAAACCGAAACACTTGGATCTACAGCCAAACGCCATGGGATGTTGTACACACAGGGTACAATCCATAATAATAATCCATGAATAACAGCTTTGGAGAAAACGAAAGTTGACTAAGAAAAAAAGCTGGCACAGAAATCGGCCTCGCAAACGCGGCGGCCGATGCCCGCAGCTTGAAGCGCAGCCCGCAGCAGCACTCGGTGGCAGTACAATAAGGAGGCACCGTGCGATGACGGTTCTGCTCTAGGACGGACAATTCCAGGCCCCCGCTCTCGGAGGATTACAGCCTGTCACGGGCTGTACGTGTCCCCCTTCACAGCCGCGGCACTTGACTCTTTCCACCGCCGTCCCACCGCCCCGCCCGCTCCCCAGGCGGGGCGGACGGCCCGGCACGGCTCGGGGCGGCCGCGTGCGACAGGAGCGAGGCGCGATCCCCCCGCGCGCCGCTGCAGGAGCCACGGCGGCTCGGGCG
>VZTI01004088.1:297845-501149 GCA_013397865.1 Struthidea cinerea | reverse complement strand
GCCGCGGCGTTGCCATGGCGGCGGGAGCGCGGCGGGAGCGCTCCCGGGCTGGCGGAGCGGAGGGGCCGCAGGGCCCCGGGCCCGAAACGCCCGTTCCAGCGGTGCACTGCAGCCCCGGGAAGGTTTTGTCCCCGTCGGTGAACGGGCCCTCATTATCTAAGCCTTTTTCTTTTAGACTTGACAGGAAGTTGAAGAATAATGAACGCCCCGGAGAAATTTAGAGCAAATTGCTCATATTTCAGGGAACGAGTGACAAAGCGAGAGCCTAGAGCGTTCCCAGTGCGTTACACTGAAGAAATTAATTCTTAATGTCTTTGAAAATGAACAGCACCTTAGAAATGAGCCACAAAATAAACTTTTGAAAAGCAGCCTTTGATCCCACCACTGATTAATGTATGCGTGCCGATGTGCTGGATTGAACTTTCTGAAGAAGCCATAGGATTGTATTTACATTTTGTCTGACAGGTTGCTATTTTCCTTTATGTGAAATCTCTCAGGGCTTTTGTACTTTTTGTGTGAAGATTTTTCTCACTGACTGGCCAGGGGTACTGCAGTCCCCTCCAAAGCCTGACACGTCACATGTTGTCCTAGATGGAGGGACATTCCCCTTCAGTATCTAGAAATGAGTATTAATTACAGGCTAAATACAGTATTTTATGTGATTTGCTATGCTTCCTTACATGCTAGGAAAATTAATTTGAATACAGTTCAAAATTATAGCAAAATCAAGGGGATGTTATTTGAAAACGACTTTTCTCCCTTATTTCTGCCTCAGTCAATGCTCCCTCTTGGTCACACAAACATACATGCTGGATGAAACCAGTAGTTTATCTACCCAAGTACTTTGTGTAGACTCTACAAATACTTCAAAAAGCTTTTCAGTAGTATTCTGACTATTGAATGTTGTGATGTCCCTTTTAATTTTAGATATACATGTTAACTACATGAAGTACTCCTTGGATGTGGCCTTAGTTTCTGTGCTTCATGTTGTAGTGATCATTTTGGCAGTCTAAATCTGTTTTCTGTAAAATCATCCTTAAATGTAATTGTTGTCAAATTTGTCTGGGAGTGGCCGGGGAGGGAATATATGCCTTGGAAACTCATCAGTCCTCCATCCTCTGGTGGTCCTCTGTCTTTCTGACTGCTTTTGATATAAAAGCATCAGTTGCTGTGTCATTTAAACTACTGTCAACCATAAGGTCACGAACACCTCACCTTCTTGTCAGAGCAAAGTAATTTGATAGCATTTTGTCATTTTCTCTTATGTCTCTTGGATCTGAGGTCAATGTCTGTAGATGCTGAAAAGCTTTTGGTAGAGAAATCTTTCAGCTTTCTGCAGCGCTCTGTGAGAACTTTGTGGTTCTCACAGAAGCTATGAAAAACACTGCTATGGGTTTTTGTAAACTAACTCTTTATCTTGCACCTGGGTTTGTTATGCAAGATTGTTATGGTTCTAGCCTTCTGATATTTTGGAATAAGTGTCTTAGAGCTTGACCAATCCCCTCAAGGGGTGGATGGCCGAGCACCCAATTGTCTTATGCCATTCAACACACTCTTTGAGAACCCTGTTATAAAAGGATGATTACAATTAATTGAAGTACTACTACTTTCTTCCTGAATTTGGATTGTGTAATTTCTCGCCGTTCTCGGTACTTTACAGCGACAATGTCTTGGAAAGTATCTGCTAGGAAAAATCTACAAAATCAAGAAACCACAATCCCATAGTTTGGGTGTGGTGGGTATTTTTTCTTGTGTTTGTTTGATTGTTTTTTAAATTTTGTTTTGCTTTGTTTTGTTCTACTTGTTTTTGTTGTTTTTGTTGTTTTTTCTCTGAAGCAGATTGTGTGTGAAATTAGAGATTTGGGGAAAGGGCTTTAGGAAATTAGTTACCATCATTCTTGTGTTTCAGGGTCCCTGGTTTATACTTTGATACAATTCAGATTGTTAAATCTGTAGATTTTAAAGGCAGAGATAGTCTTTAAACAGTTTCCATTTCAGATACCTGAAGATACTGGAGAGAATAAAAGCAAGTGTACAAGATTCTCACCTCTATATATTTGGCTGTAATACTCTCTCCCACAGAGATCATGTCACAGAAAACACTTGTCTCTGTTTGCTTTTTCCTTTTAAAAAAAAAGCTCTCATAGTTACATTTCTATAGTTTACAAAGACTTATTTTTTTGTTTCTTTATCGGAATTCTGAATATCAGGTTCCCAAATTCTCAGTTTGTAGTACTCAGCATACAGTGTTAGGCTGTTCTGTACAAACCGATACGACAGATTTCTCACAGTCTCTTCTTTATTGTTCCTATACTTTTTTCCACTATGTAGATAATTAAAACACACAAATGTAAGCATTTTTAGAAATATTCCCCTGGTTTCTAGGCAACGCTGAGGGAATGTAGAGATTGCCATTTGTTCCTTCTCAGTCAGCAATCACATCGTTGTAGAGATGTCCTGTCTGAAATTTTTGACCACGAGTGGCAACACATACCAAAACTTTATGTATTTCTAATTGGTCTCACTCATGGGCCTTAGACCTTTGGTGGCCTTTGGCCCCCTTTGGTCTGTGAGAGTATATATATTCTGAGTGTAATTAAAAAGTATAGTATAGTACAGTATACCAGATGTATAATGGTGTGCACTTAAGTCCCACAACGTGCACTAAACTAAAAAAAAAAGCCTTAACAAAAATTGAATCACTCCTGGACTTTGATCCACTCAAACAAATGCAGAAATAAGTCACACAGATCACTGCAGGGCTCTTACCATTGTTGAAGAAGCAATAACGTCAAAACCTGTAAGATTTGTCGTTTCCCAACTTGAAAAGAGGAAACAAGGCAATCACTGTTGCTGTCTGCCTTTTTCAGCAGGCATTTTCCCCTTTTCCTTAGAATGCTTTACAAGAGAATATGGTTTTAAAATGCACCTTCGCTGGGAGGGAAGGAAAGCAGCAGGAATATGAGAGTCACATTTGTAAGTGTAGGTGGGCATCTGCCCTCACCCTGGCATGGACTTAGGGAACAATTGCCTTCTTGCCTACTTCTTGTCCTCTTTATCATCCAATGTAGATACCTAACTGCTGTGAAAATATGCAGTTCATAGTATTCAGCAACAAACCAACACAGAGAAAAATATTTCCAAAAGAAAAGGAAATATCCCACAAGATGTCCGCTTTCTTTTGCATGGTTAGCCCAGACAGAACAAGTTTCCATTCCTCTGAAAAAGACTGTGTGTCTGGCAGGACCTCAGATGGTTACCTGCTCACTTGGGACAGAGATCTGTTCATAACGCCAGAACTTTGCTTTTGTAAGATTTGGCTTTCTTGGAAAAATAGTTTGTGTGTACCCTGAAAAATTAAAATCTGCAGTTCTTTGGAGAATTTTCGCCTCTTTCTTCTTTCATGCTTGCTTTTCCTTACAGCAGTCAAATGAGCATACGTATGCGGGCAGGAAACAACTAGATCTGCACATCCTATTCACGAGTATTCTAGAAAAGTCCTAAATTCATCACAATATATACTTGATCATGGAAATAAATTTCCTGGGTTTACCTGAGTATTTATTTGGCATAAGTGCCCTATCTCAGTGCAGATTGTCACCTGCCTGCGGCTTGGTGTGACAGTGTTCCAAATCCCTTGTTGCAGCTCGCAAAGGGCTGTCACTGAGTTGCAGCAATTCCCACCTGGCACCTTCAGACCAGCAACCTTGTAGTCTATTCCCCTACAAGTATCTGGAAATAAAAACATTTACCTGAAAGGTTAGAGGACATGGTATCTTCTAAATGCATTTAAACAGGCTGGCTGAGCAGTTTCGTTTTTCTACTTACTTAGGAAATTCTTGTGTTTAAACAATGGAAGTAGCTCTCAGACAGCTGGTGTGAGGGGAAGAAAAAGACTTAATAGCTACTGAAATATGTTGTTTGCTTGTTTTCATTTGTTTTGGTTTTTTTTAAAGGATTACTTTTCCAGGAGGGATGGTAGGTTCTTTTCTGCCTTGTGTTTGCTGCATGTTCTTTGGTCATATGGCTCTTCAAGTTATTTAAAATCATGTACAGTCTTGAAATATCATTGCAGCTTTCTAAATGATGGAGAGTTATGTGTTTTGGCAGGGTTGCAGACTCCATCTCTTTCTTCATTGCAATGCATTTAGTTGTTTTGTTATTGTCTGTATGGCAGAAGTAGTCATAGATTTTTGTAAAGCTAGGGCTCCAGTGGGAAAGATGATGCAGGAAAATTTCAGAGGAGATGATCCACATCTTAAAAATTGTAGTTTTTAATACCTTGTAATTTAGAATGCAATAAGGGAGCTAACCTAAAATAAGAGGGAATGTGATAAGGAAGATGAGGGCAACCTTAGGAATATATAAAAATATAAAGTTTCTGTGAGCACAGTATTAAACTTCCATAAAATGTATCAGCTTAGAAGAAAAAGTCTCCCCTGCAGCATATATAGAATAACTACTACAAAAATCCCCTCAGGAAGCTGCTGTGCAGATGTATACTATATAACTATTCTTTCTCTTTAGATCTATACAGAGTTTTATAATGCGTCTATCCTGTGATACAAGACTATTTTTAGATGTGTCAAGTAAGAAACCTGTGTAAGTTGTATGAGATGTTATTCTCAGATGTAATGCAATATCTAGTAGTGGGAGCGACTCAATATTTGCTTATATTTCTCCTTATATCATGTCATTTTCTGTTTATCTACTGTTCTCATGAAAGTTTGCAGACAGAAGGCTTGTAGGTGAAAAGCTGTCCTTTAGTAGGGCTGACTGCTGAGGGCTGTTCTTTTCTCATTACTTTAATTGAATTATTAGGTATTAAAGAAATAGGCCGGAATAACTAATGAAATAGGAGTTTTAAAGGGAAAAATCCCATGTAAATGTCATAACTCTGTTGTCTAGACCATAAGAAATTATTTATTTTCTAACTGATTTACCTACTGTGATATATGGATATGCTTGCTCATACCAATTAATGAGAAACAGGATGAATTTTTTTTTATATATTTCAGTGAAGATCAGAAACTTATGACTCAGATTAGACATATATAAATGATACAACTGCAGTAAATTCAGTGAAGCTATTGCTGCTTAGGCTGGATGGATCATCTATGTCTACCCAGCCCATCTCGGGCAGACAAAGAATGTCAGTGTGGCATTTTGTGTGGCCCATCCACTTTCTACACAGCTACTACAGCATGCTCAGGCTTGTCAGGCATGCTGGAACAAATGGGATCCTCCATGCTAAAGAGAGTTCTCTCAGCTTTGTCAAGGTCAAGAAGAAAAATTCTCAAGGGTATCTTTAGAATTGCCAACAAAAGAAGACACCGATATACTATGATTTTCCAAAGTACTTTGACACATTTTCAATGTCTGCATGAATGTGAAATACAGTTTTACTAGAAATGGGCCTAAATTCCCACTAGGAAGAATTTCGGGGTATTTATCCTTTAGAAAGTACTGTAATGTTTATACATTAATTTCATAAAAGCCTGTGTTTAATACAAACTGAAAGATGAAGAAAACAGACTGAGAAAATGGCTGGCATGCCAAGTTTCATAAGTAATAGCAATTTTGGTCACATGAACCACTTCTAAGTATATGTGAAAGAAGGCAATAGGCAAGAAAATGACCAGAATAAAAATGAAGTGTGGGGACTTTAACTTTTGCAATGAAATCCTTCAAGAATAGTTTTTCTGTGGAATAGTTTCATTAATACATAGAAAAAAATCTTAGGAAGAATTACTATAAGTACTTTCTGTTACATTCTTTAGGACTTCCTTTCATCTAAAAGTAATGTTCCAAGGAAAACATCTACTACACACTAAACTTGCATGTTTTTACTGACATCATAAGATTTCAGGAATATCCGATGTTCCAATATAGACAGAATCTGAAATTTACTGGTTTAAAATTTGCTATAAACTCTTTTTTGCCCCCTCTGTCCATTAATATGTTACATGTATCAGAAAAGAAAGGAGCTTCAGTTTGATGGATGTTTCATAGGCCCAAGGGCCAGGATGCTCAGCGTCTATTTACAGCTTTGTCAGTGACACTTGTGACCTTGTGTACAGCAATTTGGGTGTCTCGGTGGGTTGCAGTCTGAATCACCTTAATTCGTAGTTGGTAGTAAAAATGGAGGCATTTAGATTTAGTGCATTCCTCTGCATTTTTGAGATGAGTCTTTTCGCACTGTGCTTATCATCAATAGGAGCAGAAATGACATCTATCCTTTGAATAATAAATATCAGAACTGCAGATTACATTATATGGATGAGACCTATACACAGAATAATATTTTTCCCTAAGGTAATGTCACAGAAGCCAGCAGGACCTGTGATTTTTAATATTAAACGTGAATATCTATAATGGAGTATAGCAATTCCACACAAGACTAGAAGAAGTTGAATTTACTCTGAGTAAGCAAATCAGTTCTACAATGTAGAAAGAAAGAAAAATATGCTTAGGATGGGAAGTCTTATGTGTTATAATGGTTTATTTAATGAAAGACATCATCATATAAATCTCTTTCATAAACTGTTTAATCTCTGTTTTAAAAGTTGCATGTATTTCTTCTTGCAGCTCTCTTTAAGAGTTGCTCAAAAATTCAATTCTTTGGAGGAATGCAAAACCTTTACATTCATGATCAGTGTATACGCAGTTAATGTTGTGTATTAGTCTCAGGTGGATGGTCTCATGCTCTTCTGTTCACTTTTCCGAAGTTAGGATTCCCATTCCCCCCAGTTCATACTTTTCTTCATATATTCTAGTAAGATCTGTGCTGGAAACTTCTACCTGGTTGATACGAATTTTATTTTCTAAGACTTTCCATGTTCATTTAATATTCCCATGTCTCATTCTCCCTGTGTCATCTGCTTTTCATAAAGACAATTCTTCTTTCTCTTCCAAGGCATGTCTCTGCACTTGGTGCTGCTAACAGCAATTGTGTTCTAATCTGTCCCACATAAATCTGCAGTATTAGTAAATACTCTTCCAATTATAATATGCATTGGCAATACCTTTCAGTTTCTGTCATTCTCACAGGCCACACGTTTGCACAACTAGCTATTTTACAGAATGTACTATGAAAGTATCAAACTTTTTCGATATTGGTTTTCCAGGATCATCACTAATAACTTCAATTCTTGTAGTTTACCTATCAAGAAAATATATTTTTTCTCCCTTTTAGCTAAGTGCAGCTCAAAATCCTTCAGGTTCTATTTGATTAATAAACGTATTAGGTTTTGTTGCATTTACTGATTACTTCTCCAAGTCCTTTGTTTTTGCTTTCTTTAAAGCATATCCTTGAAGAGTGCTGAGGTCAAACCAACAGGCCTGTCCTTACCTGGATAATTTTCCTCATTTCTAAACTATACTGTGTTCACAGTTTTCCAGCTATTTAGTATCACCTTGAGCTTGGTTGCTTGGTTAGGGCAAGTCATGTTCCTCTCCCAAGTTTTCTTTTTTCAGTTTGCTCAGAACTATGGAAGGATTTCTGGAGAATCTTCATTGTGTTATGAAGATTCTTGCTATTTCTGATAGATAAGGACCTTCGTCTGTGAAGGACTAAGACACCTGGCAAGCCTGAGGCAACACACTCTTCAGTAAGTACTCAGTGAACTATACATTAATACCATGAATTAGAAAATAATAGGAGGTTCTTTCCACCTCAATGGAAATTATGGGATGTGGTGATCTGTCTACCCACTGCCTTTCTGATCCCATATTGTTTTCCCCCCAGTTTCCTTACCCCTAGCCCTGGCCAGTCCCGCGGGTTCTTCCTATTGGTTCCTGTACCCCAACCCCACCCATATACCACCCCTGAGCCCCTGAGAAAACGCCCTGGCCTGGAGCACGAGGTTTCTCTGTTTCTGGGGTTCACTGGGACAAGATGTAAGATTAAAGATCCTCTAAAACCCTTATGGAGAGACCCTTCTCGCCTCCTTTGCCATCACTGTGTTGCAAAGTTGGTAGCTGGCTGGAGCAGGAGTGCGAGGCCGTCCGAAAAGGACTACGGGAGGACAGAATGGCTGCCCTGCCCTAAGAAGCCCCACTGAGCTCTCAGGGAAAGCTGCAGTTTGCTAAACCAAACCTAGCATCTACAACAATGGGAAAAGAATTTCTATTCACTGTACTGGAGGTGTAGTAATTTCATTCTTAATGATGTGTTCGAATCACATAAGTGTGGGGGTTTAAGAGATAGCAATTTAAGACACAAGTTGCTTGAGTGATTAAAGCTTAATGCCAGTTTTAAGCAGCCTTAGGTGTTCTTGGTCTTAGTGACATTAGCAATTTTTGAGGTGGCATAAAATATCTGAAAAGGAAGATGACGTAAAACAAAGCACTCATGATCAAAATAAAATGGAAGTGAATACAAGGCTCCTTTTAAGACTTTAGAGTCTGTTAAAAATGTTTAATTTATTGAAAGTAGAGTAAGAGTGCTTTTTTGGGAGTGGTGGACAGTACCGGTAATTTTCATTTGAAGATTTCACTGTCCATTTCTTTTGCATTCCAGAAGATTTTGAGGAATACATTACTGGTAACTAAGTCACGTTTGCTGTGTTATGACTGCTGCAGTGTTACTGATTTGAAAACTCATTTCTCATATGATAAAATGTACAGCTATATTGGTTTACTGTTGTCAGTTCCCATGGCAGCCTCTCCAGCTCTAAAGATGGTATCAGCTGTCAGACTGATATGTATCCAATGGTTGCAACAGCTGGATTTCCTCCTACCACTATGTGTTTGTTTTAATGACATCATCCCTAAAGCCAAAACTGAAATATTACTCATTTTGGAAAACTTCATGACAGTCTACAGTCTTAGAGAATATTCATGCACAAAGAACCTAGTCTCTGTATCTCAAAATCTGTTGGTTTGTGTTCATTGCATAAACAAAGAAAAAACCCACTTGTTTAAATATCCATCCCAAGTCAGTAAAGCAGAACCAGGTTCTATGTGCCATGAATATGCCACAACTCTGAAGGAGAAAAAAATATGTTTAAAAGACATATACTAAATATAATTTCATTTGTTTCAGAGCTTGTCACAGCTTAAATGATTACTGCTTTCAGTGTTTCTGAGTTTCCTCGAAGAAATGGGCAAATAGGTTCCCAGCATTTCTGTAGTTTACCTTGAGTGAATGTCTTTACCCAGTTGTGAGAGAAGCAAAAAGCATTATGATATTTAAAAGCACTGAGCATAATGCAAAAAAAGCTTGCTTTCTAATTAGATAAAGTTGAAATAGGTCTTTAATGAACATACCTGTGTTTACTTCAGTTTTGACCACTGCTTCTCAAGACAGTGGAATGAAGATCAAAAAGACAAAGAGCGTTATGGGGGTCAGAAAAAGGATGCTGATGTATGATGTTAAATTGACATATATAAATTTCTGTGATTACACAAAATTAAAAATTGAAGAACCTTTGTGATTTATTCTTTTTGGACTGTTAAAAAATCAAGAATGAGTATTTATTATAATTAAAAGATGATGCTATACTGCCAGAAAGTAATATGAAATTGCCAGCATGTATAATTTGTAGAGGTTTGTGGTAATTGAGGGAGCGGGTGGTTTTATGCAAAGATTTAGTATTGAATAAACTGCTGGAATAATAGGTATACTATTATCAAGCAAAATGATAATTACAATTATGTGTATGTCTTGATTCTTATACTATTTCTTTAACAACAATATTTTTCAGTATACCAGTCCGGGTTCTTAGATCATAAAATTACCCATTTTTTTCTGATTAAGTGGTTAGGTTTTGAAAAATCTCTTTTTCACTTTTCACTCTATTCAGAATTCTCAGGAAATTAGATGAGGTGCTAGACCATTCTATGTAGCAATTAACTCATCTCTAAATGGCTATAATAATATTTATTCTAAAGGATTTTCATTATTCACTTTAGCTAGTGGACTGTTTTCAGATACTCAGCTGGAAGATGCTAAAGAAAATAGAATTAGCTGCATTATTTTTCTCCTTGAAATATCATGTATAGGCACTAGCAAAGGCAAATTAT
Organism: Struthidea cinerea; assembly: GCA_013397865.1. Lineage (NCBI taxonomy): Eukaryota > Metazoa > Chordata > Aves > Passeriformes > Corcoracidae > Struthidea > Struthidea cinerea. The sequence goes on along the minus strand of VZTI01004088.1, from coordinate 491,123 downwards.
TGATCTATCTAGCAAGGACCTGTAATAGCAAACTTCCATGCCTCTTTATATATTTAGCAGCATCTAATGTTAGTTGAGGCCAATTTATACAAACAGTTTTATAACCACAGCTGCTCTGAGTTCCAACTTGGCATTCAGAAAACTTGTGCCATAAATATACACCTGTGCGCTACTTCTGAACTCATTGGCAATGGCGTCTACTATTGCAACTTTGTGCAGATAGAGAGTTATGATGGTGGCAGAGCCTTCATTCATTCCATCACCTTTCTTTACTCAAAATGCTGGCCAATAGAGTTCTCTGCTAAATTCTTCCCTTCTTTAATTCCATTAGTATGGTTACAGTACTGATGGATTAGGTGATGTGTGCTTAAGAGATCTGCAAGGTATTTAGGTGCCTACCTAACTGTCATTGACTCAGAGCTGCTTGCCTAAATACCTTTGGGAACTTGTGAAACTATTTCTTTGAGACAATGAAAAAAGAAGAAGAAAAAAAATATCCAGAGTGCTTTCAGACTGCTTATCTGAGTTGTACATTCCTTTTGTAATACAAAGAATTTAGATCCAACTGTTCAATAAGGTAAAGTCTCTGGGATCTAGATATTGCCTACATCACATTATTTAATACAGTAAGAAGGCAGATTAGAGTTATAAGTAGGATCTTTATCGACAAATACAATGTAAAGATGTAAAAATACATAGTGGTTTATATTGTTTGTTTTAAACAGAAGATCTCAAGGCTTTTCTATGCCTTGCATACAAAAGTAACTGTAGCTGTTTTAGAACTGTAGGGATGCATTCCTGAATTACTCCATAAGAGTCTTAAAGGAAGGGTTCATTCAAAATGTAAATGTATAAAGGAGGCTGCCTGTAGACAACCTGCAACTGGTAGCTTAGGAAGCTAATGTACATAACATTTTTCCATTCTTCAGCATGAAGATATGTTATCTTCAAAGATATATTATAGTTCCCAAATCACATAAACTCTTTTCTGCCTTTATATTACCAGAATACAAATGGTCCAGAACCTTATTATAATTACATACAGGGACATATTTCTTTTGATGGGTAGCTGAACGAAATGCATGTCACCTGTCGGTCTGTAGGCTGTAGCAGATCTGCTAGCTGTGAGAAGTCACTGCCTATGGGTTGATTCACAGTGAGCTTCTCACTTTGCTGAGAATATGCCATGTGTGAATAACACTGCATTCTCTTGCCATGTTGCATCTAAACTGTTGTAATTCCACGATATCATCTCACACAAAATACTATGAAACAGTTAATGAAATGGAGAATGGTAGTTGTTTTAGAAGGTGACGTTATGCATTAGGATGAATCTAATCTTTTCAGTGCTCTCTTTTTACCAAATCCACGATATTCCCCTCATGGGTTTGTGTTGGGTTTTTTTTTTTTTTTTTGGGTGGTTGCTTTGGGGTTTTTTTGTGACTCTAGATGCATGTGTATGTACAATTTGTGTAGAAACTCAAATTGGGATGCACCTACTGTTAGGCTACACATCTTCCGAAATGTAGCAATAGCTTTTTCCTTGCGAGTGTATTAAGACATTCACTCATGAGCTGTTTTCATGATTGTTATACTGCCTGACACACTGTTCCTACTATTAATATTAATGATTTCTTACACTCAGAACACAGCCCTCACTTTTCCTACAACAGAATAATAATTTATTGACTTTGATTTTGCTTGAAATATCAGCCTGTTTCAAAGTAATTTTCCCCTGAGAGTTCCTACACTGAAGGTGGCAATGGTGTGCAGATACAGGGACTCAGGCAATTCCCGGTGTTAACCTTCCAAACAATGGCTAAACTAGTGTTTGCAAAAGTTCTACATCTGGCTGAAAAAATGCATGTCCTGGACTACAAGGTTGAGGAAAAACATGGGACAGTGCTGGGAGTGAAACTCAATAGAAAGCCTCATCTCATTCCTTATTCCACAGCTCCAATCTCAGTTCCATTGCTATCACATTTTGGGAGCTGCTTCTTACTACTCGAGCTGTGTGAGAAATATGTTACTGAAACTAGAAAGTAGTAAAGCTCTTCTGAGTACTGTAAAAGTGATGATGATTAATGCAAGAGTTGTAGTCAGCCCTTCAAATGCTCAGTATAGCTTCTTTCTTCCCTTGCTGTTCAGAGTAGAAAAGAAATAGGTACGACTGAAAGCTATAGGACTGGTCACAGTGAATGGTGTTTGTGCAGACTGTTCCTCCCTACTTTAACTATTCTATAGCTGCATTAATCCCCACATTTAATAGGCTGCTGATATGATACATTGCATTGCAAAACACTGAAAGGAACAGCTGCTGTTAGTGGAATACTTGATTCTAAGAAATGTGAAAGTTTTCAGTCAAAATGGGTGGTAAGACAATGCTTCTGAGACCAGCATTAATGTCTTTGGTGTGTGTGGCCCCTGACCCTGCCCCGCTGGCTGATGAGGCTGCTGTCATGTCTGTGGGAGGAAAGGTCAGAGCGCAGCCTAAGCATTCTTCCATGTAGCTGTATTAGTTCTACTGGTCCTGCTGAGTAACAGGAAAATATGCAGGCTAGGCAGCAACACAGAAAATAATCTGAACTCTTGCCCAAGATCTCTGTGTCTTCTAAGTGCAAAGCTTTGTAGGTTTATTTCTTATATCTGGAGGCTTTAAACAAAGGAACATTAGAGCAACAAGAATATACATAAAACTAGGGGGGGGGTTTGCTCTCTTTTCCTTTCCTTTCTACTCAATCAGTGCAGTTTTATACTATTCCTTAAATGACCCTTGCATGTGCAGGTGTGGTTTAATATATTTCTTCCACTTATTTATCCCTTCCACTCATTTATTCCTCATTCTGTTTTCAAGCTAGGGAGTCTGTCCCACCCATTTATCCTTACACTTCTCATGTCAAAGCCATCTTCAATCTTTCATTTGTATTTCAAGCACTGGGGTTTTCCTGTTCCCTTCTGACCTCATCGCATGGTTGTCCATACTTCTGTCACTCTGCTCCTGATCTTGATCGCCCTTCATCCGGTGCCTCTCATTTTCCCTTTCTGGGTATTTCGTGTGCTACTCTTCCTCCGTGCCTGCTGCTACGTTCTTTGACAAAGTCTGCATTGCCACCGCACTGGCACTGCAGTGCCTTGGCAGGCCGGCCTCTCACACGGGCCCTGGGCGCTCATGCCCAGCGGGGCTCGCAGCCCTGTTTCCCCTCCCCAGCCAGCGCCGGGCGCTGCCAGCCCCCGTGCCGTGGCAGAGGGTGTCCCTGTCCAGGGTCCTGAAAGCTGTCAGCAGGCTGGGCTGGCTCCTGCCTCCCCCCTTCCTTTCGTGGCTCTGCTACTGATGTGAATGGCAAAGAAACGTAGGTATCTCCGAAAGATAACTCCCAAATTTCCCGTTTAATATGGAGGAAAGTTATCAGCTGGCTAAGGTAGAGTTTCATGTACCTATCAAGTAAGAAATCTTAGAAAAATGACATGAGGGAAGAGAATAGTACTGCTATAAAATGAATTTCGTGGCTCATTTTTATTAATCAGGCTTACTATTTTTGTCAGATAACAGCCTTTGATCATATGAGGATTCTTCAGGGACATCATGGAAAAACTGAGAGCCAGATTGTAATTCTCTCATGAGTATGATTCAGGAGTAATTGAACTGAAGTCAAATTAAACTAATGTGAAACAGATGTAAGTGGGTTCAGACAGACTCAGTACTCTGCAGCTTTAGTTAATATTTTCTTACATGACAAAAAAAAAAATCTACAATATACTAATACACTAGTGATGTGCATGTACTTTTTCAGATAGAACAGAAAAGTGAGGGAACTATTACACTATTGTCCCTGCTGGCCATACAAAGAGACTGATATAAAAGGTGTCTGAAAGCTGGAGTCTGGCTAATGAGGAATGGGTACCAGAAAAGAGCCAAGGATGGTGAAGGTGATTACAAACTGTGAACCAGGTACTCCCTCTCCTCTTCGGCACTTAGATGACTGATGTGTTAGGATGTGAGAGGCAGGATCATAGTGTATTCTGTTTAGTGTCCCTGGCCAAAGGAACTGCAGACAGGCTGTGGTGCCATCCCAGAAAAGGTTATTACTGATGTGTAGTTGCCTCAGGCAGATTCACTGTTTTCACTGAAACCATTTCTGCCATTTCTGTGGATTAATCCATGAAATAATGAAAACATGGCACTGCATGCTATAACTTAAAAAGTGATAAGAAACTCCATGCGTAGAAGACAATAAAAATAACAATAAAAAGACAATAAAAATTCCTTGCACAATCCTGCCTCTTAGTTAACTCTCTGATTGCTAACGACACTAAATCTTCTGAAAACTATTTGAACAAGAACTTTTCAGGTTATCCTAAAGAGAAGGCTTTAAATGTTCTCCTAGACAGAAAGCTTCCTAGAGAATAAAGAAATTATAAAGGGATTCTGCACTGCCACCTAATACTGAATTAATTAATACTACTGCAGAATTAATACGGCTTAATTAATACTACTGTAGAATGGGTCAATAGAATATAAAGAACAGGATGCAACTCACTTGGGTTGCTCTCTTGGTTTCAGTGTAAATAACAGCACTCCTGTGGCAATAAAGCAGATGAAGAATAATCTTCACAATTAGAAATACCGGATTTCAAACAACTATATAGCTAACCATAAACTGAATAGTTATAGACACAAATGAGTACATTGTTAAGCGATAACAAAGACTGTCTAGGCTTCCATCTAGCCCTGTCTCATTTCTTCAGAGCATCTAAGAAATGGAACATACAAGTTACAGATTATTTCTATCTACAATCAAGGACCAAGACATTTTTCCATTCCTGCTCACTAAATTTAAGTAGTTATAAGAGGTATTTATTAATCTGTTTTTCTATGGCTTTCTTTGAATTACATCAAATTCACTTCCAAATCACTCATGCCATATTACTAATGAACAGTAAAAGGGCACTTAGCATTTTATTCTTTTTTCAATGAGATGGCTTGTAATAGAAAGCCTCTTTTCTATTGTGTTGTGACTGTCACAGGCCCTGTCCTGTAAGGCACTGATTCTCAACTAAATTCAGCTCTGAGGACATTGAGTGTGAACAATAAACCCCAAATGAGAAGGAAGAATTTAGGAAGACCAGTCAAATCCTGAAAATTCTTATTCAGGTACTAAAATAGAATGATTATGCTACATTTAGGGTTTTTTTTCTTGGTGATCTTTCATTTAAACATTAAACATTACTGCATCCACTTAGCTTACAAAAGTTGACAGAGTAACAGCTTGAAACACTGTAGCTTCAAGGCACCAGTTCTCCCTGTCATAAGAATATGACATCACTGAGGGGTGAAAGGCCTTTTATTTGCATCAGACAATAGTTGCGTTTCTATGCAGCAGCTGTGCTGTCCGTGAAAGATGCCAAATCTATCTCTGGAGTCACCCCATTGATTTTAAATGAGTTACTTTGGGAATAAATTGGCCCACTCGATAAAACTACAGGTTTGAGGCATTGAAATAATTGAGCAAGTTTTCCATGATCATAACATGGTAAAAAAAGATTGCAGAACAATTACATGATGTCATGCATTTATGTACCTGATAGACCACAACTGATTTGCCACAAGGTTTTTCAGTCATATAGCTAGAGCAAGTATGTAGAGCTTACAGACACTTTTTGGGAATATGGGAACATTAAGGGGATACAAGAAACATGAATATGGCATTGTGTCATTATTATCTATTTAGTGTTACAGTAAGTCAAACAAATATGAGATGTCTCCATAATGTCATGTTCATGAAAATTCCTCTTCTTTAGACAGTAACAATCAGGATGTGTTTCTGGTAATGAACTACCTGAAGAATTCACCTCCAGACTATAGACTTCTTGCATGTGTTAGCAGGAATTTAATGCTGTTGGCTGACTGTTTCAGTTTGATTATATTAGGTGAGTTCTCAATGGGCAGGTGTCTGTGGCAGAATACACACTTTATCAGTTAACTGCTGATAGTTGTGGCAGAGGGAGAGGGTGACACAATTGAATAATATTTGTCTATATGTTAGCTTTTCCCTGGTAATGTACAAGGGAGATGGCATGAAGCTGGAAACTTTTGAATGCTAAGGAAAAGTTATTTACATGCATATATATATAATACGTGTGCGTGTATAAATACTTTAATAGTTCTTTATTGATACATATTTGATAATTGATCTTGTTGGGGGTTCAGAAAGTTTCTTTGAAGCCTTTTAGGCTACTGTAACCATGATTCAAGTGATTACACTGCACAATTAGCAAAGCCTACCCTCACTTTTGTTCCCACTCAATTTGCATAAGTAATGTCAACAGAAATCCCGAAGCGTGTTCAGAATGCATCATGGTTTGCTTGCAAAGGAAATACCTTGTGCTTCTGATGTCATCATTGCAATCATCTCAAATTCAAGTGTGACTGAGCAGGCTCATTATCATTCTCACCATGTCCTCCCTTAGAGCAGCTTCTCCCGCCTCCTCCTGTACAGCACAAAACAAGAGCCACAGGAGTGCTTGGATTAGGGGAAGGAGAGACTCCCAGCACCTTCCCCGAGAAAACTTGCTACATTACTTCTATCTTGTTTCTTCAAACTACATGCTGCTTTAGAGCACCTTGCACACCACCACTAAATGAAAGTGTGGATTCCCCAGTACTGATTTCCTCTTCCTGTTTAGGGTTGAACAAAGACAGGGAAAAAGCACGGATTTAGTTTCAGAATGTGGATGTGAACACAGTGTGCCAACCTCCACAGTAAGTGTTTCCTGAGGAGAGCCACACATTTTGGACTACTTTGTTTTTGTTTTTTTTTTTTTTTCCTTCACCAGGGCAGATTTCTCCTTTTGGTCTTACAAGGTTCACTAACAGTCAAGCAACAGATAGGAAAGAGAGACAGAAAAAGGGCAGTTGAGAAAAAAGCACAGGGCAAAAAGCAGGGCACAAATTATCACAGGCACCGCGTTTAGATCACAACCACGTTTCCTGAAAATGCAGAAGGTCTATGGACCTCTGGACTGATTCTGGTATGGGTCTCTGACCATGACATATGAGAATTTGTGGATGTCTCCACCAAACCATCCCCCGTGGATGATCCCCTTCACACAAAGAGTTGATTTTCAGTGTGGAAGAAAATAGGCAGGACAGGGTTAACCTCACACAGTTTTCCTTCAGGCCCCCAGAGGGGCTGGGGTTTTGTTTTCCTGGCTAAGGGAGGGGAGCTGGAGCATGTATTGTAACTGGAACTGGAGACCTTTCTGGTGTTACTAGCCTGTTTTGGGTTTGAGGGAAAGCCTGGAGAACGAGGAAGAGAAGGGAGAATGCAGACTTGGAAAGAAGCAAGTGCCTGGTGATTGCCCAAGTGTCCTCCGTTTCCCCGAGGGCTCCTGAGCGCTTAGGGGGGCTTCGAGGGGCCTCCAGCCTCCTGCCCCCTCACCGCAGCTTGGCCACGTCTTACAGTCACGCTGTGCCAGGCATTGCCTTGACGCGAAGTGTCTGTCCCTGTCCACAGTGCGGATCGGGGACAGAAAGGGGAGCAGGGGTTCCCTGGCTTTCGGGGTACCCGGTCCTGGTCCCCAGAGCCTGCGGGGGCTCAGACGATCCCCTGCCCTTCCCCTCCCCCTGCGCTGCAGAGCCTCTGGATGCTGCCGTACTCCTGCCATGTGCTGCTGCCGCCGCTGCTGCTGCTGCTCGTAGCTTAGTCGAGCGTCTCCGACTGCAAACTCTGCCAAACAAGCCTGCATCCCCCTCTCGGGAAGGATACCTAGTGAGTACCAGCCGGAGCCTGCCCCCTCCCTGGGCACCCCGCCACTGCCGCTTACAAAGGGACTCGCAGGCTCTCCCCACCCCCTTTTTATGCCAGTGCAGAGGGGCTCCGTGAATTCCCTCTAAAGCTATAGGGTGGCTCCCTCCTCCTCCTTTTCTTCCTGCTCCGGCTCTCCTGGGCGAGCCAGGCTGCTGCTGCATTGAGCCGGGCTGGTCCCCAGCCTCGCCCTGCCTCGCCCCAGCCATGCTGCTGCGGCTCACGCCCCATGGCTGACTTTTGCTACCTCTCTAGTGCCCGGGGCTGAAGTGAGGTGGGCTCATTTTTGGGGGGTGGCTGAGGCTAGGGAGCGTGAGCACGTGTGGGAGGCGTCTCTGGGGGCGTGGGGGGCTGGACGACTCCCCGATCCGTGCAAGCCTGCGGTGTCGCCAGCCCGGGTCCCCCTCGGGTGGGCGCAGCAGAGGGGCCGCGCTGCAGCGGGGACCCCGCCACCCTGACATCTGCAGGTGGACGGGGCACGACAGCTGTGGGAGCCTCCCCAGGAGCCAGCAGCACCCTGGACCCGCTGCCTATCTCAGTCTGCTCCGTTCCTGCTCCTCCAGATTCTCTCCAGTCCTCAGTCCATCCCTTATCATCCTCTCTGTGCGGGGGTGCCTGCAAACCCCTCCATTGCACTCCCCTGCCCGCCCCTCCCCACCTTCTTCGATTTATTTGTGTATTTCTTTCCTTGGCAACCACCAGTTCCCCTCTGTCAAACAGCGCAGGCTCCCTATAATTTGAAATTAATTTATTTGACTGCAGCATCGAGACAGGAAGGTTGCCAATTTATTTAATTCTTTTTACTCCCTTTGCAAAAAGGAAGCGATGAAATTTCCAATTGAGACTCCAAGAAAACAGGTGAACTGGGATCCTCAAGGTTGGTGATTCTCTATTACTATCATTGCTATCGTAATTACAATTATTATAATTCCTTGTGTCTGTTGACTCGTAGGAGACTATGCAACTCCAAATGGGAGGAGGCGTTTGTCTGTTTCCCATGTGCACTGCTCAGTCTTTCTTGCTCAATCCTATAGCAATACATTAGAAAATGCTACTAGATACGGGGTTGGGTGGCTGCATGGCTAAAACCTCTTCTAGGTCTAAGTTTTACAGTTTTATATTTGATACATCTCTTGACTCCCCCCCTCCCTTTTTCTTGAGTATTTTCGTGGCAAACTTGTCTGGGATGGCAGTGATCTCTGGCTCAGAGCATTGTTTGTTTTATCAGTGGCTTCTTTGTTGTTTCTAGTGATCATTGTCTCTGCTAAATGCGTGGTACAGGAGTGGACACAGATGTGACTGCTTGTTCAGGGCTCCTCGAAGGCACATGTTTGTTGGCAGGAGCAGAATGCCGCTGCAATATAACCTTTAGCGTGGACAGACCTTTAGTGTGGATGCCATAAAACGACACAAAAAATAAGGGAGCCCAAAGGGACCTTTACACTCTTTACTCTGTCCTGGTAACAACTGATCAGCCCAAGTGGATAGTTTGATTAACTATATAGGTATGTTTGGAGTTAATCTTAGGGAATGTGTTTGTGTGGTGGTGGAAGGAGATTTACGCCAGTGCAGTGGTTTTCAAAAAGATGATCCAAGTAGTATTTAAAAATAAACCATAGTCAAATACTCTCTTTGCCTGACATGGGGAGGAGGTTCATCTGCATCCTACAGAAGTGACTGAAAAAACCCCATTGGTAATTTGTATACTGGTGTGTCATATTTCTGTGCATTGCTACAGGAGCAGAACAACTTGAAGCCATTGCTCAGGTTTGCAGCAGAACTGCTGGCAGCCAGTTGCTGTGCAGCAGTGCTTGCAGGAAGTATGAAGTGATAGCACAGGCTTTGGTTATTCCTCTTTATTCCACAGGTTTGGTTTTAGTGGTCAATTTGCCTGTCATCATCCATGCCCTCACATTTACAAAATGAAACAATAGAAACAGTTTCTCATGGTATAGAAGGAATACAGCAGAACAATTTGCTGTATACACAATTCAGCTTCAGTGTAAGCCTTACTACATTTTTAATTAGGTGAAGGCTGAAATCGACACATCAGCCGTCTCCACCCTCATCTTCCCAATGAACACATGGATAGTAGTGCTAACAGAAATTTGGTAATTTAAGTAACAGTATATTCCTTAGCCAAGGGTCAAAATTCTTTGTGGTGAAAACTTGCTCTACCCAGCTGCTTTTCTAAATGTGTGTTTGCTGCAGCTTAATTTAAATCCATTTTATGAATTGCAAAATGTCTTTTAATGCAAAAAGCTCTTTCCTTTTTTCCTCTGACAAGGCATAGGGAGGATGTATGGATGACATTCTGCGTGCAGCTCCTTTGCTTGGCAATCAGCTTTAAAGCATATGGGTCCAACAGGTGGTTGGCCACAATTTATTGATGTGACAAAACCATAGAGTACTGTAGCAGTTAAAAGACCTCAAACCCAGCAGGCTTCCTCTCCACGAAGCTGAATGCCTGCTAAAAACTTCAGAATCCTACCAGTTATTTCCCCTCAGTGTATCAACTTTGTTAGGCAGGCAGAGAGGAGACTGGTGTGTAACCAAGGAGGAAGCAAAAAATTTTATTTTATAATTCTCCAAGAGACTGAGAAAATAGATAAAATTTGGTGGAATAGAAAAAAAGGCAATTTGGCAAGGAAAAGCTGTCTAAGCCCTAGTCCTTTAACCAATAGAGAAACAGTGAAGTGACATTGTACTCATGTGTCCCACTGAAGAATTGTGTGTGTAGAAGGTAGATCAGAGTTCTATTATTTTTGAAACCAAAATATATTTATGTAGATACAGATGTTAGCAATGATCTATGTGAAATAATTAAAATCTCTGAAATGAATTTGATGTACAATCACATTTCTTCTCTGCATGTACATGTGAAGAATGATGTTATGTTTTGCATCCTGTGTGGTATCTCTGGAGTTAAGAGCTGAAGTAGCTTTTCTCATATACAAAGATCAACATGTAGAAAGTTGGTGGTGGAGGGATGCAGAGTCCCAAGTATTAGAAGCACAGCTCATGTCCAGTTAGTATTCACACTCTAATACCAGGCTCATTTAATAGTGTATTTTATGATTGTGCCCTGTTCTGGTTGTCAGCCAGAGAACATGCAGTTTCCCTAGTTTTGTCTGCTAGGAATTGTGATAACTTGTGCTAACAGTACTTGGAAAAGATCAACTGATGCTCCTGGCAAGCAAGCTAGCAGCCCAAGGACATAAGTGAGAGCTATGGGATCTCAAAGACTGTTTAGACCTGATTATTCCAGGCAATATTTTCTAGAAATTACACACATTTCTAAAGGCTGGGACCCTTTTTGTGGAGATATGGCTGGCTTTTAATTGATAATGTTGCTGGTTTGAACCCCAGTCAGAATGCTAGTCATTGAAATAAATTAATGCTCAACTCCATAATGCTGACTAAACTATAAATATTTACATCAATAAATAGATTAGAGGCTGCTGGCACAGAACTGGTATTCTCAGGTCACATCTGCAAAGATCAATATACCATAGAAAGACTTTGTGGAGAGAAGAGGTTTAAAAGAGTGTAATTGACATGAAGGATGGTCTGACAGACAGCTTATGGGAGAGACTGATTTCTTAGCCATTAAACTGGTCCAAGCAGGGCTTAGAGACTGAACTGTGATTTTATCACGTTGTGTGTAATCTTCATGTGTTTTGGGCATAAAGTATATCTCTGTGTTACATGTAAATGCTGAGTGTGTTTTCTAGATAAAGCAAATATTTCATAAATCTGGAAGTGTACAGGGTCCAGATTCCTACGGTGAAGTTCCCATACTATCCCAAGCAGTCAAACTATATGAACCCCTTAACAAACAGATTAAACTTGATCACAAAAGTCATTGGGACTTGGCCCTAACAATCCAATGTGAAATATGCCCTAGAATTTGATATATATTGATTACAATCCATACAATTTATATACAGTGAATGAATAGGGTAAGAAATGACTGAAAAAACCCCAAGCAAAGAACCTTTTAGGGAGCACTGGACATGTTGAGTAGGAGTACAGGATGTCTTAGTACCCAGCCTTACATTTTAAAAAACAAGATTGCTCTTTTGTGTTACTGGTGGAATCAGTATGTCTGTACTCCATCAGAAAATATTTGATCTGCCTATCTCTGATTGTCACTTCTCACATTTGGTGCAATTCAGGTAAAGCAGTAATAACTGAAATTAGTGAAAGACCAGATTTCTAGTTTCATACCTCATACAACCTCTCATCTATACTTTCCAGAATATAAGAGTGGATTTTTAGCAGCATATGAAGATGTTAATTCTCATAATTGTTGTTCATATCTCTCCTTTCTTGCAGCTCTCCTGCTGTTTGTTACACCCACCTGTTGTCTGTGCCTGAATTAGCTCATAATGTCTTTGCACATACATCTTTTTATAGTACCTGAAAGAGAGTGTGTCCCTTATCCTGTCAGAGACATCTGGATGTTACAGCAATCTCAACTTTTTTCCTCAAAATTATCTGCTTAAAATTTATATTTCTTTGTAGAAAAAAAAAGATAGATGAGACGGTTTCAAATATGCTTAGAAATTATCCCCAAGTGTGACTGTCTTTTAGGGTGAGGGTGAGATGTCTTTTTCAAGGGAATGATGCATGTCTTAGTGATGCTCTTAGCAGGGAGCAAATGGAATTCAGTCTTGTTTGTTCCTTTGTGCCTGCAGTTTCTGCTGTCATTGCAGTGATATGGATTGTCAGAGCCTTTTGGATATCCAGGTGAATGTTTACCTCAACACTGATGTTTTGGAACTGAAGTTTTCATTCAAGTTCCTGCATCCTTTCACAAATGCACTGTTTGCAGTTTGAAACTCTAAAATCATGTATTTTTTACCATCCCTACATTTAATGTGGGAGTTAATGTTTTGTGGGGAATTCAAACTGTGGTTGAGAGTTTGGAGTTCCTCTTCAAATTTTGCTACTGACTTATTGTTTAACCTTCAGGAAGCCACTTACCCTTTCTTGTCCTCCCTTTTTCCTAGACTGCAAAACAGGCATATTAATACTTCCCTAATGCACAAGGGTGCCGTGAAATATAATTAACTTGTTTAGAGCAATCTAAAATCTGCTATTGAAAGAAGAGCGTATGCATTGCAATTAAATGCTAAAACAATTAGGACGGAGCAAAATAGCCTATCATCATACATAGATCACATCAATTAAGAAATAAGGTTGTCTCTGCACTTTACAACTAGAGGAAACTAGTATCACTTACGCTTCTTTACAGACACTGAACATTCAGTTGAGTTTCCCATTAGAAGTATCTAAACACCTTTGATATTCCCCAGCTGCTGCTTCAGAGAGGCTCAAGTCTTCCCTAAGTCCTTTGTCACTTGCCTTGGATTTTTGCACTTCACCTGAGACACCTCAAGCAGCACTGGACACCTGTGTGTGGGACAATGAGCTGAGTCTCAAATGCCTTCATGCAGATATCAGGATTGGACCATCCCTTGTTGACTGAAAAATCTTCAACATCAGTACTCAGTAGAAATTAAACTGATGCTGCTGGTGAAGTGTTACACATTGCTGCAGTACCTGCTTTTTCTGTTCTTTTGTTCAGAGACCAATGCAGACGGTGAACTTGGTTAGAAAGGCATAGATGAGTAGAATAAAGGTGTTAATTTCTGTCCTCTGTTTTCAAGAACATGTATGAAAAGGAGTAGAATGCAACTGTGAGTTAGACAATATCTTTCTGCACTAGTAAGTTGGTTGTTATTAGCTCAGTAGAGGAAGACTGTTCTGGGAAGCTGTAATGTGTGAAAAAGTAGCTCTGATCCCTGCAAATGACCCATGGTCAGAGGCTACTGACCCTGTGCTAATTGTGTCACAAAGTCATATTGGCTACTTACCCACCCGTCTGGGACTCTGCTGTGCCTAGTAAGCATGGGTTGTAGACCACTGCAGAGAGTTTATTCAAAAGAGATATTTGAAGGAGGATATAAATTGGACAAACAGGAGGACACTCCTGGAAGTTCATGGTGTAGGCACAATAGTGCCAAATACAGTAAGGTGGAAAATTTGAAGAGCTTGGAAAACAAATAGAAGAGAATGAAAAAATCAGAACTTTACTCAAGGCTATGTGGAACCCACAGGGAAGACAGATGGGTACTGTTGTCACCAGTATAGTAAGAGATAGAAAGATACAATTGAATTAGGCGGAGAGAAAAAAAGACAGCAGAGAGCTATTAGCTTTGTAATTGTTGTCTTTAGGATGCCCTGGTAATGGTAAAACTAAGGATTCAGAAAAGTAAAATTAGTAGTAAGAAAGTGACAGAGCAAAAGACTTGATGGCAGCTTTCTTAGAGTAGTGGAGAAAGACTGAACTCTAGACAAGGTAAGAAAGATAGAGGGTAGGGTGTCATTAAGATGTCATCTGTACTGTGAGGAAAAGGGACTGAAAAAATCACAGGCAATAGGAAGCGGTAAGACTAAGATAGGAAGAGCAATAGAATTGCCAGTAGTGGGAGAGGTTAGGACAGGATTATTTCTGTGAAGAATACCAATGCTCTTTGTTGCCAAGTATGTACAAGAGTAATCTGTTAATGGCTTTTGGACAGAAAAGTCCCTTGGGCAACTCTTGAAAAAACTGATGCTACCTGAATTGATGGAGTTTTCTCTTGGGATAAAGACATATGACATATGACAATAAAGACATTTTAATTGGGCAGGTTTTGGTTCAGCTTTTGGCATTTATATGGATTTATGTAGCTAGTGTCTGGACGATCAACTTCCGACAGACGAGTGCATATAGATGGCGATACAGTGTAATTCTTACCCTCTTGATTTAATCCAGAGCTAGGACTTCTACCACTCACTTCAGTGTCAGCAGCATGCAATTCTGCATTTTAAAAGAACTGTGTTGTTGCTGCAGGCTTTACTGAGTTAAGAGCAAGGGAGTACCTGAAATCACTGGGAAAACAGAGGCCCTAGATTTTGTGCTCTAAATAGGGTAAGCACCTGGAGTGAAATGGGGAGGGAAAAATGAGGAGGTCGATACAAGGAAGGGGTAAGCAACACACTAGTATTCAACAGGTAGAGTATTACAGAACTCAGTGTGATGCAAGTGCCTAACTTTTATTTTATGATAATCTCAGTGTAATAGCAAAGGCCAAAGGAGAAAATATGAATGCTGAACAGTTGTCTATTTTTTATATAGAAGTTTTATGTAAAAGAAGTGACATTCAGCGAAAGGCTAAATAATACCTTTTTAAATACCTTTTTCATAGGAGTATCTCTGGTCTTTGTTTTCTGTAAGGAATTAAAGACATCCTGGGACCTGGCCTGTGTCAAACAGAGGCTGCTTATATCCCAGTTCCTGAGACATTGGTTATACTTCTGTTGTTTGTCTATAGTGTAATGGGGAACTTGCTCTAAGATGAACCTGTTGACTTTCATAAATGATGTGCCATGTAGTTCTCACTGGTTACCCCAATGAGATAGAAAAACAGGTGAGAACGGCATATATTCTACACCCTTGTACTTCAGGGTAGTAGTATCAATCCTTTTTAGTTCATGGACCACTATTATTCTCCAAACATACTTTCTTGTCTGCTTTTCTCACAATCAAATATCGACTCAGATTATTCAAACGAAATTATACTTTAAAATTGAACTATGAATCTCTTACCATGTTAATGAGTCACAGAATTTAGGGTCTGTTTCCTTGGTTGGGCAATGCTGAAATCAAGAATTCAGGTTTCATCTTTTTATTTAATTCCTAATACAATTCTTATGCTATTACAAATCTTACTATTGACAATGTGTCTCAAGTACGTGAGTTATTATGTGTTATCCAGCTGTCCTAAAGTATGAGCATAGGAGAACATTGGTGCAATTTTGAGGTTAGGGTAGAAATTTCAATGTGGGTATATCATGGTGTTGGAAGTTAAAATGAAAGCTAGTAGGGTGATAGAATCTGTTATCAAAACCTGTATGAGGGAATAAAAAGGTGGAAGTGAATACACAAGCCTGGCTTAATTTTATTTTTCTGGTTTTAAATGGAAAGGGAACATCCTGCTAGAAGCTGGAGTTGTGACAAGAGGCGTGAGATATATATGAAAGGGCTTGAAACTTGAAACTCTGGAGTCCTGAATAGGAGTAGTAATCAGTTGCAAAGCCTGGGTGTGGTTCCATTTTTTCTTTTAAATCCAGACATACTTAGGTCTAGCATTTTCTGTGAGTTTGCTATTTGAAATTTTAGAAAGCATTTGAAAAGAAATAAAGACCTAACAAAGAGACACAAGATAAGTTGCTTCAGGAAATATGGATTAAAAAAGAGTGGGTCCAAAGTGTGACAGGGTCAGATCTGCTGACGGAAGTGCAGAAAATGCAGAATGAACAGTGTACCTGTGGTAAGGCTGAAAATGCTGTGAAAAGAAAATAAATGTGTGGACATAAAGATGAGTTTGGCTGCCTTCAACTAGAATTCACTGTTTTCAAGCACATTATGTTCTTTCTGCCTTTTAGAAGTAAGCATGTATCGTAGTAAATATTTTAAAAATTCCTGAAATATCTTTGTGTTCTCTGTTCCTCAGGCATGTATCAAGGTCTTACTCTGTGAGCAAAACTAAATCACACTATAAATAATCTCATGGGCATATTACAAAATATTTTTATCTCGTGAATTAAGTATCTGTCATAGATGATGATCTGTTTATTTGACTAGTGTTTCATTGGAGAAACATGCTTAATGTTTCTTCCATTTGTTCCTCTATTCTGTCCCCAAATGGATGCATTTAATAGATCTTTAAATTGCTTCAGTTCTTTTTCTGGTAATCTGTGCATTATGCATGACTGTGTGACACATTTTGCTGAAGACAATAAACTGTTTTGCTAGCAGGGGATAACAAAAGACAACACCCTAAAAAATCTTCTTAGAAAGCAGTACAAGTTATTATGGTATCACTGTCCTACAGGATCATCACAGTGCTTTAAGCACCAGGCTTTGGGTACCTAGGTTTGTCAGAGCCATATGTTCATATCTCAGCAGGACTGACTCATATTTTCTTCCCTAGGAAGAAAAAACAACATGCCACTGACTACTGGATGAGGATTTTGGATTCTGGCACCTTAAATTTGTGCCACTGAGTTTTTGAAGATTCAGTGATATGTTGTTGAAGGGTGTTTGGATTATTTCTTACTTGATACTGTAATATAATAGTATTAGCATGATTTGAAACCAGAAAATATATACTGACATCTTGTCCAGGGCTTTTAACCTCTCAAATTTCAGCTTTTCATCTTAGAGAAACAAAAGACAGTCACTAGCTGCTGTGTGTGAAAAACCTAATTGATGAAAGAATTATGAAGGAAATGGTACTGCAGAAGCTCCCAGCTGAAATGCAGGAAGCAGCTCTCATATCTCAAAGACGTTCTTCTAGGTTAACCCAGATCTATCACTGATCACTGAAATGTTAACACTGCTAAGTTTGGATTACACAAGAAAGCACTGGGCAGAGAGGCCTTGAGTAGCAGCAATCATGACAACTCCAGAAACAACTCCAGAGTCACCTCTTCATGATGCTACAGCCTAATTTGTCTTCACAGGAAACAGAGTCTGTTTATTGGGTTACAAGGGTATATGACATGTAGCTTTGTGACCTGAATTTCTCATTGCTACCAGACATTTTTTGTTGATTCAGTTTTCTAAAAATAGGCATCTGCTCACATTTAAGGGACTTTAAGGTAGCTGAGATATTTGCATAGGCCTGGTATATATGATAATGGACCTAAGGGAGACTTCTACCCTTCTGCAGCAACAGCTTAAGGCCAATTAGGATATCCTGTAACCTCTCACTTGTGTATGATATGGATGGGCAACTGAAGTACACCATTTGAGTGTGACTTAGTTGGAGAATAAAACAGCTAAATATAAGTAGGTATCTGAAATTCTAAGGTATTCTAAGTTTCTAAGGACCTGCTTTGGTTAAGGGAGATATACTCAGGTATGGTTTATGGAGCCAGGAGAATTGTCAGTAAACATCTGGTTTAGGGTCAGCAGAATCATTCTCTAGGCTGCACTGAACAGTTTGACCACATCTGTATTGACAGATTAATGGGATGTATTCCAAGTTGCAGCGAAGGAAAGAAATGAGACAAGGGTTATTTCTGCTGAATTACACACATATAATATTTATATTATAAAGAATTTAGAATAAGAGAATATAAAAATGCCTATGCTGAATAAATGCATTTCAAACAGCAACTTTCTCTTCCTTGTGACAGATCTTTTCTGCACAGATTATTTTTTTCTTACTTATCCTATATGTATTCTTCATCCTGTTCCAGAATAGGTTTTTAAAGTATTGAAAAGCTTTCATTCACTTTAACTAAGACTATTAATATGTATAAGAACTTAAGACCATGAAATATATTGGATCCTCCGGTTATGCAAATAGTACAGCTTCAGTGAACTAAAAACAGACCAAGCAATGTGCTTCTTATGATTTCTGACCATTGTCACATGGAAAGATCCACTTTTATTGCTGTTGCGCAGAAAATTTGAGAAATTATCGCTTAATTGAAATGGTAGATCGTTAATGAGATTTGCTTGAATTCAAAGTATTTTTCTATAGATCCTAATCAGTAGTCAGATTGGGGGAGACACCATTAGGCTGACGACCAGTCTTTACTAAAGTCAGTGGTGCTGCTAAAGTCCCCTTCTCAGGACTGAGGTGATCAAGAAATTCCTTCACTCCACTGTAAGGCTGTACCTCTGTCAGACAGCCAGGATCAATCACATTTCAAATGTATGTTAGATGGCTTCCTTCTAGGAAGGCCGGCATGACTCTTTGCTTTGTTGTCGCTTCCACTTGATTGTGTTACTGCTAGGTTTCTTTAATTAGAATGTCCTTCCCTTTGTACACAGGCCTTCTTATGCTAAATTCCAAGACTTAGGTTTTCTTGACTATTTGGTCTGGCCATGAGACCATTGGCTGAATTTCTTTTCTGAATCTGTGAGATGGGATATTTGGAAGATCCCAGCAAAACCCCTGAACCTACATTGTCCTGTGGGTACTTTGAAGGGGAACACACTGAAAACCTGTGGTGGGAGATTCAGACTCTTCCTAAGTGTTGCTGGAAACCTGGGGCACTTCCTGTTGAGGAAAACTAGACAACTTGTTTCATCCAGAGCACATGATGCAATGAAAAATTTTGGTTTAGTCTGTAAAAAGAAGATTATGGATAAATAGCAGCATCACTGTTCAACCTGTCTGTTGTTCACTGAAGGGTGAAATCTGCAGAGAACCAGACAGCATCTGTTTATTCTTTGGTGCTTGTACCATACTGACAAAAAATCCGTTTTTCTATATGTTACCTAATGAGGAAAAACGATGGTATGGTCATTTCTTCTGACAGGAGCTCTTTTTCCTAAAGTCATCTCTACACCTCAAGATCTTGAGCCAAAAGCACTTGCTTCCTATTTGGCAGAGCAGAGACCTGCATGAACTAGAACTCTCAATTTTAGCAGGAGCAAGAATTACCAATCTATTGCTAGGGAAACAGGTTTTAGCATGATCTATTGGTTTTAGTCTTATTTCAGGAAGAGAAAGGTGAGAATTTTTCATGAGTTTCTCTGTATTCAGTTTCTCTATAAATAGCCTCATAAAGCTGATGATAGCACTGCTGCCAATGAGTGTGTTGGAACAAACACAGTCACCAATCTTGAAGCAGGAGGGTTCCATATTTGGGACTTGCCCTTGTCAATCACTTCTAATCTCCCCTCAGTACTTCCTGCTCCTCAGTGTAATGCTCTTCTGCTCTATTTTTTATTCTCCCAATACCTGAAGTTCATTGATGAGCCCTGTCACACATGAACATGGGCTCAGGTATCGGAGGCAATGGGAAGGGTAGTGCTGAGGAGAGGAATTGAACAGGGAGTTATGGGTGTGCTACCTCCCACGCTGCCAGCACGGTTGGAGAGAAGTGAGGGACAAGAGCAGATGGATGGATTTGGAGGAGGGCAGGGTGGAAGAGAGGTCAGGAGAGAGAGAAGGCAAAGCAAGGGAAACAAAATTCAAACTGCCCTCCAGCACTGAGTGTACAATCTCACTCCAGCACAAGACAAACCTCTATCAAGTATTCGTCTGGACTTGGCAGCTCTGTAAGTAGTGCTACAAATGGTGTCAGCAGCAGTGCGTCTTTGTGCTAATGCCAGTGTTAGCTAGGAACCCCCCTGACTACTGCTGTCCTGAAGCCAAACTAGAAAAAAACCCTGATGCTTTCAGCTATTCCTGGAGTTCATGTCCTGCCTTAGCACATCCATTCTTTTGACCAGTGAGCTGTCACGTATGCATTAGAATAGCGCAGTGCCTGGGAGAGGGAGGAGGGAGGGGAAAGTATCCCAGCATCCCATGATCGTGACTTTTGCAGAGATTTTTTTTAATGTCAGTGGATAAGTCCTGGCAGATACCTGCTCAAGCCAACCTCGGGCTTCCTGTTGTTTCCCTGACATTTGCATAGCCTCAGTAGCAGGATCTCTAAGGCTGTGTTTGCAAGAGAGTAACTCTTGGGCAGTCCATTTTAAGTTCATGGGCACGCTCAGACTGCAGTTCTGACAGAGGAGAGGCTGGGTCAGAATCTGGAAGTTCTTGTAAATAATCATCCAGAGCAGCTTACATGTGGTTATCATATTTTTCCTTTATTACCAACAAAAGAAAGGAATCTTATTTATGGCTGTCTATTAATCTTGTAACAGATAGACCAGCATTCTGTAATGTATAGTGGAAAAGAGCATGTTCCCTAAAAGAACTTGAAGATTTGCTAATACATTGAAGACAAATCATTGTACCTTCTTGATGCGCGTATGACAAAGAGCTTGTTTAATCAACTTTTGAAATTACTTTTAAATTTAATTATTTGCTAAGTTCTCTATGGCGGTGTTTACATGACACAAACTGTGAACACATACAGTATTGTTTTTCCTCAGTGTCACAAGGGTTTATCTATATTATTTGTGAAATGCTATGAGATTTGGAAGAACTGATGCAAAAAGGAATGTTGAGGTGTGATTGCCTATCTTACACTGAAGGGGAGGAAAAGGATTTCAAGAGCATTTTCCTTCTGGGGCTTGAGACTAGAATGTCAAGATGAATGTTTTGGGTTTTTTTTATTATACTTTTAACGTTTCATTAGTTTTTTTACAGATTCTGGATGTTGCATACAACAACATTCGGCTGTTTTTCTGTTACCCTTCACTGGTAGCTTTTCTTCTTGGATTCACAGGGGTATGCAGGACATGGATAACACTGACAATTTCTGGCAGATGATTTTATGCCCTGTTCTTAGATACTTCCAATAAAGGACACTTCAATATATTGATGGCTGTTCCCATGCTTAGTTCTCCTTGTAGGTAGACTTTTCCCTAATATATATTCCCCTACTTCCTTGGTACAGATGAATCAGTTATTTCTTGCACTGTTCTTAAGAGATCTAGGAAAGAATTAATCACTCTCTTTAGTTACTCAGTGCCTTATTATTTTGTGAGATTACACTTTACCTTTTTACATATAATTTAAACAGCATTTTCATTTATATTAAGAAAATACTTTGGAAAGCTGCAATGGAAATTGATGTGGGACATTGAAAAGATGACTGTGTTGACTATTAATAAGGACATATGCAAAAACTAGTTTAGGAGCAAACTTGTTGGTGTAGTGAGTTCTTCTGGGGTTTTTATGGTTAAGGGCACTTAGATTTAGCCCTTCAGACTTTTCATATTCCTAGGCTGCCATTGTCAGTTTCCCCTTTCCCTGCTTTGAAAGCTCCTGTGAGATGCTTGAACTGCCATTCTTCTGTGTTTTAAAACATTCACAATCAGAAATGGATCTGTCTTTCAGAAATAAAATACTCATGAAAATGGTATTCAGACCCTTCTGTCTCACTGCACTTTCTTGACTAAAATTAAATTAGCTGATACATATATTTTTCTGTCTCTTTAGGGATACTAGGTTCAGAATTGCTAAGTTATAGAATAGCAGAGAGTTTTACAAAAGCCTCACAAGGCAGAGGGACATGGCATAGCTCAGGGGAATTATAATTGCATAGACTTTTTAATCTTTTACATACTTGTTAAATTGATTACAACTAGATTAATAAGTAATCCAACCTGTCAGGCTTACCCAGCACCCAATTTCAAGTCATTTAGCATCTACAAGAAGATTGGGATTTTCTTATACTTTTTTAGAATTGTCAGAGACATCACATTGTATTGCTATTTCATTGGCTACATATGCATGCACTTCCTGCCAGCATGAAATATTTAATCAATTTGACATTTAGCTTTATGTGAAAATGTATGCTGCTGGCATCCATTTTTCTTCATTGTGTGTAGAAATTGAGTGAAATGAAATGCTTATGCTTGAGAAGGGAAAATTAGAATGAAAGGTGACAAAAAGCGAAAAAATCAAATCCATTCAACAAGACAAATGAATGTTTTTGTTCCAAATTGACCCAGTTCAAATGGAGTGTGACAAAAAAAAAAAGCATTATTGTTGGAAGGATGTTTGCTGCTTCTGTAGCTAAGTCCTGTTCACCACTGTAGTTAAAGTCCTGATCTATACATTGATATACTTAGCGCATGGACTGATAACTTTTTCACCAAATCCATATGCAGGTAACTGGTGAGACTCAGAGGAAAAACAGTGCTGAACAATACAGTCTGAGTTGTGTCCTCATCTTTATTGCAAAATCTTTATTGCACCTATGCAAACTGTCTGTGGTGGGTTGACCTTGGCTGGCTACCCGATACCCACCCAGCCTCTCTCACTCCTCTCTCCTCAACAGGAGAGGGGGAGAAAATAAGATTGGAAAAGTCTGTGGGTTGAGATAAAGCGAGGGAGATCAGTTAGAGATTGCCATCACAGGCAAACAAGACTTGACTTGGCGAAATTTTATTTGATTTATAGCTAATTAAAATAGATTTGGGTGGTAAGAAATAAAGACGAAGGTTAAAATACTTTCCCCTGCTTTACTTTTTCCTAGCCCAACTTAGTTGCTTCATTCCTGACTCTTCTTTTTCCTCCCCACCTCACCTGGTGCAGGAGGGATGGGGAATGGGTGGTTTTGGTGGGTCTAGCTCCTCTAGACTGCACCTTTCTCTTTATACTTTTTCCTTGCTCCTGCATCAGTCCATACCATAGACTGTGGTCCTTTAGGATAAAACTCCAGCAAGGTCTCTCCACAAGTAGCAGTACTTCAGGAAATATCAGCATGTCCTGGACTAGGATCCTCCACATGCTGCAGTGTGAACATCTGCTCTGGTGTGATCCTCTCTGTGAAGAGAAATTTTCCAAGGACATACCAACTCCATTAAGATCTCTTCCAAAACTCACAGGCTGCAGGAGAATATCTCCTACAGCTCCTGGAGCACCTCTTTCTCCTTCACTGACCTTGGTGTTTTTAGGATTGTTTCTCACACTTTTTTCCTCATTCTTCAAAGTCCGCACAATATTTTCCCTTTCTAAAGTATGCTTTCACAGAAGTGCTGCCAACTTCACTGATGGGCTCAGCTGTGTCCTGTGGTGGGTCCATTGGAATCAGCAGGAACTGGCTGTGTCTGGAAAGGGGCAGCCCCAGGCCTTCCACAGAGACCACCACTGTAGCCACCCTGTTCCCATCACCTTGCCACCTAAATGAAATACATTGTCATGTAGACCAGATAGCCAGGTACTTGTTTCTGTCAGGCACTTGCTGCTCAGGTAAATGGGAGCAGCAATACTCTGGTAGTATGGGCAGTAGAAACTGGAGAAGATTCCCATAAGATTTGTTCTTTGGAAAAAACTAGTTTCAGATAGGAGTGATATTGTCCTTCAGTCCAAGGTAAAATTCATTCTAATTACTTACTGCATAACTAAGTTCTTCCCTGACGCTAGAGAAGCTTTTTGGGAAGAGAGAAGAGGCTTAGGTTCTCATCGTTGGGAAGCTCCTTCTAAAAAGACACCTTAACTCAGACCATACTGATTTCTTAATTTCTACCATGTTCCAATTTAGGCTGTTTAAGATTTTTTATTTTTGCCTAAAATATAGTTTTCTAATGAAAAAGCATGAAAGACATTATAAAACAGCGCCTTTTTGTTTTCTCATAACAACTATGTTCCAGATTAATTAAATAGCTGGGGTATTCCAAGAGCTATTAATTAGTATGCTTCAATTATAACTGATGCAGCAGAATTCTGTAGATTTTTGTGGAAGCTTACTGAGAATCATTATTTTGTGCACTGGATGGGAATATGTGACAAATGGTACAGAAATTGCAGAACCCATTTGGTACGACATACTTCCCAAAGCTGCTGCCAGGGATGGCAAAACAATGGTCAGGTATAATTCCCTCTGATACATATTGTTGACATTTCTCTCCCCCCAACTGAGAGAACTCAGTATTATGAACTTTTACTCTATTTCACTAACATTACCCTATAATAGGAGCAAACATGCCTTTATTCCTTGTGTAGTTTTGTAACCTGACATACTCCTCCCTTCTCACCACCCCACTTAGGGAAAGGAGCGATTGGGAGAAATCAGTGCTACTTTTGTTCTAACAGCACATCCAATCTATTTTGTTTATGTGTATTGCCCTTTCTGCCTTTACCTGTCTCTCATACTAGATGGAATGCCTTGCTGCTGATGACTGCATTTGCAGCAGACAGCTGAGATGTTGCTGAAGTCAGCAGTGCTAATGCTGCATTAGAGAATCCTCTTCAGGGAAAACAGAGTTAGATTTAACCCAGGGGGTGCTGCTGCAGTGAAAAGCTCTATGCTCTGAGGCACTCTGTTTTCCTAACAAACAATATGTCAAGCTTTGCTTTCATGAACAGTAAATGCAATAGTAATGCTTCTCACTTCAGTGGCAGTTCACAGCAAAGCGCCATACAAACAGTAGGGTGAAATTCCCCTTGTGTGGCAGGCTTGGGATGACTTTCACTGCTCAATTTCTGTGCCTTGGGGATAGGCAGAAGCACCAGGGCCAAACTGGTGTAAAACATGTCAGCACTGATAGCAGTTTTCTTGATCCACGACTGTATGAATCCTGTGGTCCCCAGACAGCAATTCTTATTATTCTTATTCCTCAATCCAGAAAAACAGCCACAGGGATACTAGTGTTCTGCACCACATGCAATCGTAGCCCGCAGGCAGGATTGTTCTCCCATTTCTTGATCACAGCTGTAATGTCACCTGTTAATTAGCCCACATCATGCAAAGATACTGCACAAACACAAAGGCAAACACAATCATTGTCTACTGGGATTTTTGTTCTAAAAGCCAGACTTTCTAAATCAGCATCAGATTTTTGAATGTCCAGTTATAAAAATTCAGCATTCATTGTGCTGCTTGAATGGATGCTCTCTGCAAAACCTGTTAAAAAGCACAACAGAAAGAGATGAAGAATGGGGAGTGAGGGGGCATGGAATAACAAGAAAATGAGGTAGTGGAAATGATTTACCGTATCCTCAAAACACAAAATTTTGATGGTTTAATGATTTTTTGGTTACAGATAAACAGAAACTTGAATGTTTCATTACTTCCACCTGCTTCCTGTTAGACCATCCAATTCCCTTCATTCATAGATCTGCATGCATTTTCTGTTTGTGACATATTCATGAGAAGTTCATATAGGTGATAGCTTAATGCACTGATTGCCTCCACTGTTTCTCTAACATACCTCTTATACTTGCTGTGACTTCCAGGCACAGCAATGCTATCCTAACTCAAGCAGTCCTTACCTGAAAGAACTTGGGGAGTCTCTGGGAAAGATTTGAGATTGGAAGCAAATGTTAGATAGCCACATCCCCTTTGTTTGGAGATGAGCCAGAGCCTTGGAGTAAAAGATTATATGTTATCCATTAGTGGGCTGCTCAGCCTCTCATCCACCAGCACCCCCAAGTCCTTCTTGTCAGGTCTGCTCTGAACTGTTCATCCCCAGCCTGTGTTGATACCAGGGGTTGCCCCAACCCGGCTGCAACACTTTGTAATTGGCCTTGTTAAACCTCATGAGATTCTCATGGACTCACATTTTGAGCTTGTCCAGGTCACTCTGGATGATACCTAGTCCTTCAGGTGTGTCAACCACACACTCAGTTTGGTGTCATCTGCAAATCTGCTGAGGCTGCACTTGATTCCTTTGTCTATGTCATTAATGAAGATGTTAAATAACACAGGTCCTAGTATGAATCCGTGAGGGACACCACTTATCACTGACGTCAGTCAGGACTGATCTGTTGACCATTACCCTCTGGATGTGACCCAACCAATTTCTTATCCATTTAACAGTCCACCAATGGTATCCATCTTTCTCCAGCCTAGATGAGAAGGATGTTGTGTGACAAAGGCTTTACAGAAGTCCAGATAAATAACATCTGTAACCCTTCCCTTGTCCACTGGTGGAGTCACTCCATCAGAGAAGGCCACTGGGTTGGTCAGGCAGGACTTGCCCTTGGTGAAACTGTGCTGGCTGTCCCAAATCACTTCCCTGTCCTTTAGGTGCCTTAGCATAATTTCTGAGAGGCTCTGTTCCATGATGTTCTCCGAACAGAGGTGATGCTGACAGGTCAGTAGTACCCCAGTACCTTCCTTTCTACGCTTTTTAAAGATGGGTATAATGTTTCCTTTTTTCCAGTCACCTGGGACTGCCATGACTTTTCAAGTATCATGGAGAATAGCTTGGCAACTACATTGACCAATTCCCTCTGAACTCTGGGATGGATCTCATCAGGTCCCATAGACTTATGTACATTCAGGTTTCTCATGTGGTCATGAACCTGATCCTTAGCACCTAAGAAAAACCCCCACTCTTTGCTCTCCCAGTCTCCATCCTGTTGTATCCTGTAGAGGCTGTCACTGAAGACTGAGGTAAAAAAATTGTTGAGTACCTCAGCCTTCTCCTCATCTGTTGTTACCAGTTTACCAGTGTTGTTTATCAGGGGGCTACACCTTGTTTGACCTTCCTTTTCTGGTTAACATACCAGCAGAAGCCCTTCTTGTGATTATTGGCATCCCTTGTGAGGTTCAGTTCCAGCTTTGCCTTGGCCTCCCTTACCCCATCCCTTTATTTCTATACTCTTCCCAGCTTACCTGTCCTTGTCTCCACCATCTATGCATTTGTCTGTTTACTTGTAGTTCAACCCACAGTTCCCTGTTCAGCCTCAGCTATACCACTCTCTTGCCTTCCTTGTCCAGTATCTTGCTCCTGGGGATTGCCAGGCTGCCTTCCTAGAGGAACACCCCACTGTTCCTCTCAGTCATTTCCCTGGTGTTTCCCTGTGGCTTCTGTTAGGACTTCCTGGCTCATCTCCGTAAGACTGCAGGTGTGGTCCAGGGTGGCTAGCACAGCTCAGAGTCACTGCAAAGAACCCTCGCTAGCACCCTGTCCCTCTATCTATTTTCATATCTTCTCACATCTTGCCAGGGAACAGCCTGATATTGCCCCTCTACCCCCTCACATCTAGTTCAATGCCCTGCCAGTGTGCCCCACTAGTTCCTGAGGAAAGACTCTCTACCACTGCTGAGAGAGGTGAATCCTGTCAGATGCCAGCATGCCTGGTGCTGTGTAGAACCATTCCATTGTCAAAACCCCCAAAATTTTGACGATGACACCAGCTGTGGAGCCATAGACTCAGTTTGCCCATTTCTTCCCATGTTGCCACCTTCAACTGTAACTATAGAGGAGAACATAACCCATACCCCAGCTTCCCTTACCAAACATCTGAAGGCCCTGAAGTCCTTTCTGATCACCCTCGGACTATGTGCTGCCGTTTCCTCTGCCCCTTATGTGGCACATTGGGAACGGGAAGCAGTCTGAGGGCCGTGCCAGCCTGGGAAGGGTTTTGGTGATGTCCGTGACCCAGGCCCCAGGATGCAGCAGCCTCTGCCATGGGCTGGGCCTGGTCAGCACACTGGGCCCTCTGCTCCCTGTAGGAGAGAATTGCCTACAACTTTAACCAGTTCAGCTTTACCCCGTCATCTCGATGGTGAGTGAGCATATTGCTTCCTTAATTCTCATCAATATTAGCAGAAACCTGGGTATTTAAGCTTCTCACACATCAGTGGGAGCCCTGGCTGTGCTGTTCACCAGTACAAGCACAGGTAATGTGGTGATGTCAGATGTGAACGACTGTACCGATCCTAACATTGCAATTTCGCTTGTAACATTAATATCTTCAGTTGCTTCATTTTGAAGCAAACAATCCAAATGATCCAAACAATCAGGAACTTACCTTTCTTTGCTCTCTGGCATCCTTGTACTGGAATAATACCTGTTTTGCAACACCAGAGTGTTCCTTTGAGGGTTCCTGTACCTATGAGATTAGCTGTCAGCTAATACAGTGCATGCATGTGAATGGATATCTATCATTGCTTTCACTGAAGCAGATTAAGTCTTCTTTGATATGATTTAACAAACACATATGGATGAAATTCTGTTTGGGGAAAAGCCTGTTATGACAGCAGCTTGTTTTGAAAAAACATGAACAAATGAAGTAGGGATTGTTCTGCATTTATTGTAAACATGTCCTCTTCTCTTTTGCTCTATGTTTGTTCTAAACTATGGTCTAAACCATCTCTACAAATGCAAGAATTTATGTATTCCTTTATTTTTTTAAACTGTATACCTCTGCATATTGTTGAATTGCCAGTGTAGTCCATCCTTTGATTTTAGTAAAACTACTTGTTAAACTTCTGGAAGTTTATGTAGTGCTTATTTTCAGACATGGACTCTTCCAGGGCACTTGTGCTAGAAAAGTAAGCACTATTTTCTCTTTATGCAGTTGATGAAACCATGGTTGAAAGGCAAATGGCAGCACTTTTGTGAGAGTTCAGCTTCACAGAGATAGTGTTCCAATTAGAAATCAGGATTTCTGACTTCTTACCGCGTGCTTAAGTCACTAACCCCCTAACACTGTCTTCTTGTAAAGAGTGGGATAGCTCCTAGATGGAGTATCTACACTGTTCTTCCAATACCTAACTCCTGCTTAAAATCTCTGTGGTGTTGACTGCAGTTGTGCCTTGTGCATCAGCTTTGTAAGAAGACCATTTCTCTTATACATCAGTTCCTTAAGTAGCTGCTTTAGGACAGTCTTTCTGTGAATTTATTTATATAATATAAAATACTTTAGGATCAACAGTTCTACATTCACTTAGGGTAGCTATTACAAGTAGCAGAAAATGAAAAACTAAGTTCTTCTTTTCTTTTTAGAGATAAGCAAGCTGAGCATAGTAATCCACTAAGTTGTTTAAATGACAAAATATTTGTAAGAATGTTTTATGTTCTCTACCATGAACTTCCCATCTTGTTCTTAGATCGGTACAACACATTTTCCTTAGAAGACAGAATCAAACAGGCCATGATTTTACTGTGAGGCTAACACTCTGCCAGAAACATTATTTGAATAAGACACAACATTTATGCTAGCAGAGAGGAAAAGAAAACCCAGAAATGCTTTTTAATGATACCAGCTCTTGACTTCCATCTTCTTGACTTACCATTTGTGGCATATCAAAGGCAGGCATTGCTTTCCACTGAGAGGCTTACCTAGTCTACACTGGACTATACCAGTTGTGGTAAGGTGGATATCTGTTCCAAAAAACTGTAGCATTCTTTCACGTGAATTCTGCTCTCTTCTTACCATGTGAGCCTTGGATCCTGATGCTGAGTAATCTCAAGTGTGAAAATTCAGCCCTCAGGCTTTCAGATTTTTTGTTGGTTCACAATATACACAGTAGTTATGGGCTCTAACTAATGCAAATTGATTGAATTCCATGGAATCTATGGAAGCTATGTTCCACTGAGTTACATCAGCTGAGCCACTTCTGTGAGTACTTAAATTTAGTTCAGTAAGGAGATGTTGTGACTCAGGTTTGAGATACTTGCCTATAGAGAAAGGGAAGTTCTAACTGCTTCATACAACATCAATATTTTATGTTTCTTCTGCATACTCTTCTGATGTTTCCTGCTGAAACTCACTGCATTTATTACAATAATACTTTCAGGATACTAAGAGAATAAACATATTGATATCTTACAAAAAATGGGACTTCTTTCTAATACTGTTACTCTTCTTCCTATTGTCACTTAAAGTTCGTAATATTCACATGAAATATATCTGGAGGTAAGAGAAAATCTCATTTTAAGTTTGGTGTCACTCCATCCTGGCTAATAAGTTTTGGGAACCCTAATGATCTTTTGATGGTCAAACTGAGCAGCTGTGCCACAGGGTGTTGCAAAACTGAGATATACAAAAAAGGAATCAACCACAAAGGCTTTTGCTCTGATCCTAGATCCTTTATAATCTATTTGGTATCTGGAACCTCTAAATCGTATATGAAACAAAATATTAACTGTAAATGTAAAGCAACTATAGATTTCTGCAGTTTATTGATTATCAAGTAAACTGGAAGCTCTATCCTCCATGCAATGCTTCAGAGATGTATTACTTGTAGGAAAATGTGACTGTAGTAAATGCCTGAGTTCTGAAATTATTCAGTATCATAAAATGGTTTCTGTTGGGGAGGAGTTGCAGCCCCCTTCAGACTCAAATTATAATCATGTTGTATGTTTAAATTGTAGACAATAGGGTTACAATGCCACTCTGATGGGATGTTGTAAATCTTTCTGCTTTAATTTCTAAGGAAAACAGCAAAGACACATTGTGAATAAGTTCAGAGAATGCTCCTAAAGTCGCTGTATTTTAACTGTGATGTGATTTAGGTCTGATATGCAATAAATTTATCTGGTTTCAAAGAAATTACAGCCCAGTGGCAGCTGCACCATGGTAAGATTACACAGGAATTTTGCTTAAAATGAATCCAGCATCTTCAAATCCTACATGTGGTACCATTATACCAGTGGATGCTGAGGAACCCAGCCTCATCCTGCCATTGGTAACTCTAGCAACAGAGAGTGGGGAAGTGTGATGATGAGACACCTGAATTGTTTGGAAATGACCCAGATTTGATTTAGTGCCTTGGTATCTTGACATAGTGGTCAGGCTACTAAGTCCAACTGGAGGTCAGGACTTGTTAGCTCTGATGTATTGCTAAGGTCATCTGGGCTATACAGTGTCTCAGTCCCAAGGTGAGAGGTCCACAGTTGTGCTCGGCATGTGACTTTGACCTCAGACGTCTCGTATACTCTGGCTGACACATGATTTATACTAAAATTTGTGAAGCTTCCAGGCTTTAAGAACGCTTTCACAAGTGATGGTTTTGTGAATCCAGGTAAATAGTACGGGCCAGTTTATGTTAGTGAGCCAAACAGCACTGTGGTTTGCAAAGCATTTCCTGTTTCTGTCAATACCAGGTCAGGTAGTGATCAGTGTTCATTAGCAGTTCAATTTCTTAGCACTATTAATACTATTAGTATTATGATTTAAGGATGTAAATCACTACCAGGGTCTTTCACCAAACACCACCATGTGTAATTTATATCCTAGATAGTCAAAATTTTTGTGTTCATTTTGCATAAGTTGTTTTCTGCATATTTGTGAAATTTTTGCATATGTAACTGGCCTGTCCAGTTCTAGAGGTAATGGGTGAAGTTCTGGACGTAATGGGCAAAGCAAACCCTTGAGGTGTCCATTGTGTATGGATGGACAAAGCAGACATGGAACCTTCCAGATGAGAAGAGTCACATCTCTGTGAAGAACATGATTTATGTAAAAGTCTTGAAAATGTTATTTAGGAAAGTTTTTATGAAAATCCAGGTCATACCCTAAGAGATTTGATTATGAATAAGATTTTTTACTTTGTGTTTCAGTGGCTGTTCCCTCACCAGTGCCAGCTTGTGAGCCTGAGCCCAAAACTAACGGGCATCACCCATCTCCACAACGCTCCGTTTCCCCCCGAGCCACTGTTGTTGCTGCCATGGAAGCCCCTTCTCAAGGCCGGCAGAAAGTCATGAATTGGAGAACAGTGGTGGCCATCTTTATCGTGGTGGTAGTTTACCTGGTGGCGGGAGGACTTGTCTTCCGTGCCCTGGAGCAGCCCTTCGAAAGCAGGCAGAAGAACACGATCGCGTCAGAGAAGGCTGACTTTCTTCGGGAGCACGTCTGTGTAACTGAGCTTGAACTGGAGACACTGATTCAGGTAGGCCATGTGAAGAAGACAATACTTCTTGGAAGTTAGGAGAAACAGCTCAGTGGTTTATTGACCAGCTGAGTTGGTAGGGAATAAAATTGTTCACAGAGGCCTTGGAATGGGCAACGTGAAGAGCAGGCTCTTTCCCAGTCATTTTACGGTCTGAGAAGCAGAAACTATGTCTCCAAAATATTGTCAATATAGAACCATAGAATCATAGAATAAGCTTGACTTGGAAGGGACCCATCAGGATCATTGAGTCCAACTCCTGACCCTATGCATGACACCCGAAGAGTCACACCATGTGCCTGAGAGCATTATCCAAATGCTTCTTGGAATCTTATCAAGCTTGGTGTTGTGGCCAATTCCCTGGGGAGCCTGTTCCAGTGTCCAACCACCCTCTGGGTGGAAAGCTTTCTCCTGATAGCCAACCTAGACCTCTCCCGACTCAGATTCAGGCCATTTCCTTGAGTCCTGTCACTGCTCATGAGAATGAAGAGGTTGGTACCTGTATTCAGTAGAATAATGAAAGATGTGTGCAAAGAATAGCAGAACTTAATCTCTGGAAGAAATTTTTGAGAGAGGTGACAGATTTGCAAGACGTTTGCTGTCACCTCTACAAATTTTCAAGAGGTGTTAAGTTCTTAATTCTTTCTTCAGCGTTAAACACAGCAACCAGGAGGGCACACAGAACGTGATAGGTGGGATTTTTGAAATAAATATTCAGCCAAGAATTCTGAACTTACTGGTATATTAACTTACAGGTTTACTGTTGTACTTTTTAAATAAATGAAGGAGGATGAGGTGTACAAATCAAAATAGAAAGTAATTGTCATTTAAAAGCTTTGGAATTTTTTAGTCTGATCTAGTATGCGAAGTTTTAGAATCAATTTTGAAGGAAGTGATTATCAAGTATGCAAGGATGAATGGCAAATGTAATAACATGCAAGAAAGGTCTGTAAAGGATAAATGTATCTCTCATCGATTAAAACTCTAGGCAAGGAAAGTATTATGGATCTTACAAGACTTCAGTAGAGTATCTTCTGGGATTCCACGTAGAAGCCTATCAGTTAGCCTGGGGAAAACAAAGATTAGATAAGAAATGTGATGTACCTAAGGAATATATTCAAACTTCAGCCTCCCATTTCAGATCTGAATTTGTGTCAGCCTCCCATTTCAGATCTGAATTTGTGTCAGCACTCCCAAGAGCACAGTGTTTCCCTTTGTGGTGTTGTACCAGAGCTCTGTTGTTGATTTCAGGCTGTTTGAAAGAACACAGAGCTATCCCCTAAATTCTTGTGTCCATCTACTCAGCTGTGTTAAAAAACCCTTTCTGTAAGTGAATCAAATTTATAAGCTTATTTCTTTTAATAAGTTGTTCCAATATCTCACTGATGTGATAGAAAAGGCCTTCTCCTACTTTTCAGCCTAAACTTCTTTGTAAATAGATGTGGTCTCTCCCTGCTTGTGCTCTGTGTTCACAGAAGGCAGGTTGGTTCTTAGTCAAAAATGGTGTAGCTGTACCTGTACCTTCGGGCAGCCTGGTGCTATAGCTAAGAAGCCAAATCTGCTTTAGCAGGAAGTAGTATTGCACTGATGTGACTACACAGGTTTTGCATCAGGGATGGCTTGGATCGCTTCCTTGTTCTGTCTGCAAAAGGCAGGTGAACATGTTAGGTTGGCAGGGTCCAGGGATGTTAGTTCAGATGTGTTTCTCTTGGCAGTGCTGCAGAGATCTGTATTTCCCTCTACTCCTTAAAAATAATGATTAAAGGATATTTTGAAAACACTAAAAGCAAGAAACTTTTATTCCCTTGGTGGGATTTTCACCAGTAAAAGAGATGCAAAATGCATTCTTTCCAAGCAGAAAGCAGAACTCATATAAGGTACAACAAGCAAAGCACCTCAGCAGATTGTGGGGTTCTGCATACCAACTGCAGTAGTAAGATTTCTTATTCTCTAGCCTAAGCTGTGTACCAACACTGATTCTTTATTTTATACAATATTTTCCCCTCTTTCACCTCAAAAATGGTGACACTAAAATAAATAACAGACATACTGTGTCATTAGCAGACAGATACTCTGGACAAATCTTGTCATCTTCTGAAGTTTCAGTATGTCCTCAGGCATTACACTGGGTAACTGGAAGTCATTGTGCAAAAGTAAATTAAAATGGGTTTAGCAGTTTAGGATGTGAATGTCTTAAGGCCAAGTGATGTGAAATATTGAAACAGATTTGTCAATAAAGGAGTTTCTTTGGATTCTTCAGTATGTCTGGGGGTGAAACTGGCTCCAGGGATGTAGCTGGGTATGCTGATACAGAAAACTCTGATTGTAACTGACTTGCACAGAAGAACAGTGAATGAACTTGCTTGAAGATAATGTCAGGGAGTTAACATAGTTCTTTCACAACTTCATGTCGACTATCTCAGAGGTGACATCCCCCTGGCTAGCACAGTGCATTTCTGCTTTGCACCAAATGCTGCATCTGCCTTTACAGCTGTGAGTTCAGACTGATGTGGCAATCTCCATGGGTGTCCTGGCTGCTGCGCTGTGTGCAGTCTACTGCTAGGGGAACTATTCATAATTAATATTACTTGACTACCTGAAAGCCCTTAGATTAACACAGATCACGCTCTGCAGAATGACTGTTGATTCACCTCTGTGCTTTGGAGAATATGGAAAAATACAAAAAGGGTTCTACCTTTTTGTAGAAAGTAAGGTAAGTTACTTTCTAAGGTAAGTTCTACCTTAGAACTAACTTGTATTATTTTACTGTGGGGATGGCTCTGGAACAATCTTTTAAGAAGACCAGAGGAGTATCATGGTCCTTACAAGACCATTGATGGCAAAATGTATACCTTTTCCTAAATTTCAATCTTTCAGAGGATTCTGCTTTGGAAAACCTGTAAGGAATATTTACAAGACTGCATGAGGAAGCCGTTAAAATTTAGTGGGGATGAGATATCCTTTCCATCTTTATCTCCAAAAACCCATTGCAAATATTAGCACTGGTAGCACACATGTGAATTGCTGAGTCCAGACTTGGAAGTTCAGTCATAGACTTCAGAAGAAATACCGTGATGAAAGCAGTGCAAATTCTTAGGAAGATTCAAAGTATTTTAAATTTGTATTTGGATTTTTGTTCAGGTCTGTCTGGTACTAACACAATGACAGGTAATTTTTTCATAACAATGTTAAGTGTTTCACAGTGCAGTCAAAATTTTCTAAAGCCACCTGAAGTGGAAGTTCTTAACTTCAAATTTTTAAAATCCATTTCTGCATCTGAAGATATTTGTTGCAGTGAAGCCAGTATACTGTGATCTAGAGCTTGGCAAAATAGTGAATACCAGATTAAGAAAACGACAACATTGTGTATTCTATCGCAACGCTTCTGAGTTTTCAGAGTTAAAGAAAAATGAAAGCCAGAACATGCTAAAAGAACAATGAAACTTCAGGTGCTTCGAGTACATTTAGCTGCATTGTACCTATTAGATCAAATAGAAGCTAGCAGGACTCAGGTTACTGGACATAGTGTTGAAAAGAAAAATAACATTGGTAGATATATCTGCTAACATACTACAAACCTTTTCTTTTTGTTTTTATGTGTTATAAAATAATCTTATTAGTAGCTGGGGTCAAAACCAAGTTATCCTGCTTTTGCAGTAAAGCACACAGAGAGTGTGTAATGGGTAGGTTATGCTTCTAGAAAGATCAGATTTTATCTACCATTAAGAGAGACAGGAAGACCATCTTTGTGTTTTGGCAAAGTAATTCCTATGGACTGATTAGGGCATTCATACTCTGTTTCTATATATCCTGTGCACTCTATATGAGTAAAAGCTTCCCTAATGAGTCCCACTTGCCTAACGAACCCTGCAAAATTATGCAAGATGGAGTAGCTTGCTACTTAAGAAGTTACTTATGTTATTGTCAGGCTGCTTTCTTCTTCCTTGTCCATCAGGGTTTAATTTAGGAATGTGAGTGACTATAGCATATATAAAAATATATATGCTATAGTCATATATCACCCACCTGGTAACTAAGTCATATTATCAATGTCCATTAATGACTACAGCAACTCATTAGAGCTAGACTGCAAGCTGAAAAGGAAGCAGAGCTGGAAATAAGCTAGTCAGGCTTTACTGGCTAGTTATGTTAGTAAGAATTCGTATTTTGGATAGGTGCTTTGGATTAGTGTTCTCAACTTTCCCTGAAGGTAAGTAAGAAGGGGAACATCCTGCAGAGATCATTCATTTTGCTGCTGCTTGCTTGGTTCATTAGTGTCGTA
The DNA here is from genome assembly GCA_013397865.1 of Struthidea cinerea. Taxonomy (NCBI): domain Eukaryota; kingdom Metazoa; phylum Chordata; class Aves; order Passeriformes; family Corcoracidae; genus Struthidea; species Struthidea cinerea. The sequence goes on along the minus strand of VZTI01004088.1, from coordinate 454,928 downwards.
AGCCAGCTTCTCTTTCCAGGCTGCTTCTATGTAAAATGAAAAGAATTTTTATGTGCTAGAAGAAAACTCCAGATAGAGCAGGAAAAAAGTAGTACTTTGAATTAACTATGGAGAAGACTTGTATGCTGCTGAAGACAAGAAAAGTCTGTTTGAATTGTGAAGAAAATCAGTGGTAAGTGTCTGGTTATTGAACCTTCTGCCTGTGCCTCTGAAGGTTATATTGTCCCTACTTTCCATCTGCCCCTATCTTTATTTTACCCTGTTCCTCCTAAAAGGAAATGAAAAAAGGATTCAGTTGTCTTGGGTGGTGTCCTGGTCGGTGCAGGCACCATGGTTTGTAACTTCAGTCCAGAGCTGCTCCAGCTGTGTAGGAGACAGACTGAGTCTAGAATGCTGCACAAATCTGCAGCTGTCCTGTAGCTATGCTGCTTCCAGAACTTAGCTGACATATTTGCAGGGAGCTAAGCCTTTTGGACTTAGTTCTCTGTGCATATCTCTTGTTGAATGCTGTAGGTCAACCCTCAGACACAGTGCATACATGACACTCAAATTGCTAAGTGTAGGTAGATAACTCTCTGGCTGATTGTCACTGGCTAAAGTCCTTTATGGGATATGCAGAAATATTTAAGGAATGGGCTTTGAAAGTTTTTTACTTTTGATTAAACCTGAAAAAAATTGCTGGCCTTGGTCCTTAGAAAATGCTTTTGTGGAAAAATGAATAAATGGGAATTTATAATGAGGATCGCTAATCACTAGGGGTATAAGGGGTGGTGAGAATAAGTAGAGAGGTAGGGAGTATAGAAAAAGTTACTAAAGAATTAGTTATTAAAAGCTGCTTGCTAATGAGAAGCATCCTAATAATTGTAGTAGAGAAACATTACGGCATGGAAGGCAATTGAAACAACTTTTTGTATGCTTGATAGGAATCTGCTTGGGAAAAGAATTGTAGAGGGAGATAATAATTATTGGATTAGTATGATCTGTGGAGAGGAATTAATAGAACTAGGCAAAAAAATGACAAGAATTTTCTTCTCCTATCAAATTCATATCCTTGATAACACCTAGGGTGGGTACCTTTGACTATCTCAGCCCTCGAGAGGGATATTACACTTGGCCTTGAAAAAGATTTGTATTCTTCATGCTTGGGATCTTACTGGTGAAATTACAGAAACATGAACAATGAACCAGATGAAAACCTTTCTTCACAGAGAAATCAGAAACAGTGTGTTTTGTGCCTCTCTCCTCATCACTGCACTGGCTTCCAGTTATCTTGTTACTTATGGGCGTAACTCTAGACTTTTTCTTGGTATAATCATCTTAATTAGTGATCTAAAGTATGTAAGAATGTACCTAATACACGAGTGAAAACTGGCATATGCTCACTCACACCCCAAGGACGATCAGATGTGTGACTATCCAGGCACAGAGAGGACCACCTACACCCCAGGGGACAGGGACTGGCAGCTGTGGCCCCCACCACTGCCAGCCAGGGAGGATGGCGGGCTGCGGGCAGCTAGAGGCATTGCCTAGCCCAGACTGTCAGGTGCTTCCAGTTGACAAGTTGAAGCTGGTCTGGGACTTCAGCCCACAGGTCAGGCCCCAGCTTGAGAGAGCCTGTGGCTGGGCAGGGCAGAGCTGGGGCAAGCTAGAGCCCAACACTTGTTTGGTGTTGCTGGGGCAGAGACAGTGAAACTCCAGTAGTTTCTGTTTGGCGTGCAAGGAGAGTATCATTGTCTTTATCCACAGAGAAGAGATATTGTTGTGTTCTTGTGTTGTGGGGAACAACCCTCGACACCTGGTGAGACAAGTTAGTGCACCTTTCTCTGGACTTTGAGTCCTATAGGCAGCCAAGGGTGGGGCATCCTTCAAAGTATTTAATTACTGCTGTCTGAATATCAGCAAGTGGAATGGATGAAGTCTATTTCAGACTGGGATGGAGTTCGATTGCGCTCTCTTTGGGAATACAGGATTCAATTGTCCCAGTATCACCACAAATGCTGGGCTTCTGCTGAGGAATTTGCCTTTGGCCCCATGCAGACCATGTCACCAGACCTGTCTTTTTTGTTACAGAAGGACTGTAGTGTGCTGATACTAAAGGGGCTGAGAATAAAATCACATCTATGCAGTGATAGGGAGCAAAACAGAAAGCTGTGATCAGAAATACATGTTTTTAAAAATAAATAATATTGAGTACTTGTATTTATTTTGGTAGTTTTATAGTTCTCTTGACTTCTAACAGCCTGTTGGCTTTAGCATGCAGCCATTACTTGAACATCAAGAAAGGCAATTTCAGCCCTTTGAGGTATTTCGAGTTATTGCTTTCCCTGAATGGGTGGTATTTAAAAAAAAAAAAAAATTCCCTAGGTTGGTAGTTATTGTTTAAAGAAGATTGCTCTTTCAATTAATAAAGTATGCTGAAAAAATATTACGTACTTGTATACTGTGCTTGTAGCTCCTCTTGAAGAAAGAAAAAGGGATCAGGAAAGGAGTAAGTATGGAACAGCTTTGGATACTTTCATGACCTATTACTTTCAACAATAGTTTTACTATAAAAATAGCTGAAACTACTTCTTTAAAATACCTTAAATATGTGAGGTTTGTTAACATAATGTTTAGCACTCTGAAAATTAGTTTTTTCCCTACTCTGAGATAACCGGAGGATGCGGCTCTTCAGGTCATTGCTGCAAAGCATATCTGAAGTTTCAGATTGGAAACTTGTAAAATTTTGTGGTCTGTGTGAACTGGGGGAGTCTTGCCAGTAACAGTGTCCTTGTTTGAATTTTGTGCCAGTTTTCATCTAGCAGGATAGTTCTGTGTAGGTGGAGTTGTGGTGGTAGTAGTAAGGCATCCTTTTCTCATGCATGAGTTGAAATTGGTTATTTAAGTGCTGTTAGCTGTACGCTGCTGGCTGCTTTTGTCTTGGTGCTCTCTTTTTGTCCTCCATCACTGTATGCAAAATGCTACATATTAAAAGATAGCATTGGAATAGTTGGATATTTATAAATGAATGATGTCAGTCAAGCTTTAAAGAAAAAATGAATTTGTTCTGGATGAGAAGGGAGCCTGAGAATCTCAAAGCTATCGAAGGCAACAGGATACTCCTTCACTTCAGGGGTTAGTGCTTGGCCCTGAAAGACTTGTTAAACTGGATAAACTCAAGTGTGATTTGAGTGTAATTAGCTTGCTGACATTCGCACACTCACGGAGAGGGCAGACAGCATTCCTTGGCAGAAGTAAGGTGCCAGGGTAGCTGACAGTGTGTCATGGCCTATTTAAACGGGCAACCTGTCTGTTATGCTGATTTATGTTGTTCTGCATAAACCAACAAAGATCTCTCATTACACACCACCTGCAATGTGCCAGCAACTGGTACAGAAGCCCTTTCAAAGGGTTTGGTCCAAAACACATCCTTTCTTTAGATCCCTTTTTCTTGAGGTATGGGCTTGTGCTGAGGAACCCTGGCTTTCTGCCCACATGAAATGAAACCAGTCCAGCCTGGGGCTTGCTCATGGTATAGTTTCACAATCAGCTTAGCTTGGCATGTAGCAGCTCTACTTTTAAAATAGGTGGTCCCATACTGATGTCTTTAGATGTAGCTGTCTCTGTTCTTGCCCATACACCTCTCCTCCCACTCCTTTCCCTTTTTGTGAGGCAATGTGATGAATAACTAAAAGCTGGGAAGCAGATTAGCTGAAACTAGCCCAGGCTAAAAAAGCAGTAGAGGAACATTTATGACCATGAAGTCAGTTGGAAATGTAGACAAAAAATGAGTCAGAAAAATGGAAGTGGAAGAAAAGAAAAAATGGGGTAGATAAGCCATTGGTGGAAAGAGATTAAGGAGGAGAAAAGTGTATCATGAATGCTAGGGAGAGAAGCGGTGTTAAATGGATGTGTTAAAAGTCAGTGCTAAACCCACAAGAGAACATGAGGTTATAGAGAAGATCACGAGAGAACTCATAGTCATGAACAGGTAAGAAGTGGGACAATGGTAAAATGGAATGGCTAACCTTGCTTTGCACATGGACTGTATAGGAAAAGGTGAAATAGAAAGCCACAGTGGTAATTCACAGATCATAAATCAGAGGGAAAAGAGAACTAGTTAAAGAAATGGAATAAGAAAAGTCAAAACAAACCTGTGTTGATAGGTGGGAATTCCAGGTTGAACAAAGCCAAAGAAAAAGAGGATGCGAGAGGCAGCACTTTGCTTCACTTGTTGAGCCCAGTAATAAGTTCACTGAAACTACCAAGGCTAAAGATTGGTGGCAATATTTAGGAGGAGGAGCAAATACCAGAGAGTGAAGGAGAAAGTCTGGCAGTAGTGTGAGCAGCTGATAACAGCAACATGAAGTGAGGTTGGAGGAGAATGGGAGAAAAGCAAAGAGCTGGAAATGTTAGGAGGCAGAAAGAGAGAAACTTGGTTCCTTTGCAGTGGTTTTATGGAAATTAGACTCAGTTGGGAACATTTGGAAAGCAGAAAAGCAGTCATTTCAGCTGCTGTTCTAGAGTGAGGTCTGAATGTCTCTATTGTGAAGAATAGCTTGCGTGAGATCTAAAAGCAACTTGAAAATACGTGCTGAAGAGCATCTCAAAAGTCAACTTACAGCAATTCAGGTGAATATGCCAGATACCAAGGGGAGATTTATTTCTGTGCTTTGTAGGCTGATGTATTAAGCTCTATCTTCCTTTGGACTGTGTGGCTATAATGAAAAATGGATGTGTATGTCCCTGTGATACAATATGGTGCATTTTTAGAAATTCCCAGCAAACATTCAGGAGGCTGATTTGTCTGCCTGGTTTGACTCAGTACTATGTGGGACACAGGACAGTGACCAGGAAACAGTATAGCTACCTCAGCTTCTGTTCAGGATATAGTTAATTCAAGCACTGTCTGCGAGTCTCTGTATCATGCTGTATTTGTGGACATGAGATCATGTGCAGTGTGGCAACTGGGAGGTTTGAGCTGATCACAGAGTTTTTTCATGGTGCTTCCATAGCTATCTTATTTGTTCATTTCAAATGGGGTATATATATGCCATATTTTTTTCATTAGTCAGCATAAAATATAAATTACTTAATCAGTTAGTAATTGTCTGGGAATATAAATCCTTGGCTGAGTAGCTTCAGTTGACTTCATAAACATTATTTGTATTTACCGCCTTTCTAGCTGCTTCTAACATGAGCTGTTCCTGATGAGGAATTTTTCCTTTGGCAGTAGTCACTACAAGAATGGTATTTATGGATGAATTTGTGGTGTCGGTCCTCTACTTCTCAGTTGCTTTGTATCTTTTGTCATTTGTTTATGCATTGTATCTTTGTTCCACCTTAATGGATATTCAGTTCAATTGTATATTCAACTAGCATGTGCAGAAGATGCTACTATACTTTGAGCACATATTAAAAAGCTTAGATCAAAGCTATTTCCATGGTCCTAGAAATCTCCCTTTGGAGCCTATACCAACTTGCATAGGATACTAAGGCACGCGTGAGGCTGAGTCTTTGTATTTTCTTTGCAGCATGCTGTTGATGCTGATAATGCAGGAGTCAGTCCCATCGGAAATTCCTCTAACAACAGCAGCCATTGGGACCTTGGAGGTGCCTTTTTCTTTGCTGGAACTGTCATCACAACTATAGGTATGTTTATTGTTTATGTTTTAAAATACATAGTCACACTGAGACATAGATAATGAAATAAATTTGAGGAAGGTAGACAAGAAAGAAAAAAGTAGCTGAAGTGTGTTTCTCTGTTAGCAGAAGACATGACCCCAGCATGTGTCAAGGACACTGAGTCTCTGGGTGTCAGAAGCTGTTTACACAATTAGGGTAGAATAGCAATGCTGAGCTGAAAACAGGTAAGACTGATGCAGGCTTTATAACCCTGTTCTTGATGTAGATGCAGATGGTCTCAGTTTTCACTAAAAAGATCATGAAGCTGTACCAAATGAAATATTCTATGGTTGTTGGGAATTTGGATTTTAATATTATAGATGAATTTGCCCAGAAGTGTAACTTTCTTCCTAAGAACATAAATTAGTTTTGGCTTATGCTCTGAAGTTTGATAGAAACAATTCTTCTCATTCCCTACTCCTTGTAACTGGAAATGTATTCTCATACCTATTACAACCTTTTTAAAATTCTTACTTGCTTTCATACTAACAATTGGAAGAAATTCCACAAATGATACACTGTGTAAAAAAACTCCCTATTTTATTTTTCCTTTCTAGAATTCATAGCCTTGAATTACTGACACATTTCCCTGTGTTAAATGGGTATACTGAACTGCTCCCTTCACTTTTCTTGAACCACTAATTTTAGTAAGATGCTTGTTCAGGCCCTTATCATCTCTCTCCCCATGCATTGTGTCCAATGTATTTAGTCTCTTGATCTCTGAATGTTGGCCTTGGATATGCTAATGTTTTTAATCTCTCCTCTCTGAGCCAGTTCCTCTCTTGAAGAATGTTCAACAAGCTTGCATTTCAGAAGACAGTCTGAAGGGAAAAGAAAATAAACTAATAACGTTGTTGATAAAATTAATCTGCTGACAATTACACAGTAGTTTTATAATTTTAAGCTTGATTTCAATGCTGTCATAGTAATCAGATCAAGAGATCTAATTATTTGGAAATCACTGGCAAATTGTTGATTTTTATTTGCATTGTCTTTGAGTATTATTCTGCTTTAAGTATTGTATAAAGTGCTTCTCCACATTACAGCTGTGATGCACACACTGGTGACTGTACAGACAAATAACTTGACAAGCACATAACCCTTCAATAAAGTGTGAGAATCTGACTAAATTCTGTAGGCTTTTTATACGATGACAACAAAAAAAATCCTGTGGCAGTTAAAAGATTTGCTGTGGTGATCATCTCTAACAGTGAAGTTTGTGCCTTTGGCTCTGCCTTTTCTTTGTTGTCGAAGTGAGGGGGAAAGAGTGATTGTATAGAGTGTACAATCTGTGTTCCTCTATATTAAGCTACATTACCGTGTATTTTTAATAGTAGCATAAAACCAGCGGGTGGCAAGAAAGAAAACATTTCAGATTCCAAACTAAGAAAACCCTCCCTTAGTATTTGTTTACTCAATAGACCCAAGTGACAAGCTTTTAAATCACTCATTAAAGTAAATGCCACTATATAGGCATAGTTTATGCAGGCGTATTCATTGACATCTGCTATTTAAAAAACTTATTGAAAAGACCTTGGATTTTTGCCCATATTTGTTTTAACTTCCCCATGAATGAAATTTTTATAGGCTGCATAAAGTCTATGTATTGTGTCAGGGCATGAAAATGGTTTTAGTTTATCCAGCAGAGGCTTGTTAGGGCTCCTCTTAGGCAGAAACTCAGCAGATTACCTGGTCAGCCTCAGTCCAGTGGCCATTGGAGCCTGAACATTCTTGGAATTTTAGGAGAAATATGGGATGATGGATGCAGCTGTGAAAAGGACAGTAGGTAATGGGACATGCATTATTGTATGTCAGCATAGTTCTTTCACCATCCCATGACAGAGGAGTATAGCTAGTGCCAGTGCCAGTGTTGCCAACGCAACAGGAATAGGACCTGACACTTTCATAGATTTCCTCCTCTCTGGATGCTTTATTGCATCAGTTATTTGTGCTTATGTGATAACTTTTAATATTAAAGTAATTATGTATAGTTAAAATCAAAATCTCTATGAAATTTCAATTAAGATACCTGATCTTAAATGGTGCAAATATTACTGTCAATTCTTGGTTTTTTTCTCTTTAACATTTTAACAGAAATACCATGGCTACTGGAGTCATAATGCTTTACTGAAAAAAGAGTTCAAGGGCAGATTTGCATAGTGTGGGTACAGTTTGGAGGCTGCAGCGTAACTAGTCAGTATGATGAGGGGCTGAGGAAAGTATGAGCTAACCACTGAAAATGAGCCTTGTCAGGTGAATCACACTCCTATCAGGAAACCATTGGCACAGGCCAAGGAGAGCAGCAGCATGCAGGCACCAGGCCATCATGGAGGGATTTTTGTGCCATGATATCAGCTTTAATTAAGCAAACAGCAATTTTAGATAGACTGAATCTACAGAAAATATGGGTAATTGAGGCTTCAAGAAAAATGGAATAAAAGAGGGTGGCTTGCCCAGGAAATGACATCATGCCATTGAAAGTCTATAAATAGGAATTATAGGTGGAACAAAGGTATGCCTGCAGCAAGAGCAGTTTTTTTAAACCTATTAGTTTGTTTTCTAAAAAGCCGTGTATAAATTCTGAGAGTCTGACAGTTGTTTTTCTCCTCAGGGTATGGGAAGATGGCCCCAAGCACTGTTGGTGGCAAGGTTTTCTGCATTTTGTATGCCCTATTTGGGATTCCACTGTTTGGCTTCTTGCTGGCTGGGATTGGAGACCAACTTGGAACCATCTTTGGGAAGGGTATTGCAAGGGTGGAAAAAGTTTTCAGAGTAAGTTCATTGACAGTTTTTTGCTTGTGTTGTATAGCCTGCTCTTAATTTGGTTGCTATTACCTGCAGCGTTTTGTACATGTTGGACACCATGAAGCATTTATATGTTTAGTTGAGATGATAGTTAATGTCTGTAAGGGTCTCTGTAGTCAGTGGAGAGAAACAGACTTCTCTAGATGATGATACAGGGATTATAGATCTGACTCTGAACTTCCTTATTGAGGGTATTGCTGGGGAACGTATCTCCTAAGTTAGTTTCCTTACAAGGAATGGTTGTAAAACAGTCTTCAAAACACAACAAGTTGCTTTAGATATGTACATCTATTCACTGAAAATAGAGAGAAGGTAGTGGTTCCTTGAAGGAACAGGGATGTGGAGTAGGTCCTGACTGTATTACTGATAAGGCCTAAAAGACTGGGAAAGCAGGGTTGCTGTTGTGAATGTGAACCTGGGAAGAGAGATGGTTGAGTGATGTGCCTTCACTGCAAGGGGACAGCTGTGTTGGAATAGATTGGCAGCTCTACTACAAAAACTGCTGTAATGCCACTGGCTGAAATCATGATCATTACCTGCCCTGCCTACCATGAAGACATCCTACCCTAAATTTTTGTGTAGACTTTCCCATATGTAATTTCTCTTTATGTTGCCAGTACCCTCTGGTTTTGAGTCTGACTTGCTGTAAGCAGTTCTTTCGCAAGCAGTGCCACAGACCTGGCAAATGCTGTTTTGCTAACTTGCTAATGGTTCACTTCAGGGATTCTCTCTTTGAGGCAGAGCTTCTAGAGGTGACCTGTGTGATGCTTCCCTTGGAGGTGGCATAACTGAAGGTAAGTCTTTCCAGGGACGGAATGGATGAGAAGCTGCCCAAGCTGGTTACTTTAATAGACAACTATTTCTAAAACATTCCCACAGGTGAGAGCAAATTAGTTGTAACTGTTTTTGAAAGGAAGTAATTAAGTATTAGACTGAAGTATAAGCACTTTCCATTTTGATTAAATGACTTTGAAGTGTCCCAGACCAGACATAAATAGTATCTCAGAATAAATGTAGAAAAAGTTGACTAGTGATTATGGGTGAGTAAGCATGTACATGCCTGTCTGGAGAGCACTTCAAAAGGCTTATATTTTTATTTAATGAAAATAATGTTATTGAAAGGTGTATCAGTTTAGTTTGGCAAAAACGCAACTAAGATCCCGAATTTCTTTTTTGCCTACCTTTTTATTATACCTGCTTCACTTCAGTGGAACCTCTGAACATTCCAGCCTGCTTCTGCCCAAGAAAAATGGCAATCTTGAAGTCATGATAGGAATTGAGAGTCAGAAAATCTTTGATTAATTGTCAGCTGAGTATTGTATTTCTGAGTGACATGGACAAGACCGTTAAACTGTCGGTATGATAGTTTATGATTAAAATAATCAGAGAATCACGGAATAACTGGGGCTGGAAGGGGCCTCTTGAGATCACCTAGTCCAGCCTCCCTGCTAAAGCATAATACATACTCTACTTGAAGTATTTTAAGATTCACAGATGAATGCTGATCCTAATGTTTCATATAGAATATAGCCCTTTGGCACATAATGTGAGTTCTTTTGGTATTTAAAGTATTCCTTCATTTTCTTGAGTTAATGCAGTTGCTTCTTACTTATAGCCATCTAAAGCATTTGTTTTCTTCCTTGATATTTTGTCAGCTTCCAAAGGAATTTAGAGATTGTGGTCTTCTTGTTTAGTCAAGATGTGTGTTTATTCCTTTTATTTTGATTGTCATAAATCCATTACATTCTATTGCATCTATTATTTTGTGATTTGGTGAACAGGGTTACACATAACTTCCTTCCTTATTCTTAGTAATGAGTTTCAGCTATTTGAAATATTTCTGATATAGTTTAGAATTTACATGCATCTTGGTAACTAGTCTTACTAGTTACTAGTCTGAAACCAGTGGTTTCACTGTAAGTGATTATTTACATAACATTTGATATATGCAGAATATAATGATCATTGTAATTTTAGTAATTATGTAATTTATTATCACATTATATTTACACTGTTAGGCTTCATACATGTTTGGACCTAATCAGATGAAGCCTCAAGCAGAGTAACAGTTCTCGATTTAATCCTGAGCACTGAGCAAAATTTGATTCAATGTGTGACTCTTGTTTCTTGTTTTGTAACCATCTCCTTAATGAACTGAAATTCAGCATGTTTGTGGGTGTAAAACAGCCTGTTACCACCTTAAAAGAGAGGACATAAAAATTAGGAGAATAGTTAGCAAGAAACTAAAAGAAACAAACATAGGCTAAAAAGACACTGAAAACAACAAAATGTTGGGTGGTGTGCCTGACAAATCTTCTAGAGGTAGCTGAGAAGTCACTGAGTGTGTGTCAGTGCTCTAGTGAGAGTACAGATTAGCTGCCTGCATTATTTGTCCTCACAGGCAGTTTGGGACAGTCCAGTTCCTTGTGGAAAGAATGGGAAGAAACTCAGCATTTGTGTAATGCATCGAGTTTCCATGTTCATAAGCCTCAGCACTCTGCTTCTGTATGTATCCACTTGCCTCTGTTTATCCCATTCACTCTTACGAATGTTGCACAGCTGGTGTCAGGGCAGCCAAGAGTTCCTGAAATCCTTGCAACTTTGTCATTTTCTGTACAGGTGGAAGGGACTTGAAGGCCACATGATCTTGAATTGTGGTTAGGACCATTTTTGAAGCTAGGTAAGAGGCAGTATGCACGCACTGGCAGGTGGGAAGGAGAGGCAGGATTTTCTGTTGTCACCGCAGTCCTTTCACCCAAAGCATTTCCTTAACAGGTCTCTTGCTCCATCCAACAGTGTATCTGTGAGCATGGAGCCCATGCCACACTAGGGACAGCTTGCCTCTGGCATTCCTCAGCATAGCTGGAAAGATGAAAGGAGGATTCCTCCCAGAGGAGTTGTGCTGGTGCATTTCCGCTGCCTCTGACATGACCTGTGCAGAGCCCCACCAAACCTACCTTAATTAACACCACAAATTAGAGCTTAGGAATCCCACATTTAGCTACTGCAGTAATCAGCCCACGCATTCTGTGGGAATTTTAAGAACAGTTTGACCTACATAAAGTGAGAAAGAGATCTGCTCTTATTGAGTGCACACTACCCCAAAAGTATTGACAGAATATTTCAGCAGAGGAGCTGGGCACATGCCACCACTCATCTTCTAATCCAAAATGTTACCATTATTTCAGTGTGCAACTAGCCAGGAAAACAACTACTCATTTATGAGTAGGTAGGGCTGGAGGTATTTCATTACAAAATAATGCTTTGTGAAAAATAGAACTTTTCATGTACCATTTTAGGAAACGGAGGCACTGGCAGGATGATGCTATCCCAAACACCATGCATTGACTAGTTTATGCCATCTGTCCTACTGGAATGATTATATTTGGTACAAGTAAATAAGCATCAAACAGGTCAGAGACGTAAACCAAAGCTTCCCCCACAAAAGCCCTGTCTTCTTAGCTCCTGGTTATTCCTGTATGTTCCATCTTCAATAATCTAGGGCAGAACCTGGGTCTCAGTCTGTTTTTACATGCATGCAAGTGTGATTCCCTAGAAAATGAATGTGTACAAGGCCACCAGATTCAATATATACACTGGTCACAGGCATCCATTTTCTGGGCCCAGTGATGAATCAGCCCTCCCAGACTGCCTTGGAAAAGCATGTATACACTCAAAATTTAATTTAAAAGTTGATAATTCTTATAAATAGTTTTTTGCCCAGTGAAACTTTCCAGACACAACAGAAATAAAATATGCATTTCAAGGTGACATAAAGCCATAAAAGTAGTATTTTTATCTTACATACGTGAGGGATCTTATGAACGACCTGTGAATGTTTCTATAATAAACAGTGGAACAAAGCCCCATTCTTTTGGCTTGCTCTGTACACACAGTGTCTGCAAGCATCTAAAGATAGAAAGCACTCCATAGGCAGAGTACACTGTCACAGAACACAGCAGCTGCCATTATCATGAGTTAAATATAGGCTAATTCGGATAGTTTTTTTTCAAACCTTGAATGAGTGTTTAGATTCTCACCAGAAGTAGATGGGTTTAGCATAACTTGAATGATCTTCCCTCATCTTGCATATTAGTACAGATGCAGGCATTCAGCCTGGGAACAATGTGCTTCTGAGAGCACTCCAGGATTTTCTGGCTTCTGAGGTGAAGCCACTGTGAGCAGTTCCTGGGCTTGGTTGCTGCTTTCACTCCTCTGGTTTCCAGCACGATGCTGAGGACAGGTCTGGCAGCACAGCTGGTAGACTGTGAATTGCAATACCAGGGTGTGAGTGAGCAGCCAGAGACATGGGTGGTGGCAAGGCTGCACCACTGAAAATACCCTACTTTGTGCAGAAAGGCAATGCCTGTGTAAGCAACATGTGCTTCACCGAACCAGGGACCTGTCAGAACAGACACATCTGCTACCTGTCTTTCAGGTTTTCAGCTTAGAGAACATGTTTTGCTCTAGTTTCCAGAGACATGCTATGAAAGTGATCTACACTTAGTATTTTTGTGAAAGATAGCAGTACAGATCACCTAACCTTAGAACTGTCCTAGGAAAAGTAGTTCTTAGTTGGCAGATGGGGATGGGGCTGGGGTAGGAGTAAGGGTAGTCCCATTGAGCTGGTGGAAAATTTTCTTTTAGCAACTGTCAAAATTCTACCTTTCCTAAACTTTTTTGTTTGTCTTTCTAAATACATCTGATCAACTCTAGCTAGTCTTTCACTAAAGATTCAACTTCTTTTTAGAGATTTTTGGCTCCTTTGATCTCTTACTCTTAAAAGTGACAGGAATTGTTTTTACAAATTCCTTCCCTGAAAATGAACGGAAAACAGAATCTGGGAAAGAAACTTTGTATAAGAGAATAACTGTGTAGAGGACGAACACTTAAAAATACAGTCTTTTTTCGTAGTCTCCCCTCTGTCCATGGATTTGCTCTGTTCTCTTTCCCCTTGATCTCTCTCCTCCTCTTCATTTCCTTGGATTACAGAAAAACTGTAGCATTTTACCTGACACTAGTGCAGGATGAGTAACTGAGATATCAACAGTTTGCTGTTCAAAGAATTTAGTTGAGGTTTCCTTGAAGTTCCACATTTGCCTCTTCCTTAAGGCTTCCCGTAGCCCAGGGTCTCTGTCTGCTTTCCCCCAGAGAGCCCCCACCCTGTACTTTGTTTCCAGCCCCACAGCAGCATCAATTCTTATTTTTGTCAGCTGAACCAAACTTTCAGATGAGATCATTCCCAAAGCCAGAAATTCAAATCCAGATCACTACTTAGGCAAACCAGCGAAATCATTCTGGACTTGCACTCATGTTACTGAATTCAAAATTTGGGACATGATTAATACATAAATGTATTATAATGAAAGTGATACCTTAGCAAGTACAATCCTCTTTGTCGTTCTGAATATATGGCCGGACACCTGCATTTCTGAGTAGATTAAGTTAATGGAAGACTGATGGAAAAGTTTCCTCTCCACTTTTTGATGTGTAATGAAAATATACAAAAATCAAGACAATCTCTTTTATTTTGTTTAATTACATTGCATTACTAGACAGCATCAGTGTGTTATTACATCAGCTGCTAAAAACCCACTGAGGATATTAACACTTTACCTTTTCTTTTTTAATATAGTTTAGTCACTGCAATTTTCTGTAAGGAAAAAGGTACAATTTTTTAAAAAAAATTATATTCACTTACGAACTTCCACAGAGTAACTGTCCCATGCAGTGATCCATCTGCCACCTGCTGGCATCCTGTCTCTGGACAGAGCTGTCAGGACAGGGTGTGAAATTCAACCTACTGTTGCACGTTCCCAGTATTATTCCAAGATTATACAAGGTTTATGAGTTGAAAGTTCAGTGTTCAGAGCTTAGCCTAACAATTTGCTGAGTCATTTCCACCAAAATAAAATGGCAAAGAAATATGAAAAATCAGTGATGAGAAAGGTGATTTACAAACCCAGAACAAATGCATGTAAACAATCTCAGCTCATGATCTGTTCTTTTGCCTGTCATACCTTAAAGGTCCTTCTAAGAGTCACATTTCCCTGAGCAGGGTTAAAATAGAGGTGCTTGTAGACAACAAAGGATTGGTTTCTGTATGTAGATACTCATGTGGGGTTTACTTTAAGTAGGTGTGCACCTGAATGTACATTTCAAATCGGACTGTCCTGAAGTTTAAGAGTGATTTAAAATAAAACCTACTTCTAGTTCTGAATTTTGCAATTAGTTAACAGTAAGTTTATGGATACACACATAGTCAAATGCTAACAGAAGGGATTCGCAGCCACTGTGCTTTTCTTCATAATCCAAATAAATCATATTTGGCTAAAAATTAACTTTACGATGTAAGAGAAATAAAAAAATCTGGTTACACTCTAGTGCTTGCTACCAATACATCCATAGTGCCTCACAAATCTGGTGAGCATTTTAATTTCATTTTTGGTTCCTCTGTTTTAAATCTGAAGATAGGCTTTTTGTACATTATGATAAAAGTGAAATTAAGGAATGCAGGTACTGTAAGAATCCACAAATTGCAGCAACTCTGTAGGCTCTATACAAAGAGCATAGCAGAAAAAGCAGCTTGTAAGAGCAATATACAGCAGCTGGCATGCTGGGCATGGATGCACCAGAGTCAGCAAATGCTCTGCCTATCTTTATTTCAGCTTGTCTTCCCCATCAAACTTTATTTGGACCAAAAGTAACTGTCTTTAAAAACACAGTCAGTGCTGAGATGTTAGACTCTGGGATCATTTGTCTCTAGCAGTTTAAGGCTGATGTGCTCTCCTCAGGAAAACAGACTTTGGTACAATACAATGTTTTCTGAGAAACCTCATGGGTAAAAATAAAGACTGCAAAATCACTTACCATGTACTCTCACAGGCAAAACAAACTTGACTTGCAGAATTTAAATCAATTTATTGACAATTAGCATAAACATTTAATTACTGAATTGAGTGCTTGGAAACAAAACCCCCACAAACATTCAAAACTCCTTTTCTCCCCATTTTTCAAGCTCAGCTTCACTCCCAGGCTCACTTCACTCCAGACACCTCTCCTCTACCCATGTTGTTACTGTGGGTTACGCTCAGTCCCTCCAGTGTAGCAGCAAGTGGCACAGGGGTTGGGGGCAGAACCCAGTGGTTTCTCTGCTGTTCTTAACCCTTTTCCTCTGGTCCTTCTCTGGTCCACCATGGGCTGCAGACCCTCCACTACCTGTGCTGCCATGGAGCAGCTCCCATTCACCTGACCTTGTTATTCCCTTGTTCTCTCCTCTATTCCCTGTCTTCTGCCTGTCCGGCATTCCTGCCCTTTCTTAAACACACTTTCTCAGAGGTGCCACTATGTCATCTCAGTGGCTCAGCAGTGCCCTGAGGTGGGTCCATTGGAGCCAGCAGTGCCAGAGAACAGAGAAGAACAAAAGATTGTTATGTTGTTCTTAGGTGTTATGTCCAAGACAGTGATATTTAAAATACATTTACCTTCAGCCTCATTTTGAACGTGAAGGAGCTAGGACAACTTACGACAAAATCCACAGTGACTGTTACAGGCAGCAAAGAGGTTGGTGTGACCAAATTGCTGATGACCAAGGGGCTCTGTGAGCCAGTGCTGTGCCAGTCTTTCCATGCAGCCTGCTGAGAAGGGCATCACACCTTAGTGCGGTATGTGCCAGGCTCTGGAGCAGGACTGGCTTGCATTTGGCTGAGCTGAAAGACAAGCAGTGTTAACCTATGACTATCTGCACCATCTACACTAGCTTTGCAAACGTATTTTGCCTAAGGACATATCTAATGTTTGTGAGCTGATATATGTGATATTCTGGTTTATGGCTTGAGTACAAAGGCTGTCATTCCTAGTGTTAAAATATTTTGGTCTGGAGAAAGTGATTTAGAAGACAAGCTGTTTAATTAGTGCACGGGCAGAGACAATCTGTTCTGAGAATAGTTGGCAGCAGGGGGAAGGGCACAAAGTTAAGAGTAGGTGAAGGGAACAAAAGAAATATTAAAGAAATGTGTTTTCTTTGAAATGTGTTTTTTCTGCTCCAAAATACAGAACCTTTTGGAGAGATGAGGACAGCATTTTCCATGCAGACATATTACACTATCTCTAAAAATATGCCATTGTTCATATAGCCAAAAAGGTAACCAGCTTGCCCAGAGCCTTGGGGATATTTGTCAGGAATTCAGAAAAGTTTGGAAGGTGGAAAAACCATCTGAGCTCACTGTGAAGTAGCAAGTGTTCCAGTGCTATTTTAGGTTTAGTAGTACTGTATACTGGGGGAGTTTTTTATGAAATAAGAGGTGGCACTACAGAATCTTGGAAAAGGCTTATATGAAATATGCTGTTCATGGAAATATATATGTTCCACATATTTAGCATTTAGTCTAGTCTGATAAATGACTGTAGCTTCTTTTGATCCCATACTTAAAGTCTCCTGCTCCCTTTCATAGGAATATATATCAACCCTGTGGTCTCAGTTTGCAAACTAAAAACACTGTTTGGTGCTTTTGTTGTCAACCATCAGGTCAGAAAAATTGTACCTCAGTTAATTCACCTGAAGAAAGCAGAAGACATAAAATAATCCACTACACTGGCTTTGATCTATTGGGCCAGAGAGAGAAAAAAGAAAATAAAAACCCAAGGTTTATTTTAACTCCTGAAATCATTAGGTATGACCAAAACTACTAAAACCCCTGTGTATATAATAGAAAAAGGGGAAAAAAGCAAAGCTGCAGTTATTGATGGAAAAGATGGATAATAACTACCTTCCACTGATAAGGGTGTTTTCATTAGTCTGTCTGTCTTTACCCCTCTTGGCACTAGAGCAGATTGACAGTAGGTTGTTTGAATTAATGTAAGCAAGATGATATCAGTAATGTTGCCAGTTTAGCACTTAGCCACCTTAAGAATAAAGTCAGCACTGTCACTGGAAAATGGAAATGACCCTGATGGGTGCACAGAAAACTCTCTTTCCTTCTTTGATGTTTTCCAGATTAGTTCTAGGTGGATTTAAATTGGTCTCATTAGCAGGGACTAATTTATTTATATTTGAAGAATGTCTTACAAATTATCTGCTTCATCACTGTGGAGAGAAATTGTTGGTAAATAAACTTAAAAAGAGCGGAAAATATCTCTTTGAAAGGTGTTTTAACTTTACTCAAACAGCTATAAGATTAGCTACGTTTCTTGGAGGAAGGTGTTTGTTACTATTTTGACACCTATAGAAAATTCTGTATTCATGGCACAAAATGGGTTCACATGATGTCTTAGCGTTGCAGAAGTTGCTCAGCTATTTGACAATGTTTGGCTCCAGGCTGAAAATACTCTTTAAAAGAGAAATTTGTTTGAAATTATTCAGACTTCTCAACCTTTAGTGTTATATAGATATAGAGTGATTATTTATTTATTTGTTTATTTATTTATTTTAATAATGACTTGGTGTAACACTGAAGTGGATTACATTTTTGTAGTGTGTCATTATTACAATGTACATATTCCATTAATAAGCACATTTATGCCTTAGCATTTTTTTTTATTTGTAGCAGTTAGACTCTGCTGTGAGTTTCCTCTGGATGCATGTCTAACTGTAACCCCCTTTTCACTTCTATCCTGCATTTCATGTGTTATTGTTCATTAAGTAATTCTTTTTCTGAGTCCTGCTCTTGTGCTCTTTTCAGCAGCTCTAAAAATGCTGTGCCTGATTCACCATTGCTTTCTGCCTTCATTTGTACCCTCAGCTGCTCTGCTTTTGTGTGAGTGACAAAGGTGCACAATAACCATGAGTCAGGCCTTTTACAGATCTTCTCATTAACATTGTTACCATTTTTACTTAAAAAACCAACAACCTTTGGCTGAGTTTATCACCCATGAACAAGGGGACGTCCTGAACATTTGGTACTGAATTGCAGGCCATTCTTTTTGTTCCTGTTTCTCTCATGAGACAAGACAATTCTGACACGTACTGAAATGCATTTTAATTTTGCTCTGTGGGGACTGGAGGAAGGATTACTGTGCATAACTTTGATGCTTGGCAGCTCCAAATTACTTTTTGTCCAAGGATTCCCAAGAGACACTTTTCTCCTAACTTCCACTGTAGCAAGGTTTCTGACACTTCATTTTTACATATCAGGAAACTGAAGCATTTAGTAGAAGTAAACAAGTTACCTTGGTCAAGGTAGAAAATAAACATCAGTTTGGTTAAATCTTCATTCTCAATGACAACAGGCAAGGGTGCCAATCTAGGACACTCTGTAACATCCATGTGATCACTTCTTTTCCCTTCACCACTCATACAATAAGTCTGAAATCCTGACATTGTGAATGTGTGTCCATACCTCTTAAAGAAGATAGATCATCCTTTGGTATTTTAGCAAAATACTCAGAATAGCTCTTTGGAAAAAGAGGAAATAAGAAGTCAATTTGGGTTTTATATTTTTGTGTTGTTTTTTCCGCTTGGTACTTGGCAGTTTCTTCCATGTCTTATATTTGGCATTATATTACTAATCTTATTGGGCTATTTCTATTCATCCAGACACAGAAAACTGCACACACACACACACACACACACACACACAAATAAAAAATTAAGTGTAGGGATCATTTTAAACAGTTTCAGAATGAAAAGTATCTATGACACATGACATATTTATGCTGCTACCTGGTTCTGAATGCATCCCAGACCAGAGGAGTACTTACCGAGGGTCTGACACTGCACCTCTAAAAGAAATGCTCATGTTTTTGGGGAAGCACAGTATTGCTCACAAGCTGGTTAGATATTAACCAGTCAGGTAATATCCCTTCTGTATATTACAAAGATAACTTCTGAGATCTTATTTCCTGTCTAGGCAATGCCTTAATCTGAAATGAGATCTCATTTCTGGGTTAAGGGAGATGCTTGATTTGGAAAACTAATTTGGAAATATGGCTTACAGTGACCTCCACATTGCTTTTCCAGGATAAATAGAGAATTTACACTGCCACTGAAATTAACCCACAATAAGATTTCTAGTAATTTACAGGTTTCTCATGAAACTTTATTGGATGCTGAGTTTATTCACAGCAGACAAAATCTGAAATAAATCTGCCAGAGTCAATTGTGTTAATCCAGGCTTGCATCAATATTAATAGAAACAAAATCTAAGTATATATTAAATATAGTGAGAATTTATATGATTTAGGAGTGTAAAATATTACAATTACACTGGCTATATTTGTATTCAGTTTATAGCAGCCAGTAACACATACTCTTTGTTCAAGAGCTTTCCAGTGTGGATTTACATAGGTAATTTTATCTCAGGCTGTTTCGTATTTGACATAAATCCTTTATTTCTGGAGTAAACCAATAATATAGCTTTCTATTTTTGAAACTAAGATTTAACCTTCATGTTTGTGAATGAAAGCTGGAAATCCTGTGTCTAGAAAACCCAAAGCATTAATTATTTCTACATAAAATTGCAGCTTTTCAGTGGGGGGAAAAGGGGTTTATTTTCATTTTAATCTTGGTCCTGTTTGTTGAATGCTTGGTGCTGGTGAGGCAGTGTGGGTGTATATACACACGTGTGGAGGTGTAAATGTGCACTTTTTCTTACACATTGAACCTGAACTGGAGTGTATTGGTGCCTTTCAGGAATGTTTTTCCAGATGGTGTTTGTGGTAGATTAGTCACTGCCTAGTGCATGGAAAATGGGAATCATGATAATCTGGGGCCAGACGTGGAGGTTTACTACTACCTGGGCAGGACTCTCACTAACAGGGAGAGAGAGGGTTGTATTCCACCTTACAAACTCAAAAAGGCAGAAAGAGACATAGCAGGTGACACCAGCATAATCAATGTGTCATTCACAAAGTATACAGCTCCAGAAATCCACTCAAACCTTTTTTTTCCCTGTTCTTTCCTTTTTCTAGAAAAAGCAAGTGAGTCAAACAAAGATCCGGGTGATCTCCACCATTGTCTTCATCCTGGCAGGCTGCATTGTCTTTGTGACCATTCCTGCATTTATCTTCAAATACATCGAGGGATGGACAGCCTTGGAGTCCATCTACTTTGTAGTTGTTACTCTGACCACTGTTGGCTTCGGTGACTTTGTAGCAGGTGAGCAGCTTTGAGCCAAGGTGCTGTGCACAAGGGCCTTGGCTCTTAGAATTTGTTTTCTTTTATAGAGAGGAAGCTCTTCACAATGTGTTATATTCCAGTGAAATGATGCCAGGTGTTTCTGTTGGGATTAGTGTGCAGTAGGACACCAGGTTGATTTAAGGTTCAGGTGCCTTGCCATTTGTAGATTGCAAGCCTTCAGCAGTGTAAACAACGGGAGCCTGCAAAGTCCTGATTATCCTTTATTGTGCAATGAATTATGCAGAAGTCAAATTACTTTCCCATTGAATTAAAGATTTGTATTAGTCCATTAGCGCTCAGTCTGAGGCTGACTGCAGAAGCAAGTAGCCCAAATGATGAATGGAGGACTGAGCCATAGGTCTGTAGAATTCTCTGGTCAGATACAGTAGTGAGCTGCTACTACAAGAGCTGCAGCATTTCAGAACCTGCATTTGTTTCCTAACGTTGGCAGAAGTTTTGATATTGCAGTTGCCCTGTTAAGGAAAACGCTTGTAGGAGAGAAGGACTAATGGGGTACGTATCTCAGTGCTTGGAGGAGACTCTCCAAGATTAATACAGTATGAGCAAGAACTATAAATATCTACCCATATACAATTTCCAAAGAGGGAGTTGAGATAGTTGGCTGGAGAGATGAGAGATACATTTTTTTTTCACAAAACTGCTTTGATAACAAAAACGTGGTTAAAATACATGGACTTTTTCCCATCAGCGCACGACCTCTACTCCTCATTCCTGTTAGTGGTCCTAATTAAAGGCATTAAGTTGCCTGTGTTAAAAACAGCTATATTGTGCTTCTTAGTCCCTGTAAAAAGAATGAGTTAAAAACATCAAATAAAACTACAAAATTTTCTTTGCTGAACTACTTGTAGACAACTCTTTTTGTAGAGAAGACTCTAATCCTCCTTTTTTATGACATACTGGCATAGAAGACATGAATTATTGAGAAAAAAAAAGTCACTGAACAAAGAAAGATCCAGATATAAAAAAATAGTTTTACGAGCATTCAGTTACAGAAGTGATTGTGTGAGCTTTGTCCATTTTAACCACCTAGATGTGTAGAGGAACACTCTACTGGTATTCTTTGGGGTATCGCAGCGTGAAATGAAAATATTTTACAATATTTTTCTTAATAATACCACACTTCAGTATTGTTTAATAATATAATAGTAAAAAAGCTCTGAATATGAAATTGTTCTATATGCACATGATTAGGAGAATATAATCCACAGCTGGGTGGCTACTAACAAGCAGGATTTTTCAAAAATCAAATGGAAGACCCTGAATAAGAAAACTTCAGAGGCATTTTCATGATAAGAGTTTCAGGCAGGTGATCACCAGGAGATTTGGGCTTTATTGCTGGTTTTGAGAGAGATTTTCTGCCCCTTTTATTTTCTGTCACTTTAATCTCTCAGTATCTCTGTTCCTTCAACATCAAATCAAAAGTACTATATCTTAATGGGTAAAACAGCATCAATGGAGCTATGCTAGCTTATTCCAACTAGAACAAATCCCAGCTCTTGGGAAATTGGGAGGTTTTTGTACTACTGTTGGAAATAAAATTGTGCACAGAGCCTGAAAAAACAGAGTATCTGATAGGCTGAAAAAAGTGGTCTCATACTTTCTCAGTCACCTGATTACTCTGCAAGATAGATCTAGACAATCTGTTTCCTAGTGAGCTTCCTCAGGGACACATACAATCAGGAGAGGCTTCTTGTACCATAGCAACAGCAGTCCCTGCCTCCCATTGTTTCAGACTCTTAAAGACTGGAAAAAAAGAGTGTGATTCATGCAGTCTGTGTGGAGAGATTAACATCAAAATCAATATTTGGGTCCCTGCCAATTCTCAAACGTCTGACCTTTCACGGGGGTGTTCAAACACTGTAACTACACTCACTGAGTCTTGATAAAATTAAAGAGCCGTAGAAATGTCTCAGATTGTGAAAAACAAAGGCGAAAATGCTGAACTGTATTGTGATTTTGACAGGGGGAAATGGGAAATGCTAAAATCTCTCTGCAGTCCCACAGAGGTATAGGTGCCTAGCTCTTGTCTAACCAAGGCTGGAGTCCAGGAAATATGCAGACCTCTGCCTGAGTCTCCTGGTAGGCTTGCTCTTCAGGCAGGGATTTACACAGGTACGACCAAGGTAGTGTTCACCTGCACTGAGGGATATGGCGGTGCCCATGGGGCTCTGCAGACTCTTTGCTGCTCACTCTCTTCCACTCAGGGCTATGCCTGCCTCTCACTGGCTCATATTCTTGCAGTGCACATAGCACTGTGATGGGACTGAGAGTCTCAAAAGTGAGGTTGTGGTTGCTTTCTTTTGTAAAAGTATCTGTATTTTACTCTGTAGTAGGTAGCAACCTGGCTGCTACTGCACTTATTTGAGGCTCTTTGTAGTTCAGTAGGTTTGCCAAATGTCTCATGTTCTTGTTTTGCCAGCTCATCCTGAGACTTGCATGAAGACCAATGTTGCTTGGTTTGATCCATATCTCCTATGAAGTCACTGGCCAGAGAAGGTGTCCCTCTGAATGATGTCCAAGCAGACTGTATAGCCTTATTTTCAGGGCTAATGCATGGCTGGCTTCCTGTCAGATACCCTGATTTGGAAGACAAAGCTATGTTTCTTTTTTCTGCACATAGGTCTCTCAATCCTGTAGCTAAAAACAAAAAAATCTGGAAACTCTATAACCTCAGGGGGTTGATCTGTAAATTTTCTCATCTATGAGGCTGCAGGCAGTTCATAATATGGAAGATTAGCAGTATTAAACTTTTCTCTTGGACGTGTTTGTGCTGTTGCAAGTACTATCAAAGTAGAATTTCAGAGTTGCTTCAGTGTATGAGCAATACAAAGGAAAGTGTTTACTGGGTGCTCTGGCAGGTCACATAGAAACAGAACAACAGGTTATTTTGAAGACTTTTGAATTAAAACAGACAGGATTTTAATCTAAAAGGGTGTCAGATGGCGTTCCTCACATCTGACAGGCTTCTTGTCTTATTATAAGAACTACAGGGCTGTTGATGAGTTAAGAAATACTTTTAGGCATTTTTCAGAATTGCAGATATTTTGTAATAATTTTGGCGCTTCATGATTTGTAATCATAAGTATATGCTTATTTCAGGAGGAAATGCTGACATCAAATACATGGAGTGGTATAAACCCTTAGTGTGGTTCTGGATCCTTGTTGGCCTTGCCTACTTTGCTGCCGTCCTGAGTATGATTGGAGACTGGTTAAGAGTCCTGTCCAAGAAGACACAAGAAGAGGTATGATTAGTAATTTCTCAGTGGTTTGTCATTTTACAAGAGAGATTTAAGTGCCTGATTCCTGCTTGTCTAAATAAGGATGCTGTTCTGCATGACCAATGCTCAATATTCCCTGTGGTTTACTTCACTGTCTACCTTTGGTATACAGTTATCTCTGATCTTTAGCTCCTTCACAAAGGAAGGGAAAAAAGCAACTGAAGCAACCAAGGTTGTTACACCTCTATCAGTACTCAAAAATACATAGAACACATCAGTAGGACTGCAGTTATGGAATGAGATGCAGCCTTTACTCCGAAACTAGCTTTGAAATTGTACTAAAAATTTCAGTGTTCTCTCCTTAAAAATTAGGAGATTTTCCTGTCTTCTCCTATGCCAGGGAGTATGGTTCTGAATATAAGTTTAGATTCAGGTCCCTTACTGTGTACTCTGTTTTTAAAAATTGAAGAAACTGAGTAGTCAGTACCAAGGAGAGCGTGATTAAATTCACTCAGAACATGCCCTCCATGATTCAAAGAGGATACTGCTAATGCTTCACTCAAATAAGTGTGGAAAATAGAAGAGCAATTGTCATGACTCTAGAGCTGAAGCCTGTGGTGGAGGATGTTCGTAATATAATTTCAAATTTTAAGGCAATCTCTGCATTACTAGCAAAGCTTACCTGGCAGGGTTAACCAAAGAGCAGGCAAAGACAAAGTTTGGCAGGGGGTAGTGCTGTTTCTAATTTTTGAGGGCATCTACAGCACCCAAGGCCTGGTGAACCCCTATGCATCTCCATTAATTAAGGGGACTGCAGAGGGTTTGGCTGTTGTGTTGATCATTATCAGGCACCTAGAGCTGGGAATCTGGTCTCCCACATGGATGCAAGATGCCTTCTGCCACAGTGCTAAATGGACACCTGCGCTTCTGGCCTGCAGAAATAAAGATAACTCCTTGTGGGTTATTGGATGCAAAAACTTGAGTTCAGGCTGCAGCAGCACAAATCATTGACCATGGTGGGCTCCTGCAGACACTGTACTCCTGAATCTGTTCTGCTTTAACTGAACTTTGAAACAGGCCTTTTTAAACTGCAGTATTGCTTGGTCATTTATCTTGATATTTCTCATTTTGGAAGGCAGATGTATTCAATACAGCTGTCACTTGGTGCTTTATTTTTAGCCATTTTCCCAGCCTCCAGTGCAAAGGAGTAAAACAGAGAAAGACAGTAGGACATTCAAGGATATGCTTATAGTGCCCACACAGAATATGTGTTGAAAACTCCTCCAGATGGCTTGAGAGTGTGGTATTGGGACAGTTGTGGAATGGAAACCTCCATTGAAGACAGCTACATTTGTCTCTGAGAATGAACCCTAGACTGGAGCAGTCAGAGGGCCACTTGAAATTGTCAAATGGGTATTTAACATTAACTGCTCTTTGACTCTGTGGCCCTGAACAGAACCTTCAGTGGGACTAAACAGCTGCAGCCATGAGCAGTAAAGGAAAACACATTGCTGTACTGCTGCACTGGTTGTTGTGCTGCTCCGAAGCATGTTGGTTTAACTGTATGTGATTAACCTTGCCCACTCTTGACCATCTATTGCTGATATTATGAGTCAGGAATTTTGTTCTTAATCAAGGATGGATTAGCATGAACATGTCCCATCATGCAACACAGCTATAAAATGTGTGGGGTGGTAAAGTGGCATAGGCAGATGAGTTCTATGTCACATCAGCTCAGTTGGTTTGTTTAGAAT
Source organism: Struthidea cinerea (assembly GCA_013397865.1). Lineage (NCBI taxonomy): Eukaryota > Metazoa > Chordata > Aves > Passeriformes > Corcoracidae > Struthidea > Struthidea cinerea. Next base: position 429,351 of record VZTI01004088.1, on the reverse strand, counting down.
TTGCCCAGTGTAACCACTTTGCTGCTGAAGTTTGGGTCCAGATAGATGCAGTGGAGATGGGACCACTCCCCAGTTTCATGCCAGAGAAGAAAGTGCTTGTGCTGCTGTTCCACAGGAAAGATCTTGCTTTTTTTTTAAAATTAATTTCTCTTTCTTCATGTTGTAAAGGTTGGAGAAATAAAAGCTCACGCAGCAGAGTGGAAAGCAAATGTGACAGCTGAGTTCAGAGAGACACGGAGGCGGCTCAGCGTGGAGATCCATGACAAACTTCAACGGGCAGCCACCATCCGGAGCATGGAGCGCAGGCGCCTGGGCCTGGACCAGCGAGCCCACTCCTTAGACATGCTCTCTCCAGAGAAGCGTTCTGTCTTTGCTACCTTGGAAACAGGACGCTTCAAGGCCTCCTCTCAGGAAAGCATCAACAACAGGCCTAACAACCTGCGCCTTAAAGGGTCAGATAAGCTCAACAAGCACGGGCAGGGGGCATCCGAGGACAACATCATTAACAAGTTTGGATCATCCGCTAAGATGACCAAAAGGAAAAACAAAGACCTCAAAAAGACCATGCCTGAGGATATGCATAAAATTTATGAGACCTTCAGAAACTATTCCTTGGATGAAGAAAAAAAGGAAGAGGAGACAGAAAAGATGTGTAATTCCAAGAACTCTTCTAGCACTTCAGTTCTGACCAAGTGCATCCAGCAGCACTCAGACCTGGAAAATGGAGTGATTCCCAATGAAGCCAAAGAAAGGGAGCATAAAAACAAAATGTTACTTTAAGACAGAAGTTAAATGTAAAAGATGCTTGACTTGAATGAACAATGTTGGTGTTTTTATATACATAAATATTGAGACACGTGCCTTATACAGACTCCTTATTCAGTCTGAATTATATAGCATCGAAGAATATTTCACTGTGCCATAAAGACTCAAGCTTGCTCTGCCAAAACAAATCAGGAACACAGCACTGCAGAATGGCAACAGAAAGCTACGCACATGGAAATTTCAGCCTGTATAAGATTACCAGGGCAAGACACAAAAGAAAGGGATTGAACCATGGCAGTATCACCAGAGTGCTCCTACCATGGTGTGATATTAGACAAAGGGCAGCTATGCAAGAAGAGCCTGTGAAAGGGATGAAGAACAGTGTATCTTTGTAATGGAGTATGCATCCATAAAGCCTTCCCCTGGTGATTAAAAAGAGGAGAAAAGAGTGGAGTGAACTAGAAACCTTCAGTAAGGCTTAGTTTACGTTTTGGCACGTGATCCAGGCTAGATTTTTTTTTTCCCCTATTTTTGAGTCGGATGCATTACCTTTCTAAATGCCAAAAGAATGTCCCTGGACACAGCCAGCAGCTGGATGCTGGTTTGAAAATCAACACAGACATAAATAAGGGTTGGATTGCTGTTTTCATTAAAAAAAAAAAAAAACAAAAAAAAAAAAAAAAAAAAAAAAAAAAAAACTCTGGGGGAATTTATTTTAAAACCTAAAAAAAAAAAAAAAAAAAAAAAAAACAAATGGATTTTTTTTCTCATGTATGAAAATTCAATGTCAAGTCACAGCAAGAAAGTGCATATGAAGAAAATACAACATCTCATGCTATGTTGTTTAAAAGAAGAGAAACATCAATTTAATATTTGGCTAGATGTATAAAGCAGTGGGCCAACTTTTTTTTTTTTTTTAAAGAATTTCTCATTCACACTTTCTGCCACCGGAAAGAAACCCTTCTATTTTAATGCTGTAAGACTATAAGGACAGAAGGGAAGCTATAGCTTTTGCATGTCAGCAAACTGCTATTCTCTAGCTGAATCTGAATTTTTAAAAATAGACATAAGAGCATACACGTGATTCAAATGAGGGCTCCCACAGAATCTCAGGGCTCTCTGCCCCTTTTGCTGGGTTTGGTTTAGACATAAGCTGCTGTCATAATCTCAGAAAAAAAAGAAAAAGAAATTTAGGGAGAAAAATATTGTGGTAATCTTTTAAGTGCTTATAGCTTTAAGTGCCATTAATGCTGTCATATTTTGTAAGTTTTTAAACAAGTATTTGGAATTATTTGGTTTGTTTCCTTTCAGGTACTATCTTTGTTGGACATTTGCTATTCCTTTTATTGATAAAAAGTAAACATGAGCTCTCTGCATTTCTAGAGTAAAGTGAAATGTAACTAAACTGGGGGCATTTTTAAAAAATCTTTTGTGCTGTCTGGACATATGGATATAAAAAACAGAATTGTGTCTAGACTTCACAGGAAATAGTCAAAGAAAAGGCTGCAAAATAATTAATGGTAATTGCAAAACATACTAAATTTTTTATAGCATCAGTGGGCTACTGGGTGGGCCATTGCAGACAGAAGATTTTGCATGCTGGAAATGAGATACATGTGATTGTACCAGCAATGCTTTCCCCAAGCTTTCACAAAATCTTGAATATTCTTGCAATTCGAACTGTAGGTTTATAGGTAAGGTAAGCATGGATGTTGATTGCAGACTCTTGCAAGCTAGTCAAACATACAGACATGCACATGCAGACAGGGACTTCTGGAATTGCATGCCGATGTCTACATACACAAAAATGCATGTGTCATTCTGTGACAATTTCTGAGATTTTATGCACAATGAGACAACTCAAAATCAAACTGGCCACCAGAATACATGATCGCCATGGCTATGAATGGAAGCATGGCAGTGCGAATGCAAATTTTGAGTATACATATTTGCATATCTAATAACTCTGCTGGATTTGCAGGAGTGAGCCAAATTCCACTAGAGCGAAGGAGGAAAAAAGTTTTTGGCTTGTTCTGTCTGCTGGTTCACTTCTCTTGAAATGTCTTATTGTCTTTCTAATTTCATTATCTGTCTGAAAATCAAGGACGAAAAAACAATGTTAGAAAAAATTCAGGTCATTTGGGATTGCTCGAACTCAATAAGATCCACGAGAAATTGAATTCTGCTTACTTCACCAGTGAATCTCTTACGGTGCAGGGCTGCACTCTGGCTTTACCTTACCAGAGGCAGGGCAGTAAGCCCAGTCCCCAGGGAAGGTTCCACCTGACTCAAGAACTGCCGTGGCTTCTGGAGACTTTTGTGCCAGGCAGCCCTGTGCTTGGCTTCACAAACACGCAGAAGGTGGCTTGTGACCATCCTCAGTCCCATCCTCCTCAAGCCACAGGCAGATACCAGCAAGGTGCAGGTCTCCTCAAGCACTGGAGTTCTTTAGCCCGCCTGTTACTGCTGATTTTGGGCAGGCCTTGAGTGCCACATATGAGCAAATCTTCTGAAGTCTCATCCATGAGCATCACTAATTCTGTAGTGCCAGGATGCATCAAGCATATCTGGATGTACCAAGGCTGTTCAGATCTGGTGTTTTACTGGTAGGAGGTTAGGAGTGAAAGCTACAATTTAGATTTGCATTTGAAAAACCAGAAAAGCTTCAGAAGTGCTCAGACATATGATTTGGGTCTGAGAATTAAAGTAATGCCTTGTTACATCATCCTGTGCTTTGCGTCTATGAAGGATCTGGCACCCAAAAGCATCTCATCTGACTCTGAAAGCATGCAATACATTCAGTTTGTGCAAATAATTCTCCTTGGTTACCAAATGCCAAGGTCAACATCATGCATGCAGTGTTATCTGTTCGTCATATGAGTTCTTCTCACAAGAAATGCTTGCCTGCAATAAAAAAGTTCTGCATAGTCACACAGACATCTGTAAGGATATGGGAGATGCATTTTCTGTATGTGAAATATAAGATTTAGTCATAGCCAGGGCATTTCTGCTGATTAGGGTCAGGGAAAGTAAAGTCTGTCTTGTAGGAATTGTCTGTGTGAGCAGGGAGTTGAACAGCAGGCAAATCACAGAAAACAAGTCAACGTGGACAAGTGACTGAGGAGGCAAAATTTGTTGGGCAAATTCAGAACTGTTTGCTCTGATGTAAGAGAAGGACAATGGCATCTTTTCATAGTTTTAATCTTAACTTTCTGTGTTCTCAGTCTGTCCCCTGTCCAGATTCTAGGTGATGGTGTGTGTGTCTCATTCTAGTTTCTGCGTGGCCATGCCATGCAGGAGCCACTGGCTGACATTTTACTAGCTGTTTCTTCAGCATCTCCTGGTTTGGAATATAATAGTTCAGGGACAAAAGGTGATGCTCAATAAACTCTCAGTGAGATACTGAGCAGAGCATTTGATGACCTTTTGTATGAAAGCAAATTGCTCTCTTTCATTCCTCTTCATTTCTGTGTCTGTGAAACTTGCTGAGAAAGTTGCCAGGCTACTACAGGAGTAAATATTTTCTTCTAGATGATTGCCTATTAAATACCTCAATATACATAATTTTTATTATAATATGGGAAGTGCAAATGGTGTATTTCATAGGGGGCCAGACAGAAACATCTTGACACCTAAAATGACATTTTAACAAGCTAAATTGCTTTTCCCCTTTTAAAGGGCACCCCTTGGTTTTAATTGTCTGCAACAGCTTGAGAGAGAATCTCAGCTCAAACATCATGTGTTTTTATGGCTAAAATTCTCATCCTCTGGCATTTAGTAATACCTATAAAAAACTTGTCATGTTACTTCTAGTGAGGCTGCTCCACCATTATAGAAAGTTTTAGCAAAAGTAGTCTGAACCATATCCAAAACTTCTTTTTCTAAATTAGGCCCTTTCCCAGCAGCCTGAAAATAAGAAGTCAAACAAAAGGGTGGGTTACTGACTTTAACTCTCAGATCCTGCCCTGAGCATAACATGACTTGACATGGGAATTGGGACCTGAAAAACAAAGGAAACATGGATTTTCTGTAGCTGCAGCCCTCACACACAGAGGATAGCTCAGCTGCTGTACTCCTACAGCTTTCAGCTCTGCAGTCCGACTTTCCACTGCCTTGTGCAGGAGAATTCTGCTATGCCACTTTGGGGATCCTCCTGAACCATTAATCATCATAACCATCACTAAAACTTGTGCAGATACTGGTTTTCAAAAGATTTGTAATTTCATTATCACTTAATAGGGAACATTATTTCTAATAAATCCTAAAAATAATAGTAAATAAAATAAAGTAATCCCCCCCCAGTGATTTATATTCATGAAACCTGATTTTGATTGTTGCCATGTAATTATAAATCATCCGAGCTTCTGCTGACTGTCTTTATGATGTCTCTAGTACCAGTCTGCTTCCTCCAAAGCCATTAAAGGACTATGCCAGAGACTTTCTGCAGAAATCTCTAACCCATAATAAATGATATTATGTCTGAGTTCAGGTTGTTAAAAACCCTGTCCTTAAAAACCCTGCATTTTTCAGAAGTATTTGTATTTATGCTGTACATGGGCCGTTTGTTTGCCAGCTTTGGTTTTCTCAGGGGTTTATTTGTGTTGTCAGGTTGCATGATGTCTGCTACTCTCACTTTTCTCATCATCCACTAGAAATAAATTACAGGCAAAGACCAGGCATCACGTTATGCTGTGTACTAACCTAGAGCAGGAAGTGTCCTACTAAACAGGTATAAACTTGAAAGGTGACTGGGGACTGCTTCAGTCCTCCCTGTGCATTTACTTGTCCTGAGCTATGTTTTGTCTAATCCAAGGCCAAAATCTTCCCCTGTAAATCTGTGCAGTAAAGTGAGGCTAGCTTGTTATTTTTTAGCTTTTTATAGCAAAGGCCTGCTGTTTTAACTCATCTCTGCTGTGCAATTTATACTTAGTGGAATGGCATTATATCAATACTAAACACAAATAAGCTCAGCTTCAGAAACAGTTCCCTAGGCATTTAAGTATAAATGAAAACACATGGAAAATCAACACAAATCTGTGGAACTCAAAGGCTTGTAGATTAATGTATGAAACTGGTTGGCTGAAATGTATCAGCAAAAAAATGTAGATCTGAAAATTCCCTTGGGTTGCTGAAATTTTCCCAAGGTCCCCGTCTCCTCTACTATCAGTAACAGTTACTATCCTTAAAACCACTGCTGAACTGGATCATATTTTTCCTCCTGCCACTGCAACTGCAGTTCATAACATTGTTAGTCTCTGTTGCCTTGTGTTGTTGAAATCACTGAGGAAGCAGTTGCAAGAGGTAATTTGGGGTTGTCCTGATGTAGCCAGTGCATAGTCTGTGAGCTGGATCATGCTGGGATGGGAAGGTCGCTCTAAAGGCAAGTCTTATCCACCACACTGAGTTCTCAGGAACCAGCTGAAGAACGGCCCCATGCAAACACCTCTCACATGGCACACGTAACTGGTTCTTGCACACAGATTTACTGATGATGCCTCCTTGCCCCATGCAGGTAGATGTGAACTTCTTGTGCTCCCTCATCTCTGCTTACAAGTCACATCTGAGCTATGTCTTATCACCAGGAAATAACACAGCTGCTGCTTTTGGGGAAAAGTGGACATTGCTGTAGCATTTAGCCTTTGAGGCAAAGAGTATCTGCTTTCCCTCGCTGATCTTGAGAGCAAAGCAAAGACAGGTGATACTTGGCATGTGAGAGAGAATACTTTTGTCTCCCAAATACATTCTATCCCCAAAGTCCTTTTTATTATGAGAGCTGGATGCGCTCAAGAGGAAAGCTTATGGTGCTTGCTGTGAGATGTAAGCCGAACATACCAGCTTTCAGCCTACCATTTAGCAGTTTCTCAGCTCCTGGAATCATATAGTAGCTTTAATTTGAAAAAAGCAGTCTAGATCATATCTTCCCAAGAATTTAAATTTATTCAGGGCAGTGTATCAATGTAGTTTTAGAGTGATTTTTTTTCCAGGTTCTAATAGTATTTGATCTGGACCTTGGACAGTACTGAGAAACCACTATTAGTCATTTTCAGCTTTTTGTTTGAAAAAGAAGTTTCTTAAAATTTGGGGAAACATTTTTTTGGGATGCTGTTCTACTATGTTTTCCTGTTCAACTTCAAATTAGACTGTAAACAATCAGTGAAACCAGTTGCAAGGATGTTCTATCTACTTTCTTGTCTCTGTCCCTCTTTCATTCTTTCTGTAAGATTTAATGGTGCTTTAGAAAGGTATTCTCAGAAAAATGACAATTTCATAAATGTCATTACCAGGGTGCAGAGCAGAATGTGCTTGTACCATCTTGATAAGTTTTGCTGCTATTGTCTTTATTTTATGATGTAATGTTTTAAAAGATTGAAAAAAAAATTGCAACAAAGACCATCCAGATGAAAACACTTTTCCTGTTGTTTTTTTTTTTTAATCTTTCTGTTTTCTTATCATCCAGCAAGGGGATGTAATTAACCTTCTCTTTTGCATATCTCTAGAAAACTGTGCATTGCTGGTAATATCACTTTGCTGGACCTTTGAGCTTGTTTTTGCCCCTTCTACCTTTTCTCCCTGGTTGATGATCCAGATTCCCATGTCTCCTGGGTGTCTAATTTGGGAAGCCATGATGCTGGGCTGGTTTCAAAAGAGAGACTTAAATTTCCAGTCATACCTTTACCCATACTGAGCCATTTCTGCATTTAGTGTCTAGTCAATAGGGAAGCAAGAAACAGAACATTGAGGAGGCTCTGTCTCTCTTTCCAAGTTTCTTTCCAAAGAAATTATTTGCTAGGATGACTGGAAGAAATTACTGATGGAGAGAGGAGGTGAAGATTTTTGAACTTGGGAAGCACAGACAAAGTTGGGGTTGTCTTTTACTGTGATATCTTTTGCCTTTTTGCAGCTTTTTGGATGTTTCTGTGTTGACTATTGTCTATGTGAGGCCTCAGATTCCCTCGCTGTCGTGTTTTTCCTTTAGATTGGGAAACTGCAGCACAAGCCATTCCACTCACAGAGGGTGCAAACTCTTGAACTATGGTTCCTTTTGTCAGCAAATGGGGGTGATAAAAAATTACAGTAAGCATGGTTCATAATTCTGCATAGTGTGTACAGAGACCCCTCATGGCTGAACCTTAGCTTGACTTTGAGAAAAAAAAAAAAAAGAAAAAAACCTTCTCTGGACTGAGCAAAATAATTTTCCCCTTTTTTGTGCTAATTTTTATATGCTGTTTATGCTACTCAGTCCATACTGATTCTTGCTACTTGTGGTGTATTAACTGTGCAAGTCAAGACATACTTCTCCAAAGCCCACCTCCATCTCCAAAATTATCTCTTTCCTTATGAGCATGAGTCTTTTAATTGGACCTACTTTAGCTACTCCGTATCACTCTTATTTTTTATGCAAAAATGGTTATTTGCATTTTCTAGTTTATGCACATTCTACTTGTTCACTTGATTTCCAGGTCTAGACTTTATCAAGCTACAGCTGTTTGCTCTGACTTTGTGACCTATTGCCTGGGGTATACAGGTGGTACTTAAGTTTCTGGAGTCCTCCAGCAAACTGACCTATTTAGCAAACTGACCCAAGTCATTGTTCCTAGAAGTGATTAAGAAAGAGAAAGAAAAGAAGAAAAAACCCCAACAAACCAGCAAAAGCCAAAAGGTGGATGTGTGACAAATTGTGAATACCTTCTTTTTCTCCAAAGCCTATATTCAGGATGCTGGGGATCGCACGGAGATTCTTGCTGAAAAATTATTTTATCAGTGCAGTCTGCTGTTTTGCGTAACACCAACTGTTTTTGAAACAAATTGTTATGTGGTAGAAAACCAATTAAAGTTGCTTTAAAAACAATAAATTAGTATATAATAATAAAGTAACATACTAAAAGTGCATAGTTCATTGAGGAGTATCCCATAGAGATTTCACAGCACAGTTTTTGGCCTGGCAGTTGGCACTGCTTTCCAGAAAAGCTTTAGATCGTTTCCACGGGGGACCCTGGAGACTTTCCCCACTGTAGGAGATTGCCTCTGGGTCATCCCTTCCTTTCATTCTGGCACAAGGTGCTGATGTTTTTCTTGATGGAGAACTCTTGAGAGTACCATTTCTGAGGCAGAACAATGGAAATGTCATTACTGAACCCAATTTAAACAGGATGGATGGACACCGTAAGTTTGACTTGAAGCAATTAGCTAAATGGGCCTGTGCCACTCTTGCCTTCTAAGTACAGTTATCTGTCTGGGAAGAATAAAGCAGTAAATTAAGACTGTATTATATTCCAGAGCATGTGGTGACTGTGAATCTTGGTTGTGCATATGAAGAACTTGTTTAAAATATCCATTCCATTACACTGAACCACAGTGTGCCAAATAGGTTAATTGGTGGGGGTCCAAAACTGTGATCCTTCTCTCTCATTTACAACCAGGAGAATCACTTTAAAAAGAGAAGAGTGGAAACTGAGCAACGCAGTTCTACCTGTCAGCAGAAATCTGAATATTTCTTGAGGTGAACAATTGACTCCCATCTCCCAAAGTGGAGAAAAATATGACTATTGCAGTTCCTGGGAGGAAAAAAGCCAAAAACCCACCACAACAAAACATAACAGCAACCGACACCCCCCCTTTCCCCCAATCCCAGACAACAACAACAACCACAGAGCAAAAGCTTTTCCCTATGCCACTATCTCATTGAATATATCTGGCCTTCTGTGCATTTCATGGTTTTGCAGGTGGCATCAATGAAAATTAAGATACGCACACTGCATTTTGCTCTTGTTAACCTTTCAGAGCTAATCCAGTGAGGAGAAAGTCAGCTTCCTATTAATCCCTTGTAAGCACTATGCACAGATTTTACAGTTGCAGATTTATTGCTTCCCCCTTGCATGAGTATCTGGGCAGAAAAAGAGACAGAGAATTCCACAAAGGAGAGAGTTTGGGCCTGCAAATCTCTTCTTCCTGTAAGAGTTTGTGGGAAAGACACACCCAGTGTGTTCCAGAGCACAAGCTGGAAATGCAATGATTGAAAAAGAAATAAAACATCACATAAACTGGGGCTGTTTTGCAAAGAGTCGTTAAACGCAGACAGGAACGTCAGGAGATCATTTTTGTGATGTTGCATTACAGATCTGGGAGTGACTTTTAAGATGTTGCAGCAGGCAAAACAAGAGCCCTGGCAACCACTGTCACATCTGTTGAAGCGTGTGGAGAGGCTGGAGCCGGGCTGATCGATAACTCCTCGGCAGTGAACAGAGCAGCAGGCGTTTGAGGGATTAAGCACAAACGAATGATGACTGTGTGTTTTGTAACAAGGGAAATAGGCGCTATCTGAGTAACAACAAGATTTCAGGTGTGCCTTAGAAAGATACAAGTTGTGCTGTCAGATTTACACCAAACTGTTTAATCCTCCAACCAGGGGTGTCTGAAGGACAACAGCCTACTCAGGTGTTTAGCCTAGACTCTATCCTAGGGCAGGTCCATCTTGCGGGAAATTCATGCTGTGCTGTGAAGCCAATTATATTATTTTATTTCCATTTCTCATTCTGATGTAGCTCAATTTGACAAACTAAACATTTTTGTCAAGCTGAAAAAAAACCCCAACTAAATACAAAATAGCAACAAATATCCCCTTGTAGGCTGCAATTGTCGCATTTTCCCCCTTGGATTCCTTCAGCACATCAATCTGCTGAGAATGATTTATAATAGCATTTATAATGTTGTTTAGAAACAGCAAGTCGTGCTGTTTGAAGAAAGGTGTATGACTGCATATCTCATGAGAAGGAAAAGAGGAGGAATCCCCTGAAATCTGGGCTTGTCTTAAACTGGAAAATAAAATTTTTACTATCTCATCCTGCAACTATGATTTCCTTTTTAGCAGGAAGTTATTTTATATTTCACAGCTTAACAAGAGCTTTAAATGAATAATTTCACTTCTGCTTTTGATTGCTTAAGTTTCCTGCCTTGCTAAGCCTTCACTAATCTATGAAAATAGGTGACTTCCTCTCTGTAGAATGGACCTCCCTCCCTCAGGCTGAGAACTAATAAATTAGCCCTGCCCACTTGCAATCCTGCATGAAGCAATCCAGGCTCGTTAGCTCTTCTTTGGCAGTTCCCAAACAAGCCAATTTAGTGCAACAGCAAAAGAGGTTCAGGCTATGCTTGGCAATTTCTTTTGCCCATCATTAGTCACACATCCCTCCCTGGATTTCTGATTCCTGCTTGTCTGCTCCTCACTAACACCCACAGCAAGGGGCTCGCCTATAGTAGGTTTAATCTGGGCTCTCTGTAAGGTGGTTGCTGATGTTTTTTTTGTGTGTTAGGCCAAGCTGTGAAGGCCAAGAAAATGGAGGTCCTTTCTATAGATATGATAGTGGCCACCATATTTGTGATCCTCAGGCTCTTTGTTTTAAGCAACGACCATCTCTGGTGTGGGGATCTCTGCATATTGGTCTAGACAGACTTATCTCCTGTTAACATGTATAATACACTCCCTTTAACCATCCAGATGAGGGGGAAACCAGTACGTTGGGGATGCTCTCAGGTACTGAAAGAAGTTCCAAAGAAATAAAGCGTTATATGTTAAACCTTGTAGCTTAGTAAGAAGAAACAGTTAAGTCTTTTCCTCTCTGTGTCTGCTGGCATTGCTTAGTTATTCGATCAGTTTGTTGGTCAGTGTGTACAAAGAATGAAAAGACCTACAGGTGCTTATGGACCCAAAAAGGAGACTTTGTTGGACAGCGCTGTGTGGTTTGGAAAGGAAAACCGTCTTGCAGGGAGAAAATGAATACTCTTTAGAGGAGGTTTTTCTGTCCATTAGTGTAGTCATCAATAACTTGCCTCACAATCAATGTGTATCTGGAGAGCAGAAAGTCAGAACACATTGGTTGAAATGTCAACCTGTCAAGCCATAAATCCGGATACGTCAGGGTCCCTTGGCCAGGCAAAGACGTGAACGTGTTACTGTGACATGGGTGGGTGTGGGGACACTGCAGTACCAGCATTAAATGAGGGCTGCTGCAGAGCAGGCACACGTGGGGGTTCTTTTTCTGTGGTTAGGGCCTTTCTTTGGCATCTCTGGTCCATTTAGAGATAGAAATACTCACTTTGTTTCTGAGTATTTTAACAACCATAAAAACAAAATCCTTACCTTTTTGCTTCCTTGTAACAAAAATTCTGCTGTATTTTGATGGGTACTAGGAGTAGTTTTCCAGAGAAGCAAACTCTGCTAAATAATAACATTTATTTTAAAAAATTTATTTTAGGAAAGTAAAATAGAAGTAGATTGGATTAAGGGTTTGGATCCGATTTGAAATAGGGATTTGATCAAACATTAGATGCAAAATTGCACAAGGCTTGCAAAATACTATGACAAACCTGGGCTAAGGACAGATGGGAAAAGAGGTGAAATCTTGGTAGAACTGGAGCTCAGAGTTACTGATCTTTCAATTCAAAGATAAGCTCTGGAAGAAAAAAAAAAGCAGCCTTTTATGAAGTAGTATCTTTGCAGTTAAATACAAAAGCAGTAAAAAAACTCCAGTCAAATTCAATTGGAATTAATTATCTTTTCAATCTGAAAGCAAATGTCACATTTCCATTTAAAATGATCTTTACCCTGAAAATTAGAGGAGCCATCTATTACTTCAAATGAAAAAAAAAAAGGCTTACAAAGGGGAAAAAATGCTTTGTCTTTCTTTTTCTTCTCCCCCCCCCCCTTTTTTTTCTTTCAGATGAATAATCAACATATTATTCAAATGAATTTGATTTGTCAACCCAAATGAGAAGAGTCAGATGGTTTAGCCAGCAGGAGGCATATATGGCTCAGGTAGGAGCAGGCTGGGTCTTTCTTGTTGTACACTAAAACTCTGAGGAGCTCTGAAGCCTGCTCTCACCAGTGTGCATTGAGCACAATCACTAAATCCCTAGAAAAAACAAGCTTGTGTTTTGGAGACATAGACTTTTCCCCTTAGGAGTTTAATGTGAGGAACCAATTTTCTATCGGGCAGACAATGCTAAGGTTAGGGCATGTATGAACTCTTGATCATTTAAATTATTTTGGTAGCATAGTAAATGCTACCTGTGTATTAATTTAAATTCTAGACAGAGGATGTTTTCTTCCTTGAGGTTCTTGTTTCAGCTTCATATTTAATGTACTGTGTTGTATTTTTAAAGTCACAGAATTTACATGAAGCGCTAAGAAGACAGGAGAATGTGAAGCACAGAAAAAATTGTAGTGTTGTTAGTGATGTGATGATTAATATTTACTTACTTTTTTTTTCCCCCGTGGAACACTTCCTTGACAGATCTCATGTGCTAGGAAATAAAAATTAATTATTGTCACAAATACTTAGGAAATATCATTATTCTTACTTTATAGCATAGGAAATGAATTAGATACTTCAGGTTACACAGAAACCTGTGTCCAAGCAAGGGTTTTAACTCTGACTTGTTGCTATATGCTCTAGTAGCTGACCAGCCATGCTATCTTGACTCTACCATGGCTCAGGTACAGCTTTTTCCTATAAATAAACTGCTGGATTAAGCTTTGAGAGTATTCCATGTGCTTTTTTTTTCTTTTAAATTAATTGCTAAATTGTAGTCAGGCTTTCACAAAACTGGTAGTTGCCAGAATTAAGATTGTCTATGTACCTTAATTCCTCTTATGTCTGCTTTATGGGACAGCCTTTTATTTACATCAACCCATACTTGTCATGGGGTTTCTGTATCATGCCCTGTGTTCTGATCAGTTATGGAGTACTTTATCTGTTCCTTCATGTTCACTGTGTAAAGTTATTTACTGACAGCAGATTCTGATCACCTTAGAAAACATCGGTTATATGGCTTGTTCAGCATTTCCAGGGAGATATAGAAGAAAGAATGCAGTTTTCTATGTGGCATTTTATTTCCTAAACCAAGAGACCTCTTCTAGTTTCTGTATCAGAGATTTTGAAAACATACCACATCCTGGAAGAATACAAGTATTTTCATTAAAGTCTAAGCAAAATGCTTGAGGAATGACACTTGAGAATTACTCTTTCCTTCATTCTACACAGAAGCTAGTTTTAGGTAAGGCATCAAAAATATCCGCTATTATAGCACCAACCTTTTAGATGCCAAAGAGGTTACTGGATTTGTCCTAATTTCTCTCCAAGTTCTGAAAAGATCATCAGATAAAAAGCCTTGCATATATTAGCCCATTTTGGAGCAATGAGAAAAGAGGAATAGCAGTGTATGAAGATACTAATCCATCTGTAAAAAGGAAATACGGCACAGAGAGTTTAAGAAGAACAGTAGCATAATGCAAATATTTCCCTGGTAAGAGAGTGAACTTTTGGTGATGTGTTATGAATAGCCAGCCTTTCTGTGCCCTGGCTGTGTTGCATACTGCTGCTTTGTTTTCAAGCTGTGGGGAAAAGTGAAGGGTACATAGATAAGACCATGGACGTTTCAGAAAATATTTCATGTGTGCAGTTCAATTTAAATCCTTGTACAATATCTTAAATTTGCAGTAGATAGTACATGGAATACAAAAATCTCCACAAACCTATTGTATTTTGTAGTTAATCAAAAGCTCAATAAAAGAAAAGGGCAATTTTCCAGTTGAAGTATTCCAGAAAGTCATGGGGTTCCCAGCTTTCTAAAAGGACATTAAAGGGAGCACCCACATGCATCTGTGAAAATCAGATTCAGAAATAGCACAGTTTGCACTCCTCTCCCTTCAGGCAGAATTTTCATTTTGGCTTTGCAACTACAAGACACCATATTTTGGTTTTTTTTCACATTAAATATTTCATAAGTTTCTCATGGATTATGAGTTACTCTTTGATCAAAGGTGGAAGGAATGGGTCAGTTTTGGAACTGCCTTTTTAACTGCCTTCCACATGGGCAATGCACTGAGCCCTCACATTTCTTAACATTCTGTCCCCACTTCCATCAGTTAATGAGAAGCAAGAGAGTAGTTAGTGAGGGAGATCCTGAAATGGGACACGTCTCCAGAGAGTCCTACTACACCAGCATCCAGTCTCTTTTTTTCCAACACTTTTTCTCTTTTGTCCTGCCAAGTACAATATTTTTTGCAGTACCCCTTCTTTCCCTCGCCCCAGTCTTGTGAGCATCAGATGTTACCAACACAGATGTTACCAGTCCTTTCAACTGTGCCATCTAGTGAAGCTGACACTTAGAACATGAGGGGTCTCTTGGTTTTGATATGATCAGTTGTCCTGGCAAGGGGAAAAGAACACGAGCTTCCAGGAGAAGGAGAGAGTAACAGGAGGGTCTGAGGAGTGGCCTCCCGAGTCAGTGTGGCCTGTCAGGAGCTAGGGAGTGGGCTCTTCAGCGCTCCCCAGTGCCTCTTCTGCTGCTTATGGAACAATCTTGCAGGACGTGTGGCCCCTACTGTTTGTCTCCCATGCTGTCCTTCTGTACACAGTTTAGAGTGTTCTGTGTAGTACCTTTTCCTCTAAGCTTGACACTTAAAGCTGTCCTGGAAGCCACTCCTGTGTACTAGACCTATCCATATCCATCTTCACCCACCTCAGACAAGTCCTTTATGAGCATATACACTTATGGAAACAGCTTTACTCTGAGCAGCAATCTTTTTTTCTCCTTTTGTTGTAGTTATTTATAAGGTAGACTTAACCCAGTAACATTTCTTCTTTTTCTTTCTACAAAGGAAGAAAAAATTTGCATTGAATTTCCAGGGAAAGTGTCTTTCTTTTCCAAATCAATTGCCATCACAGATTTCGGCGGGAACTGGATTTGGTTTGCACTTTTGGAATCTGCATAAAAAACTTAAAATAGTGCAGCACATTTTGCTTTGAAACTGGGAATCTGTTGCTTGACCTCAGTTGTTTATATGTCACTGTATTTCCTTCAAGCTGTGCATAATTATTTCTAAATAGAGTGGCAATCTGTGCTTTTTCTTTAGTGCATCCATTCTTCTATGGCCTGTGGTTAGTTATTCTTTTGTTATATGATTGTTTCTTTTAAATGGCCATAATAATGCCCCAGTTCATCCTCTGGCAACTCTATATAAAAAGTTACTTTTTATAATGGCTCTGGCAGACTGAGGTCTTGAAGTCTTTGATCTGGAATATCACACAGTCATTTCTTTATCTCACTATCTTAGTGAGGGTTGGCTTACTAGAGGTCTATCAGCCTTAATAGGCTGTTACCTCTTCCAGCTGAACTTCCTGTCACGGCTGAGCCACTCCATTATCTCAGTGAGGTCCAAATGAAATGCAGAAAAGCCTTAGTGCAGTTCCTTCTCCCTTGGTTGCATTAATTGTGCTGGGCTAACAGGGACAAGAAGCAGAAGGTATTTAGTTTTGGCACTGCTCTGCTATGGCTTGGAATACACACCACAAGATGGGTAAGTTCAATTACCAGTTTCATATAGCAACTTGTCAGAGTAGAACCACACTATCAGCCTAATGTTTACCGGCTGCTTTAGAGACTGAGTCACTTTTGCATCAATTTAGCCCTTTCTAGGGCAAAAGTATCATTCCCTAAAATGAAGAGGCAGAACACTTAAGGCTCATTCTGTAACTTTTCAAGGTCTATTATAAATATTTTAACTGAAAGGATTTGGAATGAAAAAATAATTGCCTTTTTGTCCAGCTCCAAAAGACTACGATTTGAAAACCTTTATTTCTGAATTCAGTAGTCTATTAATCATGGAACAGAAAGCTTTTCAGAGTCCTGATTGATGTTCCATAGATTTCTATACAGTAAATGTTTAGTTCAATTTCAAATTGAGGAAGTGGTTTGGGCATAGTATTATCAAAGGATATTTCAATCCTTTATGAAAAACATGGAGGAAGCAGGGGAGTAAATGTGGAATTTTACTTCTTATTTAAGTCATTTAAGTTTAATGTAAACATTTGTGGACCTCTGTGAGCAAAGAGAAATGAAGACACCATTCACCCTTCAATCCCATGAGGAAATATTTACAGCCATAAATTGCAAAGACATTGAAGCAGCATTTTCAAAGACCTCTTTATGCACTGCATTTTCACGTTTAGCTGACGACTGAGCACGGCAGAGCCAGTGTGACACTTGTCAGGGACGGGGACTGGTCTTGGATACAATGGGGACTTCATTACAATATGGCAATATGTCTCAGAGGACCCTTGCTAATGGTGATAGCTAAATAGGGCTGTGCATGCCCAGTATTATAAAGGCATGTTATCATGCCATGCCACTTCAATGAGTTTATCTGTTTATATATTCATCATTTATGTATTCAAAAAATGTTTAACTTGCTTCAGTGAGCTGTAAGCAGAAAGAGAATAGATGAGAGCTGAGGGTTCGGAGCACACTGAATCATATCTCATTCAGGAAATCTTCTGAATTATTGATTACGTTTTCCTTTCATTTTTTCATTTTTTGAGTCACCACATTTGTGTGAGCCAGCCATAGTCTTCTGATGTTATCTGCACTAATTTACAAGTGGCTTCTAACCATCATGCTAGTTTGAAGTGGGGTGTGACCTTTTCGTCTGAAATGGTCAGCAGCCAGTGTGGAGTGATTAATGTGATTTCCTGGCTGTGCATAATGGCTTGACAACAATGCCTCCTTTCTGTTGTCTCCTAAGCAGGTATAAAGGCAACAAAGACCTTTGCTTAATGAAAGGAATCAAATTCAAATATGTCATTAGAGGTATTCACATTTGCCTCTTTCAACCAGACCCCAGAGGCTTCCTGTCTCCCTCCCCCTCTTAGGACTTCATACATTTTTACTGAAGAATGACTTCAAAAAGGGCTTGTGCTGTTTCATCCAGAGGGTTGTACTGTCACTGTGCCTGGCAGGTGCTGACTTTCTGTCATGGGGACCAAAGCATCCAGAAAGTGAGGTCTGAAGTCAGTAACAAGCCAGGAGGGGGGATGAGCTCTCCAGTTGAATGTGGACCTGGCACAGCACCTGCTGTCCTTTGTGGCAATGCTGGTACCCCTTTCAGTCCTCAGTGCTGATGAGCTGTGGCTCTGAAGTGTGAGATTGCCCAATACTGGTGAAATAAATGCTAGTCTTCCCTCTAAGCTCAGGGGATCTACAGGAGAAAGAGAGAGGAGGAATTATCTCCATGGAAGTGTCACTGGCTCTGTAAGATCTCAGTGTTCACCTAGACAGCTGAGTGATTCCTGATGAGCCTGCAGATAACTCAGAGGACTCTGGAATCCATATGGCTTGGTCTTTTACTTATTCTAATGCATTTCAGTCTTCGCTGTACAGTAAATATAGAACAAGCAGATGGTAGGAAAGCAGAATCTACTCCCCGAGGTGAGATGATAACTTTTGCATGAATATGCCTTTCCATGTGCTGGGGTGGTTCTGGGCTTTATTGCCAACCCCTGGTGAGAGCAGTCCTGGGTGGCTACTGGGTGTTCCTCCTCTGACCCACCTTGGGGCGGCAGCTCCTCCCCACCACAGGCTGTCCCACCTGCCCTTTCCGTGCTGTGTCCTCATGACTCCCACAATAAGGAGAGAGGATAACAGATTCTCTTCCAGTAACTTGAAAAATGCCTCTCCTTTCAGTGTGGGGAAAACTGCAGCCATTGTCTGAGCTCATCAGAAGCAGAGCAATGAGGTAATTGTTCCTTGGATCTTACCTTTCAGAGTATTTACCTCCTTCTAACATAGCTTTTCAACTATTCTGTTGTCAGAGGAAAGTCTCTAGTCTACACAGGTCAGATTGCATGGGTATTTATACACAAGTTTTTGATATTATTCCATATTTTTTATGATCAACTTCTTTTAAAAGAAGCCCCTGGGAACTTCTTATTACCTCCCTTTATTGTTTTTTTCTTCAGATGAAACAAAAATAAAAGTCCTACTCTTATACTCTGAATTCTTTCTAGAGCCCAGCACCACTTATTTAAGAATTTCTAAGTTACTCAGCCCACCAGCTGAGGAAAAAAGCCTTTTGCCTCAGGCTCTCAAACCATATCTTCATAGTATGTTCTGCTCCTGGCTCCTAATTACATCACAGCTAATTGCAGTGCCTGGTGCTGCGTAAAGTGCAGCTGGGGAGAGCTGCCACCTGATCCTGGGGGAGGTCACTGATCACCCAGTTGGCGTCTGGACAGAGATCCTGCTGGGGTTAGAAGGAGAGGGAGCATTGCCAGGACATGCCTGTGGGCATCCTCGTGGGTAAAACCCATTGTGCTGCTGACAGTCATCACCTGTTTAATTCGGACAGTGGGAGAGCCTTAGCATCACAAGGCAGTATTGTCAAGGTTTTCTATTCCAGGAGAGGAAAGCAGTGAGAGCCTTCCTCAGGCATTTAGTGGAGTCCTTCAGAGAGCAGACAGACTTGCAAGTGATGAGTATCTACCAATTATTTGCCCCAGCTTCAAAGGGCCCAGTGCAGCTGAAGCTGTCCCATCAAAGAAGTAATTAATACTGGAAGAGCAGGATTAGCACTTCAAGTCACATGCTTTGTCTGCTAAAAATGATGAAGACTGAATAAAAACCCTTGTCTGGGAAATCCAACCGTCAGCGTTCAGCTGACAAGGTCTAACTACTACCAAGTGTCTCAGACCCACTGCAGCAGCACAGAGCATCCATGCCAGCTGTGGGTGTGCTGCTGTACTTGCTCTCCCCAAAGCTGCTGTGCCTGGATCAGCTTGGATGGTCCATCTGATACACTCCAGCCTAGTCAAGGTGCTCCTCCTTCAGTTTAGAGAGGAAGGGGAGAATGGCCATGAGGAGAATCTCCCTATCCTCAGGGTTAGGAGAGCCGTGTGCTAGGGAGTTGAACAAGCCAGGGGAAGGAACCGAGGATGAGAGATGGCACTAACTGTGGGTGGTAAAAGACTCAAGTGCCCTGGACACTGTTTTCAGCACAGCTATTTGTAACTGTGATGTTACTGGTAGCAACAAAACCAATGCATCTCAACAAGAGAACAGAGACTTTTTCACAACTCAGTAAATAAACCCTAATTAACCTCTTTACTGTATTTTACCCAGTACACTGCTAGTCTTGCACCAAAATTCTGTACTGGAAGTTTTGGGACATAGGTTGAAAATCCTGGTGGTCTCACATTGTTCTGTGTTTGAGCTACCAGGGCTCCATGTACCGAGAAGCAAAGCTGGAAATCACCCAAGCCAGTGCTGCTCCAGCCAGCATGCAGGACTTCATCCATGAGTGACAACACTACAGAAATGTCTCTGCTCTAGAAAATCACCATTAATTGCTGTCATATTCCCTGGGGAAACCATGTGGCTGAAACTGACTGAGAACTGGAGATCAACCAGATGGTAAATTACTAAGTTTTCTGGGGAGGGGAGCAGCTTCTCTGCCTGAACATCCTGCCATGTTGGGCTCCTATTTTGCTAATCTTCACTATCTGGTGTTTTTCGGACTGTTCCCTGAGTGAGATTAAGACAGAGCTACAGCATTCACCCCAAAGTGGAGTGAATGTAGTTGGATATGGGAGGGACACCTGCTGTTCTCTCCTCTGTGCTATCTCCCCCACCTGCCAATCAGCATAGGGATTGCAATCAGAAGAAAACAGGGAACTTGCACATTGCACAGCCCAAGGCCATCATCCCCACGGGGAGAAGATTGCTTACCTATTCAGTCCCTTGCCTGAGCACTGTCATAAATCCAAACACTTGAAATAAGCTTGGCAAGACCCAAGTGGTTTGTAATGGTGTGTAGTCCACAGAGGTTCAATCCAGGGAAAATAAACACTGCAGAACACTACCTGAGAAGCTAGTTGTCTTTTTGGGAATCTTAGCATTTAGAGCATTTTAGAAATGTGCCAAGTAAGAATATTGTTGTGCTGGGCCAGACCAAGTGTCTCTCTTGGCTTCATGTCTCACTAAATTCTCTGTAACATTTTACATGACAGTACCATGGGATACAGAGGTAGAAGTTGCACATGCACCAAATCCTTCTCTTTCTGCTTTTCCTCCGCCTCCCAGTTTGAACTCCCAGATAATATAACTCCCTTCCCACTGAGACCTCCTGGCTGATTATTACTATTAGTAAAGCATCCTGACTATAATTTTCTCCTCCTTGCTGCGTTTTAGCAAAGGTCACCAGTGTTAATAATTGAAGTAATCATTTATATTAATGCTTATCATCCAGACAGCTCAAGGCAGTAGAGTAAAAAAACAATGGAAAGGAATTTAAATTTTTACTCTGATGCTGCAAGTAGCAGGAGCTGGAAATTTCGAAGATAACACAGTGACAGTGAACCTTTTAGTATTAAAAATAGATGGCAGAAGCAATTCCAGGACAGCTAGGCACTCCTGTAACAGCTTTATAATACCTAGCACAGGTAACTAGGAGCAGACCTAGAAAATGAGAGTGAGGGCTCTGTTACAGGTACAGAAGACTCAATATATACACCAGCTAGTGCCCAGGAGAACAACTCCAGCCCTGGAAGTCGGCAGTGTCCTTAGCTTGCAGAGCAGTGCATGTGTCTGCACCGTCCCTGCCCCTGCTCTTACCTGTGGTGCCAGGAGAGAGCAGCAGGACACGACTCCCTGCTGCCATGCACATGCACTGGTGTGTGTGGACATGCTCAGGCAGGTCCAAACCTACACATCTCGCACAAGCTTGTTGTGAAGACGCATTCCCTTATTCTTTATTTAAATTACATATGGGATCAATTTTAATGTTTTTCCTCAGCCAGAATTTTATCAGGGATAGATGCAGCTGGTTCCTTGGGAAATGAAACAAATTATGAGAGGAGATAAACAGGCTGCTCTGTGGAAATTGCCTTCCCTGTGGGAAGTTGTCTCTGCATGCAATGATCCCATCTGAAGCCAGATAATGTCAAAAACATAAAATGCACTTGAAATCTCAGCCTCCATCACTCTGGAATGTCATATATATCTAAAAATTCTGGTTTTATTTGTTATGTTAGGTCTTGCCCAGACTCTGAAGGACCTGCCTGCTCTGCAGACTGCAACCTGAAAAGCCTGCAGTGGCCAAATGACAATCCTCAGAGCTGTGCATTGACCATGGCACTGGGTAAATCTGCGTGTAATTCCTTGCCTTGCCACAACTTTGTTTGCTTTACTTTTTATTGGCTTAAAAATTAATAATTCTCAAAAATTCATAATTCTCAAAAGTTCAGATATTGGTAGGTGATTTCTGCTTGAATATGATCATTACAAGGAAGGAAATATTATTTGTATTTGTTTTTAGTTTAAGCCACTTAAGAAAAAAACTTTTATGCTGGAAGTTACATATATATCACTGATTTTCTTCAGATAACCTGCCCAAAGGAACTTATGGGCCTATAGTTTCTGACTTCCATTGGGGTGTTGAATAGCAAGATGCTTCAAGGAAAGGGACAGTATGAGAGCGTAAGCTGGCTGAAAAGTGGGGAAGTGAGATGGGGGATTCATTTTGAGTTTGAGACATCAGTGATAAGAAACATTTACCAGGTGAGAGTTTAGACACCCAGCTCGTGTTCCATGCTATGGGGGACACTGGGAAGGTGTCTGCTTGGGTCTTGGTGATGTAAATTGCTCTGCTGCTTGTGCTTTCTGAGTACCTGACAGCCACGTGGTAAAGGTGACATCTGGGGAGATATTACTGTACAAAGGGGTCGTGCTGTAGGGTGGGGGTGTTGTTGGTTGAGTGTTTTTCCAGAGTGGATGGTAAGTCCATAACTGTCTTCTGCCATGGCCTGTGCACAAGAGGATAGAAGCTATGAGGGATTCAAGTTCCAGTGCTGTGAAAAGAGACAAAAGGCTTTATTTGAAATAGTAAATGGTACCTTCATTCTCTGTGGAGGTGATGGAGGAAAGGCACAAACACCTGTTTTGAAAAGGAAGATAATATTATAACTGGAGCCTAGACAGTGCTGATGGCTGAAATGCAAAAGCTCCCAATGTATACTAAAAGGACTTTCCAAAACCTGAAGAATATTTTGATTTGGGAGAGAAAAGTCCTACCATCTTTTTTTTGTTTCAAAATACAATTAAGAATGTAAAAGCCTTTGAGGAAATCAGTTAACCCTGTGATTTGTACACACTGTTTATGTCTGCCTTTTTCATGCAAGTGAGACTTTTTGCATAAACAGAAAATAAGGTTTTATATTTTTTATGAAATATAGAAACTCATTGTAAACAATAATTATTTTGTCTCAGCTATCTGAGACTTCTCTCAGGAAAGTAATGACACAATTTGACTCCAGTGTACCTAGAGTTTAGCTGTTTTGCAAGATATTAGAAGGTACATCTGTATTGCAAAAGAAAAAAACCTTCCATACTCTTCCCAAGAGAATTATGGAAATGTAATAAACTCTTGCTTTATTGGAAGAGGGGACCATTAAGAAGGAAATACATGTACTGAAACAATCTTTCTTAAAAATTCAATCAAAGCCAGCTTGAATTTTGCTTGAATGTGATCATTACAAGGAAGGAAATATTTGATTTTTTTTTAGTTTAAATCACATAAGAACAAAACTTTCATGCTTGAAGTTACATATGATCACCGATTTTCTTCAGATAACCTGCCCAAAGGAATTTATGGGCCTTCAGTTCCAGATTCATGTTCATAGCTGTGACGTTCAAGGGTTTCTTTGTCTCATGGCTGCTAAATAGCTTATTTAAAGACCTTGACTTCTTCTTTTTTCCTAATCCCAAGGCAGTTATTAACCCAGTTACAAGCATCTTCTGTTTGTCAGAGCTGAAATACTGTGCTGATCCCAGACTCCCAGACATGAGCTGGGGACAAAAAGGAAAGGAATCAACGTCGCTTTTCCTCCCAAGAATCCCACAGAACCGATTTGATGTCAAATTATGGAGAATGTTAATATTCGAAAACAGTGAATTGAAATACTGTAGCACAAGTTGCACTGCCGAAATGCTGGAGGTAGGATCGTTGCACACACTTGGCACATGGAGACAAACATCTTCATGCTGGAACCCTTACAAGTTTTGCAATATTGAGAAGTACTCATGTGTGTGTCTAGGCCTCTAGGGCTGAACCTCCCCCAGGCTGCTGGGCTTGCAGAGCTGAGAGGTGGCCAGGGCAGGAGCCTCAGCATGACTGACCGCGAGCCCAAGGGCACAGGGCTGCTGTACCTGGGCACAGCCCATCGTTATTGCCTGACCACTAACGGGGGGTTTCATCCTTACAGCTATGAGAGGGTGCAACTAAAGTCTCAAAGTGTTGATAAACAAACTAGTCCTAACCTTCAGGCTTACTTTTGTATCTGTGGATACCCAAGCGAGTCAGATCTCACTCTGGATTCCTCTCTAATGTGTAGGTGAAAAGTTCACTTCTAGTGCTTCCTCTTTCTTGAGAACATTTCCCTTTCTCTCGTGTCAAAAGGAGGTGATAGAGCTTAAGTGTCTTATTAAACCTGAATATAAAGCAGCCCAAAAAAGAGACCTTAAGAAGTCTGCCAGTGCTACATACCCTGTAGCATTTCCTACTTGTTATTTCTATTAGCAGCAGAACTGTGCGGGATAAGTGCTGCACAAAGCACCAGCCTGTGATCTGGGCCCCTCATTTCTGCCAAAAGCACAGAGCAGTGGACAATCAGGGCAGCTCCTAGAGCTTTATTTCTGCTAGTACTGCTCAGGGCATCTCTTCATAGTACAGGCATAGTCTGTTTAGGCAGGATCCCATCTGAGTTATAACAAGCTGGCTCTATGCTGGGAAACATAAATTTCATAGGTTGGGGGAATTTAAATCTATGTAATGATGCAGGAGAATCAAACAGACCACCAGAAGCCTTTAATAAATTTTTTTTTTGTAATAGACTTGAAGTTTTCTGCTATTACTCAAGGCAGACAGGAAAATTTGGATTTTTTTCTTCATGTTTTGATAATGAATCCTTCCAGTGTAAGGATATCTTCTTTTTGCCTATCACCTAAAAATTACCAAATTGAGATTCCGTAATTAAACTAAAAATTTACGGAGATCTACAAAATATCTTTTTTTTTTTTTTTTGAGAACTAACGGGGTACCTGTGCTGATGAAATTCATCCAGCTTCAGTCTCAACTATGGAGCATCAAATACTATTTCATAATGCATGCAAACTGCCAGCCTACTGAAACCAAAGCACAAGAAAAAGCACTAAATTCAGAGTAAAACATGTGACTAACATATTTTAGACAAAATGTAGTGAGAGGAAGAATTGACTCATGTTAGGCTGTATTATAATACTACATCATTAGATATATATGCAGAACTAATGTTTCATACTTATGTAATAAATTGCATTTAAACCAATTTTTTTTTGTGTATTAATGTGTATATAGGAATGTCCAAAAACAGGCCTTGGTATAACTTCCCCCTTAATTTCATCAACTGGTTGAATGAAAAGACCATTACTGCAAAACTAACAAAAGTTTTGACCAAATTCTTATGAAACAAGTACCTGAAAGACCACAGTCAAAACCCAAACAAAACCCCTTGCTCCCCAAGGCTTTCCTGAATGGTGATTTACTGCAATATTTACTTTGATTAATTCTGCAGATGTATTCTGCTTTCAATAATGACCAGGAGAGGGAGATTTTGGGGGCAATGAATTATTTTGTGGAGATAATAATTTGTCCAGTCATCTAAGCTGGTAATTAATTCACAGGAAGTGTATCCATAGTATTTAAGCAGTAGTCATATAAAATTTAAATTAATATTACTTTGGGAAACCTCCTTCAGCATGAGTGACTGTGGGAATATGCTACCCTTACCTCAAGTCTGGCCGAGCTGCATTCCAAGGATTCATTTGGAAAGTCCTGTTATGAGCACATGCTCCTGGCATACGTGCAAAGCCACAGATTAGTTGTGGCTGACATTTTCATAAATTTATGAGCTTAGGCAAAACAGGCCCAGCCAGTTTTGGAATGAGGTAAGAGCTCAAATACAGGTTACGCTTGTCTGACTGAAGCAACAGGATCTGTGTTGTGCAGACACTTCTGTGATGACCTTGCAAAGGTTCTTCTGTGTCATGCAGAGCTTTTTAGCTGAATCAAAAGCACCGTATCAGATTTATATTTTGAGGTGATATGGTAAAGGAGTCTTTGTTTTAAGTGGTAGATGTTATACAGAAGTTCTTGAAAACCGCCTCTGAAGTGTGTGTAGTTTTTATGGATGTGTCTTTTTATTTTTTTCCCCGAAGAAGCCCATTTTTCTCATGTTTAAAAGAAAAGTTTCTAGAAGTCAGATGCTTATTCTTTCTCCCTTCTTAAAAAAGTTTGTTCCTTGTTGCTTGTACAGGTTCTTCTTTTTCTCCCCAAAATAGAAGCATAGTTCTCACCCCATTTTTCTTTATATTATCTCTTCTTTTCTCCTCTTCTCATGATAGGATGTTAAATTGTTCAAAACCCAGACAAAAAACAGCTTGTGCCTCCACTCCAGCAGAACAGAGTGATACTGTTGCAGAATGGAGTAAAGGTTAATGACATTTCAGTTCTGGACCACCAGCGCGCTGACACAAGGTTGGTTCACACGGGCACTGCAAGGGCTGTAGCTATTTCTGTCTACACAGGAAGAGAAAAGGAGCCAACTGCAAAAGGACAGAGGGTGGTGAAATCCCTGCTGGTATTGACTTGCTTGGGTCACAAACGGCTCTGTTTCTGAGAACAGGGTCTGTTGCTTCATTCCCTAAGAAATTTTGCACTTAGCTGCAGGGCAGAATAGGCTGCCCAGCACAGCCACTCCACCAGGTAAAGGAGCAGGTTTTTTATCTTCTTTCTCCACCCACCATCACTTGCTGGCTTTCTCTCATCAAGGTTCCAAATGTGTAGCAGGCAAGGTTGTCCAAATAGATTTGAGTGAAGCTCTTTAACAAGCCCTGCTAAGTTTTATCCTTTAGAAACTATTTCAGATGTATTCTAAGTCAACATTGAAAGACCCTAAAAAATCTGCCTAAAGATCAATAAGGAATGCTATTGACTTGTGGTAAATATTTTAAAATCCCATGAAATTAAAAGGTAAATTTTTCCTGAGTTCAGGTTTTCTGTCATAGAATTCAGTCGGTCAAATTTTAAAGAGCCTTCCTGAGCAGCCTTTTTCAGCTGGATTGAAAGCAGAAACTCAGGAGAAGCTGTGTCTCAAAGTGAGATGAGCTTGAGTTGTGTATTTTCTAGCACAGCAGTGATTGCAAATGTCCTGTGAGGCCAGCCATATTTGAATCTTGTTTTTTATTAGTGCCATTTTTGCATGAAATCTTCTCTGTAGTTAGCTTTTCACTGAAGGTTTCTGACATTTTCTCCTGCATTTCGCCTTTTCTCACTTGTTCCAACCCTGTCCAAAGATGGCTATTTTAGCAGGCCACAGTATTGATGTGGCAAACGTGTAAAGCATGGTTATTCACTGTCTCACCCTTCAGAGCTCTGCCTGGAGAGCACCAGGCAAGCCAGATTTGATAGATTTGCTGTTGGTCTGAATGTATGCAAATACTTCTACAAGGGCCAAGCTGCAGAGGATTTGGGTACAGTGACAGTGAGTTTAGAGATGCTTAGGTTTCTGGTTTTCTGCAGTGATGTTCAAACCTCAAAAGCTCCCCATTTACACATCAAAAATGAATACGTACTGTGTGATGGGCCAATTTTCTTGTGAATAATAATCATTGTTGCACAAGTCATGCTGTTCTTGTTTGAAGGATTTAATTCTGTGACAAGCAGAAGGAAAAGAAGGAAAGACAGGAGAATATTCTTAAGTATCTACAGCTAGCAGAAAAAGATAAAAGATCAAGGAGATTTCAGTGAAGTTTCGTATTTAAATAGCTTATGAAATCCAATACATTGCTTGTTAGAAAGTGTCACTAAGATTTAGAAATACCAGCTGACATGGACGGATTCCTAAACATAGACTGAACACAGGAAAAATATATTAGTAAAGTTTGAATTTAAATTGCGGGTGTTTCCATCATACATAAAGCAGGGAAATGGGAAGTGCCCCAAAGTCACTCTTACAGTTTTGGGATGAAAGATCATTGAGAAATGATCAGTGTTTCAGGTGTCAGTGGCTACCTCAGGTACATGATGCTGTTCTGCTCTGGCTGGATGTGCGTTACAGCTATACTCAGTCATTATTTTAATGAGAATCCTGCATTTGTAGCAGGAAATAATGTTCATTTTTGGTTGTCTGTTGAGGACTTTCCTTTTCAGTACCAAAACTAGTTTGTATTGGCAGTGTGTATTTGCTTTCTCAGTAAGGAGGGTGTGGCTTACTGCTGGAGAGCTTGTGTAGTGGAAAACAACTTTCAACAGTATTTAAGAATAAATACATTGCTGGACAGAGGGGTTTTCATATCTTTACAAACTTTAAATGTAAGTATGCATTCTTAATATTTTGCCGAGTTAAATACTACATCAACCTTTTCCAGCTATCCAGAATATAAAATTATGCTTACCTATATCATATGCTACTCTGCACTTTTACTATCTGACAGCAGCTCCTGTAAGTGTAGGGAAATATTTAAGGGGAAATCCTGACTTTCTAATGGAAAATGGAATAACTGTTTCATGAAGTTATTCCTCAGTGTAAAAAATTTGATGATCTTCACTTCTCTGCTCATGATGAACTGGTGGATTTCATTATGGCATCGATTCCCATGCCTCCCTGCCATCTGTAAAAATTGTATTCCAAGTCTCCCAGCAGAAACTATGTGAAAGGGAATATGATTTTGTCTTGCCAGCTTGGAGTGCTGGTACAGAACTTTAATAAATGTGTAGTTTATTTCATGATTTAAACATCATTCAGTTGGTCAGGAAGTTGTATTCTGAAGTCCTCCTTAATGCCGTTCAATTGCAGTAGTGTGTCAAGTAAATTAAAACAAACGAAAAAGTCCCAAAGGTCTCATTAAGGCAAATCATAGGTCCCTCTGGATCATGTAAATGAGTTAATAACGGTGTGCTTCCAAATGTATTTATTAGCAGTTTACTTTCAATATGTTCATCAGTGAGCTGTTTTTTTTTTTTTTACTAGCCAGCTGTTTAATTATATAGTTTCTGTATGTCAGCAAGTGATATCTTCTGTCACTTAAACTGTTAATGGGTAACACAGCACTGATACATCTGTTTGAATTGGCATGAATGTAGGAAAAATCCCATAATGTGCTGGTAAGTTACTTCACATGACTGTTCCCACTTCTTCAGTGCAAACATACTGTACCAATTTAAAAGATTTGCTATTAAAACAGTTGATCTAGGTGAATCATAAAATTGCAGCTTTGAAAAACTGTAATGGCACTGTAGAATAAAATTTTTGTAGAATACAAGTCATTTGGGTTGGGTGCTCTTTGAAGTCTAGATGATGTTGCAAGTTGTATCTACACGGCCTTGGGAAATGCTGCCTTGTGCCTGGACTTGGGTTTGCAAGCCGTGCACAAGCGTTGTATCCACCACTCATTCTAGAGCTGCCTAGAACGGTGTCTAGAACCTCTGCATGACTTCTGAGATAACAAAATCTTGATTAATAGGAAGATTATTGTGAGGATTTTTTTTTTAGAAGATGGCTGTGGAAATAGCCCATACATGCCTGCTTCTTCCAGATAGAAGGTAGTCACTTGAAAACCTCCTGGGTGCTGGGCAAAAGGAGAACTGGAGAATCGATCCAAGGGAAAATTAAAATCTTTTTGATCTACAAATGGTTATGTTGAAAAAGCACTTTTTCTCTTGCTCATTTCACCAAATCTTAGTTCTGGCTTCGATAATTTCGTTTCTTCTTCAATGAAAGTTTAAGATGTTTTTGTTTTTCTCCCTTTTTGTATAGTATAAGCAGATTTGGTGCTCTCTTGGTGTTCAGAGGCTGAACTGTGGACAGAATGGTTTAGATGAACAATCCTAATGGCATGGTCTATGAGGCAGAGCAGAATTCTGATGAAAACTAATTTTAAGAAAATTGAATCTAATTAAACAACAGTAAGCATGCAGGAAATCTCTTTACTGGCTTCGACTACACAAGTGGATATAGACAGGCATCCTGTGGAGACCAAGACCAAAATAAGGACTCCAATATCTTGAAATCATGAAGCAAACATGCCTGAAGTCAGAAGGCAGTGAAATGAAAGCTATGTTTATTTTAAGGCTCAGTTTATTTATGTTTCTTTTAAAGCCGTGTTTATTTCAGGTTGGGTTTGGTGCAGCAAGCAGGAGTTCACCTGCTGTTCTAAGTGGAAGTGTCGTACAACATTTGTGTTTAGACGAGATGTACAGGATTCAGGTAATGAAAGGCCCAAAAGACTGTCCACATGAATGTGTTGGCTTTATGAATGAATCATGCAATATGTTTCAACACTACTTGAAACACAAATATCCTGTGACAGACACATTAAATTGTTCATGCATGTTCTCACCAGAGAAAGAAAAAAAAGCATAACCCATACTTAGGTGATGCTGTAAAAGCTTTGCTTTTGGTTATAGCTATTTTCATTAAATATCTTTTCTCGGTGGAAGAGACCAATGGAAAAAGAATGACTTAGGACAATTCCTATTTACAAAGATTAGGCACTTACATATTTTTTATGTGCTGGTTTTCTCAGTTTTGACTCTCATCTACCCCTCCCACTGTCACCTCCAGACTACTTTTGCACAGTCTTAGAGCAAAACATTGGTATGGAAGAAAAACTTTCCCTGCAGATATTTGGAGAATAGCTTGCAGAGGTGCCTGGTGAATGGGTGCAGGAGAAGAATCTTTGTAAGGAATAAAAATGGCTACTGCTCCGTACAAGCTGTGTGATGCTAAAAAATTCCAGTATGCAATGGAGGGAACAGGACTTTCATTAAATAATAATTTGAAGATTTCTACTTTTCCTGAATTGTTGACTGACAGATTGCAAAGTTTTGGATCTGTTAATTATTAGATTTGTGATTTTCCTTACCAAATAATTCTCAGGATGCAATTTCTGTGTAATGCAATAAATAAGCAGCTGAGTATGTGAGATTAGTTATTGGAGTCATGTTCTGTCCTTACATATATAACATGAGATTTATACTATATCTTGCCACCTACTGCAAACAAAAGCAGCAATAGATGAAATATTTCCTTGGAGAATACTTGGGCTAACACTGATCTTTTAACACGTAACAAATGCGGTCAAGACCACAGCCTGCCCAAAAGAGGGTTTGCCATCAAAAAGTCTTTGGGAATAGTAGGTATACTTATACCAGCAAATTAAAACAGTTGGATTATTTGATGCAAACACTTAAGCATGATCTTTTGTCTTCCTTTATCTCATCCTAAATACAGTAGAAATGTTTGGCCTCAGTGAACTCAAGAAAATCATTACGGTGAACACAGCTGCATTGTACAGGCTCTATGAGCAGAAATGTGTGAAGGATGGGGCCCAGATCCTCCTAGACTCCCAGTGTCAAAGAACCTTGAAATCAGGGCCTCTTTATCTCTCAGCTGGATGAATATTATTTCTTGCCACCCTCACTTTTGGAGTCTGTGAAGGTCATGACAGAAATCAAGCTTGATGGTTCTTTCATGTCTGTAAGGGCAGGTGATGCTGTGAAATGTGGTCTCTCAAAACCCTGCAACTGAGTTTCATTCTGGACCCATGTTCAGATTTTTTTTGGAGTTATGATGAAGAGCCATATGGCCTAACACCAGGCAGGCTGTGAGCAAGGAGACAATTGTTTTTTGACTGCAAGGGGGAATCTGAGGGATAGTACAGTCATTAGAGTGAGAGCTTGCTCCAGGCATTGAGCTTGTTATCCTGGCTTATGGAATGTAAAGGCATGTCCATGGGTGCGCCCACGTTTGTGTGAAAAATGCAAGATATTAGGTGAAAGAAATTTTGGTGAAAACCAAAGCCCTCACACCTCAGTATCACCTTATACCCATCACCACCAGAGCTTCATAAACCTCAGGTTTGAAATCCTGAGCAATGTGGTGATGGCGCACAGGCCAGTACCTAATCGTGTCATGCCAAGACAGCCAAGCACACCATGTCCCAAAAGACTTCAGAGGCATCATTAGCTAGGAGTGACTTCTTGCTGACCCAGGTGCTGTACAAGCACCTACAGCACCATGCTTTATCACCTGGGGCTGCAGTGGCTGTCACAGCTGTGACATCTGAAGTGACCTAGGTCAAGCTTTAACTTAATTTTTATTCCATCACTCTTGCACCATACTAAGGCATTTATTTTGTGGTGTTTTAGAGGGAAGCTGCTGACATCTGACTCACCATTTCCTGCAGCATGTAGGTGTTTCTTGGATCTCCATCAAACAGGATCCCATCCTGACGCTGCTCACCATGAGAGCTGGCTCTGAATCACGGCCACAGCATCACAGTACTGCTTAAAGCTGGAGCATCCAGCTACTCATACAGACCAACAAAGCAGTTTATAGTAGCTAAATGCATCTCCTGTATGTCTCCTGCTTTGTAGCATCTTTGCTTTGGTTTTGCACTTTGAAAAAAAAGGATAAAATATAATTTCAGGTAGAACTAGGGTTGTTGTAGTGGAGATGGACTAAAATGGAAATGGCCCCAAAAATTTGATTCACTCTCTACAAAACTGAATACCCAAAGGATTAAATAAATTGTAGAATGCAAATGAAGCTTTTCTTGCCCATCTCTAAAAGTTAAAATCATTGCAATAAGTAATATGGTTGTCATGGTGATCAAGTGCTTGTTTATGGTAGGCAAAGCTAAAATGTTTTTAATTTAAAGCTCAGATGACAGGAAACTGAGTAATGTAAACAACAGCAGAAATATATTTTTGGTAGATACATGCAATTAAGTATTTTTTCCTATGAAAATTCCTGTCACTTCTCACTGTTTTTTCTGCCCCCTTCTTATCTTCATTCAAGTTCTGAATATATTTGTCTTCTGATAGTGCAATGAGCCAGCAGGACAGGTTTCAAGGAAGATGGAAATGGGCGCTACTCACAGGCACACCCTCTTATAGTAATGTTTTAGGGAAGAACAATCCTTAAATCTGAATGCTGCACTATACATTCTGTGGTCCTGGCACCCGCAAATACGTAAGCACTCAGCTGAATAATCTGTAGCATTGCATTAGTTCAGCATTTCTTTCTCTTGAAATTGTCAGATGATTCAATTGTCTGAGCATGAGAGACTAAAATTCAGTTTTCTTTGCCTAAAAATAGCAGTCCTTAAAAAAAAAAAAGAGTAATGAAATATTCAATTTGCTTCTATTTAAATTGAGGATAAAATCCTGTTAAGGGTGGAAGTGTCTGACAGACTAGAAGATAGCTTGCCACATGATTACAAATTAGTTGCATGTAAATTAATCTTGTTAAGCTGCAATAGGCCCTACTTCTGCAAGGAAACTTTATGAAGACATGGGGCAAAGATGCCCACTTAAATTTGATGGCAAGTTTCCCAGAGACTTCAGCACCTCTGGGCTCAGCTGAAGACAACTGAAAAGCAGCATCCTCACCTACAGCTGTGTAATTCCAGATGGTATTTCATGTCTGTGTCAGAATATCTAATGGACTGTAATAGGAGATTTTGATGAGGTCTGGGACACAGAGCTCAGTTATTGAAGTGTTGGAAGCAGGGATTTTGCAGAGACCCTAAAGAACATCACAGACATCACCTTATCTCTCCTCTCCACCTCTCTCTGATTAAAGGCAATGAATGTGATAAACAGAGATGAGTACCTGAATGAATTGTGTGCAAGGACTGCTGGCTCACAGGGGAGGCTTTGGTGGTAGAAGTAGGGAAATCTATTCCCATTTGCATTTAGTGATATTTTTAGCAACATGACACTTTATGCTTTATCATTTTAAATGAACTGGTAAAAAGTAAGCTAGTAACAACCATTATAGATTAATGGTCAGAGATAAATCTCACTGAATTCAGTAGTAGGGCATATTAATTTTAACAGGCTTGAGATCAAGATTTTAATGGTACATGATACAAACTAGGTACCTTTTGAAGACATCACTTCAGAGTAAAAGAGGAAAAATGTTTAAAGTTGTCATACTATCAAAGAGGAAAAGATGTGGTTTTAAGTTGAAAAGCCTATCAGATGACTTTGTTAAATAATTTCATTTGTTAGCTAATTAGATTTGCAGATTCCTGTATAGAATATAGGAATTGTTTTCATGGCATTATTAGTAACCACAGCATTATTATTATCATAATGAGAATAGCTTTTGGATGAAATTTCCATCTAATTATGCTTCATCAAGGCAGTATCAATTTCACATTTATTGAAAAACAGTCCTTAGGCATGGATGAAAGTGAAGGTAAAATTTGTTATTTGGCCTAAGCAGATGTATTAAATCAGTGCAGCTCAAATTATTTCAATAATTCTGTATTTCTTGCAAGCCAAAATGTGTGCCTTTTAAAAGAGCTGGAAGTCCCTCAAGGTCTGCATTTTGCAGACTGCAATGTCTTCGAGATACAAAACTAGAAAGTAATATGTAATTAGATTAAGGCTAAAATTCATCCAGATAGAAATACTTGACTGGTGAAGGCTTGGTTTTGTAAGAGCTGCAGGCACACAGCCCTTGGGAAGGGAGATAGGAGACCTGTGTGACCATTTTAATCTGGCACATATTAAACTGGCTTTCTTGGGGACATGGTACAGAAGTCAACAGACCTGAGCACTAATAGCAGTTCTGCTGGCTAGCTGTCGTCCAGGCAGGACACATACAGGTAAATGTGGTAAATAGCGCACACATCTCCTGTCTTCCACTGGCCTTACCTTTGAAGCAGAAGAAACACTGGCAGTAATAAAAAGTTTATCCTTTCATCTTGATCTTAATGGTACTGAATGATGCCATGAGCTCTGTCATGAGGATATCTGCTAGAAGGTGGACAGAGACCTCCTTACCCTTCTCTCATCATCCATAAAACCTTCTATTGCACCAAGCAGGAGTCGCCGGCATGGTTTATATGAGCACTGCATTTTTTCCAGCTCTTACAGATTTCCCCTCGTGTTCATCACTGTAATATCTGATCATATTATCCACATCCCAGTCAGGCGCCAGCGGTAGCATTGTGGAGGAAAGAAATGGTCACGTAAACATAATTTTCTCTGTGTTTTGCTGCATTTGAGGCTGCTATTTTGTGATTGCCACTTAATGTCATTATTCAATTCAGAGCTGAAACACTAGCCTGAGAGTTTCCACTGGAGTGTGTTAAAAGGGTATCTGATTTCCCTTCTGTTTCCCCTTCCTGCTTTATAATTTTTCCACAGAAACAGATAAGGATACAGATTTTCAGCACAATGGCAAGGAGAAAGCTAAAACATTTAATGTGCCAAGGCTTCCTTGCTTATGTGAAATCAGGCATGTTCCTGCCTGTCTGCATAGGCTGGGGTCTGGAGCAGCTGCGAGTCACCTGCTCAGCCCCCAGCCCCCACAGTCACTCACCCCACACAACCAGCACTAACATGTGATGGAAGGGGCACAGGAAAAACAAGAGACCTTTTCTTCCTAATCCGGAGTAAATTACCTCCCCAATAAAACATGGGCGCAGCCTTCACGGTGTCAGGGCTTAACCACAAAGGTTAGGTTATTCAGAAATGACAAAAGCAATGGCACACAACTCATTCAAATACACACTTGTTTTCTAAGGTGGATGAATATTGCACCTCTTTGGAGCCCACCTGGAGTCCTGGACACTCCTGGAAATCAGGATTTTTATGCTGAAAGATCAATCACAAGCCAAACCCAGGAATATTAAGCAAAAATGCCACTTTGTAGAGAAATGAAAAAATAGGCTGGAATTTCAACAACTCATGGATGAATTTTTTCTTTTTATGGAATCCTGGTCTTCAACAATTTTTCTTGGCGGCTTTCTTCCTCAGACCTAAAGTAAGGAAGACTGTAGTTAAACTTCACTATATGTCTTCTTGTTACTCTCTAGAAAGGCAAATAATATGCCTAAAAAGTGGTAGCACATGTACAAAACAAAATTATAAACACTAAAAAAGCCAGATAATCTTTGTTCAAACACTACTTTTTGTTTTGATCTGCTTTTGCTGTGTTAAGAAATTATTCCTTAGCCTTTTTATTCTGAAGAACACTGGTCTAGAAAGGCATAGTATTTCTCATTAATTTCAGAATGTTTGAGTTCCTCAGAGTCTATAATGTATTCTCTTGGCAGCAGGTAACACGTAGGCGAGTCCCACTGTCTTATTTATTGAAGTATTATACAGTTTTGAATAATCCTTTCATGATACTAAAGGTTACAGCACAGGGAGTTTCACAATGTTGTGTGTGGTGTTTATCTGTACCTAGACAGTCCCAGACCATCTGCCAGGATTGTTTTTCCTTGATTATGGATCAGAAGAGTTATAGTGACAATGAATAATTATTTTCCATGATAAACCAGGAGGCAGATGACTCAAAAGACTAGTAATGCCTAGAAAACAAGTCCTTGTCTTCCAGTTCACTGGTTCAAATGCAGCTTAAGTCACAATAGACCAGAAATCAGGCCTGACTAATTTTTGGGGTACCTTATGGAACAACGTCGATCGTATTATTTTGACAGTTGTGGCACTTCATGAGAAAGTGTGGAAGAATGAGAAAAGAGAGAAAATGACCTCAGGACAGGCTGAGTCTATACTACAGTAACATTAAACATCTAACTCCATGGCAGCAATATGATGCATCAAGAAAAGGACCACGGAAAAATGAAAAATGTCCAGTGTTTGAGTGTTTCTCCTGGACACATGGGAACCTGGCAACCAGGCTGAGCCTGCAGCTGCTGAGAACCATCAGCAAAGCCACTGAAATACAAATGTCATAGAAGAGGCAGTGGGAAATCAGTCCTTGACAGTGGTTACAAAAATAGTAACTATTTATACACTTAATGTATTAGGTGTCATCTTCAGGTCTCAAATGGTGTTACACATGCTGATAATTAAGTTTCAATACACCCTTATGAGATACTTTATTCCCATTTTGCTCCCATGATTAACATATAAATAAATGCACAGCGAGATGAGATGATGTGGCACTAAGACCACTGTAGGTTTATGTGATATAGTATGAAAATTAGTCTAGCTAGGTGCATTTGTTTTCCTGGTTACTTAAAGTGATGTTTCCCCCTGCACAATGATCTCTCTTATCCCATTAAAAATAGAGGCAATGATACCACTTTGAAATTGTTTAAAACCTATGCAAAAGAGAAAATTGTTGTATGCAATAACCAGCAACATCAACAGGGAGTATGGAAAGAAAAGATTCAGAGATTTATACTGAACACTTTTTTTTCTTGAATTTGCACCATCTCCAATGTATTTTAGGTTTGGAATAATTGCAGAGAAAATGCATTATAGAATATACAAATCTTTATGACCTACCAAACAGGAAAGGTACTCATTGTTTGAAAAAATTAATTCTGAGTAAAACCAAAATCAGCTGCTTTTCTGTGATCAAAATATCTTCTCTGTTTAATGATTGCTGTATGTATAAGGAAACTGTTATATCTTCTGGTTTTGAGTTTTGGTTCAAAGCTCTGGTTCACTTACAGGTGCTTTCCCTGTCCTTTTGCACTGT
This sequence comes from Struthidea cinerea, assembly GCA_013397865.1. Classification (NCBI taxonomy): domain Eukaryota; kingdom Metazoa; phylum Chordata; class Aves; order Passeriformes; family Corcoracidae; genus Struthidea; species Struthidea cinerea. Next base: position 392,188 of record VZTI01004088.1, on the reverse strand, counting down.
TTTGTAGAGGACACTTTGAAACAAGCTAAAATCAAGTTGGAGCAAATACCTGGTTTTGGTAAAAGCAAAACCTGCTGCTATATTCTTAATTTTTTTTTAAATTCAAGCTTCAAAAGATCTTTTCTACATTACAGCAAGTTTAGAAAACTGGTAATTTTACAGAGAGAGAAATGTGCTTTGTCTGTGGTTTACTTTGTTCCCACTACTATTGTTGAAGGTTTTGTTCTTTTTCACCTTACGTGCTGCAGTTCATGGTTGCTGTCTTTGCAGAACAGCCCTTTGAAAGACAGGCCTGATTGTCCATGCCATTATTCTAGCATTGACTTTCCTGCTGTTTACTTGATTCCAGGAGAGTATTCCCGAGGTACCTCACTCTGGAAGGAGGAGTGGCTGGAAATAAGAGCAGTGGGTTAGATGGTATGATTGGCAGCTCAGGAGCCCTTAATAACAGCTCTGCATCTCACTGACAGCCTTCACTTAATGCTTGATTCTGGACTTCAGCCCTAACCACGTAGAGCCTGTCTCGAGTGTGCAGGTAATTAGCAATGACAAGCACTGACTTAGGTTCGAGGGAGATGAAGCCCAGCCTTCTGCACAAGCACCTTTGGCTACAGTACATGGGGAGAGTTTATGAACAGTTTAGGTTGCACTGGCTTTCTCTCTTCTTCCTTCTAGTAAGGCAGGGATGATGTTAATAATTTTATTTTTATTTTTCTTCAGTTACATTTTCAGATTATTAGCTGCCCTACATTTCTAAAAGCTTGATCATACCTAGAGACAAACACATATCTATTTCTAGAGATTCTGAATGTCTTTTGGGGGAGATTATCAAAGGCACATAAAGGAAGTAGGAACACAAATTACTGGGCTTTTGAAACTTTTGACTCCTGTTTTAACCCTTTTTACCAATAGATCTGACAGTATTAAACCAGGCAGTACTTTTATTTCAGCTTCTTCATGGCTTGGCTGGCTGGCCACTGAGAGAGCTGTCAGACAGCTCTCAGAAGGCACCTATGGCAGACTTGTTAGTGTGTTTGAAACTGAGACCCATCCCAGGTCATTCCTATATTAATCTTTTTCCACTACACTTTAGTCACTCATGTCATTGAATACCTTCCTTGCCTTCTTTGTTCTTCAGCTATGAGGGCCACTGCCATGGGTGAAAGATCTGAAAATTAAGGTCTTAGCTGCTGTGTTAAGTGATGTATTAGTAAGCAGGATTTACTTGATGAGATCATTACATGTTTAACAGGAGAGAAAGATTGCACTGGCCTCACATCGTTCTTCTTTGAATATGTCCTGTGCAGATCCCTCAGTTAGCACGTCTCTGTATTTCTATCTGCTTCTCTGTGCTGAAATATTCTCCCATGACCAGTTGTGTTACGTGGTGGAGAAGCTGTCATTCAGGGAGAAACTGGGGGATGCACAGTGAAAGGATTTCAAAGCCAGCTTACCTTCATCACCTCAGCAAACCGGACTAGTTCTGAATGGAAGTAGCCCTGTTTGCCCTGTAGGGAAGTAGCACTGCAGCATAGCTTGAACACCCTCCTTCAGTCAAGTAAATTAGCCTGAATCACATGTTTTCCACATAGATACCAAGGGATTACATTTTTTTCCAAAGGAGACTCCTTTTTAACTGTATATTAATAAAATACACCTTCAATGAGAGGGATACTGCCTGCAGGGTAATTAGACTTTATACAAAGCATCACCTAAGCTGAGGAAGTTTTCTAAAATTTCTAATTTTGTGTAATTTTCATACATACAATTAGAAGTGTAATGTGAACCTGAAAAAAACCTGATTAAAAAAATCCCTCTTGTGATTGGAGCTTGGCAGGAAGTTTTCTCCATCCCATAGTGACAGTAACTGGCCAGTCTATGCTTCATGTCTTCATGGTTTCCTCCGTGGCTGTGTAGGACAGGATTGCAGCCTTGGATCTCTTTTGTTGCACAGATTCCCTGCTGGGAAAGAACCTGGAGCATTAACAATGTCTTTGAGTTCACCTGCTCTCTCCATTTTTCTATTTGCGCCTGTATGTATTTTATTAAAGATTTAAGGTTGTTAGGGAGGTTTGGGGAAATGTTTTGTGGTGTGTGGGAGTAAAGGGAAATCAATACTCCATGGATCTGGCTGTGCCTACCACTGTGCAGTCAAGTTTTTGAAGCTCATATGTTCTCCTTTGGTTTTACATTTCTACTGTCTCAGTAGAAATTTAATTGATCTGGAAAGGTTTACACATCTTAATGTATCACAGAAAGCTCATTTTGAAAGTAGAGTCTTTAAAAAGGTTTCCAGGGTTTGAAAGGGAGAATACAAACTGAAAAGAGAATGTGAATGGTGAGAGGTACAGCTAAGACAATTTTGGATAGCAGGCACAAACCTTTCTGAGATGCCATGGTACAGGGAATGCTGTGTTAAAAAAAAAACTGCCTAGAGCAATAAAGAAAAGAGCCATTTCTCAAGTAATTGTAGGAACTGGACTTAGGAAGTGAAGTAATTGAAATGAGACACTGTTAGCCAGAAGGGGAAGCATAAATCACTGGCAGGAGGAAAATGAAATGACAAATGGGGACAGTGCTGGGGAATAGGCACTAGTACTGCTAAAATGACAGCAATAACAAAAGATAAAATCTATAGCTGTTCTACAGAGCCAGTTTTGTGGGTGGAGAGAAACAAAATATCCTGAATTATGTATTTTTATTAATTTAGATGGTTAATTCCTGCCTACATGCTTGCTACTTTCATTTCCCTAGTGATCACTCACAATTGTGGATAGATCATGGAGAACATATTCTGAAAGCCTCTTCTGATGTCAGCAGTTTCTTGGATTTGATGGGCAGTGTGTATACCTACATAACCACCAGTACTTCTTATATATGTAATAATAATTTCATTGTTTTGAAGATAGTGGCTGTTTTGTGGTAGGTTCAATTCCTGTGTGCTCCAAACTTATATCTATTCTTCAAGCTGATACTCGCTCTCATGGAAACTGGACTCCAGACTTTTTAACTGTTTTTGATCTGAAATTATTTCAGTTTAGATTGCAAAATTTCTTTTATGAAAGAGGAAGGTGAAACAACAGAAGGCAAACTTATACTTAAAGGTAATTCTTACCTACAGACTGCTGTACTGACATTACAGAATGTAAAACTGTAAATTTGTAAATCTGTCATAGATATTTCACAAAAAGAAAACCCCAAAAACAAAGCAACAAAAAAACCCAACAATATCCACACATTTAAAGGGTATTCTTGAAATACAGAAAGATTATCCCGACACAGCACAGCTCTTTTGACTAGAAGTTTTTTCTATTACATGTTTTAAACACAGTGTCACATAAAAGTAAAAACCTTTTGTCTTCCTCACAGGAGCCTGCATGAAGCATTTAGCATCTAGTTCAATATCCTTTACTGTGCAGAGCCTCCTGAATCTCAGGTGAATATCCCATTTCATTCACAGACAGCAATCTGTCTGGGGAAACCAGCTCGTCTATGCTTTGGACCTCTGACTCCTGCTGTAACTATTCAATCTGTCTTTCTGTTTCTGTGTGTGACATTTTATGCCCTTTCCTTCATCCCAAATAGGTTTTCTCTTTAACCTTGTGGTACCAAAACATTTCACTGTATTTGAAAATAATGGCATTTGGTAATTGGCAATGCACTAAGTGGCAAAGGGCACCTCCAGTAATTTACTTGAATGCTGTTTGTATGAAGCTGAAATAATTTGATTTTCAACAAAGGGCTATAAGCATACTAACAGTGTCTTCTGGCCCATTAGTGTAGAGACTGTCTTGTCTCTGCACTTTCACTGCTTTAAAATGAATAATCAACACCTATTGATAAGGAGAATCAGTAGTAAAGGCTTAAGGGGGTTTGGGGGGATTTTTCATAGCTATTTTTGTTGTCTAGGTTATATAGTCACTTTACTGTAACTTTACATTTCAATATTTAATAAAAAATTAAAAATATTTTTAATGTTGAATTTCTTATGTTGAATGCTGTAATTTTCTGGCCGCTCCTAAGTATTATCTGTATGCACACATGGCAGAGAAAGAAAATGAAGTATAAAGATACATTTGTGTGTGAATACAAAAGGGCATATGTGCAAGATTCACTGTGGATTAAAAGGCAGTGTGAGCCCTGGGGCTGTGTACAGGGCTCAGAGGTGGACATTAAACCTTATGGTGCTTGAACAAAATGATTGAAAGGTATGATTGGCCATATGAACTTTACATGAAGTGAACAGTGTGTCTTAAGTTTCTCCGTCTTCAAAGTGGAAATGATGAATTCATTCTGTGGAGCATTTTGGGGCCTTTAAATACATATTCCAGGCAAGGAGGACAGGCAGAACAGGGAGCCTTGCTAGCTTCTATTATTTTCTTCTGTTGACATAAAAATGTAAAGATTTGTTTTGGCCAAGTCTATAGTATTTCAGCTAGTCTTGTTCATCTAAGTGGACATTATTATCTAATAATTATCAAAACATAAGTTAAATATATCTATTTTGTTAAGTTACAGGTGGGAATTACTTGCCTCAGCAGAAAAAGAAGGGAGTAAGGAGAGAGGCACATGTACCCGAAGTGAATTGCATAAAGATCTGTCTGAGAACCCCCACCAGAAATAGAAGAGCTTTCCAGATGTACATGTTTATATGTAGCACAATTTTTTTTTGCCTCCTATTTCTCAGACCATTTCATTTTCATTCAGATCAATTCTTACTCATTTGCATGTCATTATACAATGCTGATTGTATGTTTAGTGACAACAATCACATAAGTCTGCAGGTTCAGCAACAGTTCAACTACACAGACAGATGTTTGTTCATTCTTAATAGCATTAGTTTAGGTGACATTTGGCTTTTAATGCACATTATTCATGCTCAATTATGGTGGAATAGATAAAGAATTGAAAGACACAATCACATCTGTGTTCCTGAATGAAGAGTCTTTGTGACATGCTTATAGAGATTGAAGTGTCATCCAAGTAAATTAATTATAACAATCTGTTTCCAAATTCAATCTTGCAATTATTTCCTTTTCAGAATAGCCAGCTTTGATTTTGTTTACAGATTTTATACAAACTTCACAACAGACCCATAACCATGTCATCAATTCATTGCTTTTTCGGGGCTCTGTGCAGCTGCAGAGGTTACAGCAGAATTGAGCCCGGGGAGGGAATGGAGTGATCTCCATTCTTTGCTGTTGGAGAGCATCAGGGCAAGTCTATCTATCTGAGTTGTGGATCAAATTTCTGGATATGGACCATGAATGAGGGACCCCAAATAACTCAGGTACTCAGTTTTTCCAGTTCTGAACTCTTAGTATGTCACAGAATCACAGAATAAGCTGAGTTGGAAGGGACACACAAGGATCATAGAGTCCAGCTCCTGGCCCTACACAGCACCATCCCTAAGAGTCTCACGTGTTTGCCAATAGCACATAAGATCTACTGTGTGGTAAGTGATATTTTGACTGTTTTTCATAGAGGATTTTGATCCGTTCATGTTGAAGTCTATAGAGCAAAAAAAGGCTGAACTTGGCTCATGTCTGTCAATGTGGATGCATGGAAATAGTAATGATATTTTGTTAGACTGAAATTGCTTTTTAAACTCGTAACAGTGTCTTGTAATATTTGTTGCTCTGAGATTTGTCTTCAAACTGCAGCTGAATTTCACATGTGCTATCAGGGTGCCTTTATCATCAGCTCTCTTAGAATACACACTTGCGTGCTAATACTTTCCTGGACTCCAAATCACAATTTTAAACCAAATTTGTCCTCTAATTTACCCACTTTTCCTTTAGTGGGATATCTGTAAATTAATCCTACAAAAAGCCAGTACTAAACCTTGACCTATTCAAGAAAAATTCAGATCATGAATAAACAGGATCTGGGTTTACATCTCATCACAGCAAATCTGAAACCGGCTCTTACATTTCTTTGATGTCTGACATAGTTTAACTGATGGTGATCTTGAACCAAATGATGGATGGATGTGTGCATATGTGTATGAAACTACATAATTTCTATCAAAATAGAAATATAACAAGAAGAATGGAGGAATGCAGGTTGAGGGAGGAATTTTTTTTAATCGAAATATTAGGTGTCTCATGGTTATTCAATAAATGAATCCATTGTGATAGTGCTGTTTCCAGAGAAACTTTGAAAGTTATTCCCTAGAAACAAAATGAAGATAAATTATCTCTTGCAAAAGTGCAATACTCTTACAGAATGGCAATGGCATGCAATGGGAATAGTGGCAAAGAGTTTTTTCCCCCTTTAGTATATCAGTCATATTAATCGGCTGCTTCTTTTTTTGTCCCAATAGATGCATTATGAGGAGGAAGTGCTATGACTATAAGGAAATATGTGCTTTCTTGAGTATATTCCCTTTTCCTATATGATGTCAAAGCATCTTTACAAAAGGTAGGTCTCTCTCCGTGCCAGTGTGCCATCAAGAGCAATCTCACTGCAAAGGAGGTCCCTTACTAGCTAGTTCCTAGCACAGGGCAGATTTTGTCTGATGACTCAGGCAAAAGCTATGTCCTGGGTTTGCAAACACTGCTAATGGCTATCAATAGCAAATCACAGGGGGATTCAGAGCCCTTCCTTCAGCAATGTAATAGAAAAATAAATTTTTACAGGTGAAAGAACAGCATGAAATGCTGCAGAAATAACTCCTTTAATTATTCATGAATCTATTTATTATTATTATTAATGATGATACCATGCTTAGAGCCATTAGTACAAATCTTAAATAAACGCAGGGCAAGCAAATTTTTTATAGCCTAGAATTACACAGTCTAAGGGATATTCATAACTAGAAAGCTGCATTATAATATTATGCATTATGATTGTTATATCAGCTAATTTTGCTGAATTTGTCTAATTTTTGCATTTGTTTATGAATCTTAATTAGCCACTGTGGAACTGAATGCAAATAAAAGATTACTGAAAACAAAATAAAAGGTTTCAATAAAATCTGTTAAATTATGGGAATGAATTCTGTCACTTAGTAAGAATAATAAATTAATTGATTTTAGATGTTACCACAGCCATAGCACAAAATAACATTTTATTCCTTGTGTCCTAGTTTGGACAAACTTGGAGGAGAATATCCTCTGATAGAAGTCAGGTTGCAACCACCCCTCCCCCCCGGTTCAGGAAAAAATTTCCTCAAAGGAAAGTGAAAGAGATAACAAGCTATTTATTTAACAAACACACAGGTGGGGAATAATAATGCTAAATAATGAGATCTCTCTCTCTCTGTGGAGAGAAAACCTGAGAAGATTTCAGAGGTCCTCTGTAGGTGCGGTCTCTCTCCTCCTCGGAGCTGGTTGGCGAGGGGCCACCCCCCCCGGGCCTCCGGGAAAATTCTCCTGATGTGTTCAGATGTTGTTGAAACAGTCCAGAAGAGAAGAAAAGAATAAAAAAACCCAAAAATCCTAGGAAAAGGAAATTCAACCCTCCGTCTCTCGCTAGGAAAAAAAGAGCCGAAGAAAAAAAACCAAGGGTACCGCCGAAACAGAGGAGCGTATCTCCGTGTCCTTGAAACAACTGCTTTGAAACGTTTTTTTGTTTTCTGTCCCTCTCAGGCTCAGTTTAAAGACACAGAAAAGATTGGTGGGCATAGGGTAGCGATAGGGGATACACATTATAAAGTCACCCCAAGACATCTGGTTTTCAATATTAAGAGCAAGTTGGCTTTGTATTTGCATGGAAGCAAGGGCATAGGAAAGTAGACTCCTATGGAGATGCCATCATTTCCTATAAGTCAAAGAAGCTATTTATGTGGCAATGCCTTCCATCCTCTAAAATTAAATGGGCAATTGTCTTCAAAAACCATGTGCTTATGTAATATGCAGCTCGGCTTTGTCACTTTCATCACCTAAGTGTCATATACACCACCAGTTACATATATACAGTAACTGTTCCCTTTGGAAGTTTTGAGGTGTTGATAAGAAAAATCCCATCACCAATGAAGAGATCTACAAAGTAGCTGAAGAAATTTTCATTCTCAACAGGACTGGAAACCATTTGCTATATTCTGGTGACCTGCCTGGATACCACTACACTCCACACCTCCCACTCCTCACATCCAGTCGAAAGAAAGAGAAAACCTGATAGCCCAATGGGAATCAGTCCCTGACACTGTTGCTGGACAAATGAAAACGCATAGATTTTCAGAGTGAGAGATCTGGAGATCCCTCTGTGCTCTTTGATTCTGAAATTCCTCAGCAATTGTGTGTTAGCCTATAATGTGTTAAAAATAAAGATCCCACAGCTCTTAAAATAACATTTCTCCTGCTATCTGCCATCATAAATACTCAGTTATAAATCATGCGCTGCACAAACTGAGCCTCATGTTGTTGTGTATTCTTGTCCCTGTCCTTAGTATTTAGTTACTGATTTCAGCACTGGTGGCTGTAGCTGTGATATTGAGGGAGCAGCAGGAATGGACCTTCAAGGCACAGTCTGTTCTCGCCTTCATGTTGCACAGAGCAGATAAAGCACACTCCTGTGCTAGCTGTGCAGGAGGAGGGGCAGCTGTAGCTCCTCCAGCTACTGTAGAAAATCTCTGTTTGCATTCAGAATAAGTGGCAAGGATTCACTCACTCATGGGCAATCAACCTGCTTATCTAGCCTGCATCTTTGAATGCAGAGTATTTACTGGAAAAAAACGGATTATAGGTTTTTTTAAACCTTGAAACCTCATTTTAGAGACTCCAGGTGACACTGCTGCAGCCTTGGGAACTTACCAATGTTTAAATGCCACTGTTGTAAGGAAATGGCCTTTTCCATACGTCAAACTGCACCTTCTAAGCCACTTGGACTATGATCCTTCCTGGGTAGCCAGGCAGATAAGCTGCCTCCTGCCACACACACCTTTTCAATGTCTAAACATGTAACAAAGCGATCAAATTACTCCTCAGCTTTCTTCTTGGATAATCAAATATCTTGAATCCTTGAGACATGCAATATGTTTTTCTAGCCCCTGGATACTCTTTTGTGAAATTTAGACTGCAGCAGAAAGCAATTCACATCTTTTAAAAATTGGCATGCACGTAAGATTTTATGATACAAAACAATCAGCAGAGAGATGCTTCTCTCCTAGGGTGGGCTCATCTGTGCTTCACTACTAATAAATTTATATTTCTCTTCACTGATGTATTGCCAAAATGTTGTAAGTGTTGAACATTACATTTATTTAGCCTTAGTGCTGCTGATAAGACTTGTTCTTTCTAGGAATTACATTGCCGTAGTTAGTGGTACAAACAAAGATTTCGATTATACCTCATGTTTCAATTTCCAGTCAAACCAAGAGGAAATGCATTATTTCACAGGTGTGCCTTCTCTGGGGTTACTAATGCAGACTTGGACCTCAGCCTTTCTTACCTAAAAGGTCAGTAATTTAGTAATGCCATCTAGTTGGCTCTTTTCCTTTTAACCCAGTATTATAAAAAAGGGCAGCTATATCCAGAATGGCTATTATGGAATGTATGTTACTCCCATCTGTTACAGTAGGATATCGAGAGCCTAGAGAGGATGATTCATAATTCTGAGGCAATGTCCTATGGAAAGCAGAGAGCATGGAGGCAGATGGGAAGAGATGGATCCGAGCAGATGGATCTGGGCGTGGTTCACGTCTCACGTGCTGGTTTACACTGGGACAGAGCACTGGGACTAATTTCTTGCCAGCAGGAACAGCCTGCAATGTGCACTTGTACCAATCACCAGCAGATACCAAAATAATTCTGCTGAGGAGGCAGGCGTGCTCACAGTGCTGCTTATCCCAGCGCAAGCACTGGAACAGCAGCTGCACAGGAATAGCCAAGGGCAGTATTTTGCTTTCAGAATAGAATGCCAGAGTGAGAAAGCCAGAGTGAGAAACCACATAATGTGTTTAGGTATGACTGCTGATGGTGTCTGAGTGTATTCTGGATTGGCTGACAGGGCTTCCCAGATGCCCACAGTTGCTAGTCAGTGACAGCAAGGTGACAAGCACATTGACAGCAGAAGGTACTGTACCATATCATCTCCTGAAATGGTGATAAGTACAGGAATGACAGAATTTGATAGAAGAAGGCAGTTCTTGGTAATGTTAGAGATCATAGTTTGACTTGCAATAGGGTGCTTTCAAACAACATATTAATACTTGTGATACTCCAAAAAAGCAGCCTAAGCGAATGAAATGTTTAGCAATGACACTGTATTGGAAAAGTGAATCACACTGATTCAATACTACTCTCTATTCAAAATCTGAACTTGCCATTAGTAATATCATACATGCTACTCATTTGATGAAATGGCACAGCTCAGAGCTCATCAAACTCCCCAGGAATCTTTCCTCATAATCTGATGGGAGCTAGCTTATGCCTTTTGTACACCGATATTGATTTTTGGAAGAAAGATGCTCCATGAAAAAAACATTTACAAGGTGGGACAAGATGAAGAGAAAGAGAAATAAGTAATATACCTTACCACAGCTATCATAATTCACTTCTCTAACTTGATTTCTGTTCAATTCACAAATTACACCATCTGAGTTTGAGAAGGGAATATTTCCAATGTACCCTCACAGGTGGTTTCAGGCTAAATTCAGTTCTGGGTAATGGTGTAAGCACCCAGTAAGCTCTCAATTAAGTATTTCCACTGAGAAGTATATTTTTGCTTTTCTTTGATCTGCAGGTGGGAACTATCAGCATTCATCAAGTATATTTTAATCAATAGTGGGGGTTGGCAGTACAAATAGGTGAATGGTCATGTTGATAGCCTCTAAAGCCCTGTGAGGTCATTTTTTAACCACCACCATATCTAACAGTAAAGAGACAGCTGGATGGAAGAGAGAAGTATATTTGAAATATGCCAAAAAGATACCTGTGCACAAAGGATGTCCACAGAAGCCTGTGTTGGGGCCCAGTGGTAGAGCATGATGATCTAAAGGACATGTTTGGCATGGGGTAGTGCATGCTCCACAGCTCTCTCTCTAAGGTGCACAGGAATAGCTCACATTTGTGCTTTTCTCAGCAAGAGATTGTGTCTGCCAGGGCTCAAGCATCTGCTGGGAGCTCAGCAGCCTCCCTTCCCGTTAGCACCATGTTGTCTTGGATCCTGCTCTTCAAAGCTTATGGATAAGCTACAATTAATGACTTCACAGGATTTTGAGGATCTCTGAGAATCTTGGCATTTGGAGTTCAGGTGGCGTCTCAGACGCTCCAAACCACTCAGAATCATAATGAAAGACAGCATTGTAAACCAGGTTATATCTAATAACTGCACACTGCCAACAGCAGTGTAAGGGTCGAGAAGCTCTGAAAGCAGAAGGAAGATGCGCATTGGTTGTATAGTCTCATTTTGTACCTTCTGCCCTCTCCTTTCAGAGGGTTTTTATAGCGACATCTCCCACTCTGTACCTTCTTCCTTTATGCATATATTATAATCCCCATTGCCCCAAATTGAAGAAAACAGCCTTGCTTATTTTAGGAAATCTAATGATTTACCTGTAAACAGAAAGATACATGTCTGCAAAGTTCATCATAGTAAGCCTTGTGCTTCTAATAAAATACTGATTCTCCTCATCAAATAGTTTATTACTTGATTGGGCACCCTGGTATTTTTTTCACAAGATACAGCTATCACCAAGGGAATTAAGGTCTTTTCAGAATAAGAATTTGCTGTGTTTTGGGTTTTTTTTAAGAAAATATATTCCTACACAGCTTTGAACGGTGTTATCACAGATGAATCCCTTCAAGGCAAGCACTGTTACCATACCCAAGGGAAACAAAATTTCATTTTTACACTTAGCTGAATTAATTTATTGAATTGGTGCATGCTATAGTTAAAGGTCAGCATGTACACGTAATTTCTAATAGCTGAAACTTTTATGTGAATTCTCAAGTGCCATAGATAAATGAGAGCCACGGTGGAAACAAGGGGATTCTTCCATTCCGTGCTGAGGACTTCTTTAATATCCTCTTTATAAGAATCTTTGTGGTTTAGCACCTCATATGAAATTTAATACTTTTCCACAAATGGCTGACAGCAAGGAAGAAATACAATTATCTCAGGATAAAGAAGTTATTTTTAGAGCTCTGTATTGTCTGCTTGGCATCATTTTTTTATAATACTTGACATGACATATATAACACGTATATAATTGGACTACTTGCTGCACTGTATTCAGACTCTGATCTTATTTATATCTTTGCTGTGGGAAGTTTATAACCAGGTGCAGTGGCTGACCAGCTCAGCCATAGCTTTTTTCACTCTCTGGCCCAGTCGCTGGTAAGGCAAATGCTATTGGGAGTAGCAGTTTGCTAGCAGTAAATATAGGAAAAAAAAGCATATTTGGAAAATAACAGTTGTTAAATCTCTGCTTTTATATTCCTTAGAAAATAGAGACATGTGCAGGTGATGTGTTTAAGATGACATAATACTGGTTAGGTAGGGGTGGCCATGCAATATAGGATCACGGCTTCCCATAATTTGGGGAAGGGTATTTTCCTGGCTACAGTGATTATCTGCAAAGCCATTTTCCAGCAGTCTTAGATGTCTGTGAGTGCATGCCTACACCTGCACCCATGCTGCTCCCCTGCTGACTGCATGCACTGCGCCCCCAAGGAGAAGTGATGCCCAACGCAAGAAAAGAGCAAAACAACATCCCAGGAGGGCAGCGTGGCAGGAGAGGGGAGAGTGTGGGCATACTGACTCTGGCTTAGCAGACACTCAGCACAGTATCAAGGTTCTATGTTCCTTTAGTATCTCTTTCACATTATGTTCCCACAGAACCAAATCTTTCAGATACCTTCCTTATTGATAAAACTTTCGGGCACATGTTTTCTTGTTCTGTCTTGATTGGCATAGAGTGAAAATTACTGGGATGTGTTTTCTTTTGGTAAATTACACAACCACTTATTCTTGAAAAAAGGTTGTGTTAGTGGGAAATTATTATTATTATTAACAGTAGTAATACTCTTATTAAGTAGTGTTGGAGGGAGCTACTGAGAACATTACGGAAATATATTCTGAGATTAAAAACTAAGCCTGTTTCCAACACTTCAGCAATTCTTGAAGCTACAGAGCCTGAAGCTGAAATCATGTTTTCTTGACAAGGATTTATATTCCCAGCATCTGAACATACCACTGGTCCTTCTGACACATTATTGATTACTTCAACTTCTGTTGTTGATAAGCATTGCTGGCATTGTTGACACCTTCAGGCCATAACAGAGTCAATACTGGTTGAGGTGAGAGCAGGCATCCTCCCTGCATTCAGCTCTACATGTAATAACTATTCCTAGGTTGCAAAAGGGAAGAATGGAAAGGCTTTTTGTGTGTTTGCATCAAGCTCCATGGTCAATAGCTAGGAGACCATTTAAATGGGTGTAGCTCATACAGTTATTTGACCACCTCACTGCAGTGCTTACATATCTATAAAAACATTTCAAAGCAAATAAACACATTTAATACTTTTCTCATTGCTACTGATATCTGAGAATATGGAGATAATTTCTCAACAATGAAAGCTGATTACTGATTAGGCAATTTAACGATACAAATAAGTTTACATGGGACTTTTGAAATTAGACTAATGAAAAGACATCCGGGGGCAATTCTGCAGTAGATGATAGAGTCATGAGTATATACTTTTATTTTCAAGAGTCTAGCAGTAGATTTCACACTTACATGTTAGAAAAGCTTTATTGATTCCTTAATTAGGCTTTTAATGAATTAATTTTTTTTTTTACCAGAGAATTTAGCTGGTGTGCAATTAGCTTGCATTGGTATCCCCACAGCATGATTCATGGCTGAATTTCTACAACATGGTTCCATTTGGTACCCTAGCTTTTATTAAATGTCTTTTACGTTAACTATCACGGCAGTGATGGAATTCCTAAAAATAGTTTGTGAACTGCATGTCAGTCTTTGCTGAGTCTACAAGACTAGTGGAAGACTCGCAGCACACTAAAATTACACCCAGTAGATAATGCAAGACAAAGAAATTTTTTTTTAATTTTAACAAATACAAACTGATCTCATTCTCTGGCAATTCTTCTCTTTTTTTCCCTGCCTGTCATTACAAGAGGAAAAAGCTTCTTGTTTAAATGAGTAGTTGTTATTCCTGCCCAACATAGCACTCTGCATTTATTCTGTTTTTATTCACATATAATTATTAATATAAGAGATCAGTGAGATTCTTCTTCTTCTTCTCTGGTCAAGTTGATTTATCTGGCTGTAGTAATTTCTTGAAATTCAACATGAATTTAGATTATGCTCATTGTATTCTAAGGTAAGGTAAAGACATGATGTTTACTCCAGTAAACAACTTTTAATTTTAAAACTGCACTTTCTAAGTTACTTCACTTCCATATTAAAGAGCTCTTCAGAGAAATAACTGAGGGACAAAAATAGCCCAAATAAAGGGAAAAGCAAAAAAGGGGGAAAAGCACAGAAGATTGCAGTAACAAGGAACCTGAGTTGCATGACATCAGTTTATTTTGCTGTCACATTCATATGAAATTTCATGGTGTTTGGCCCTGGAGTTAATTTAAGCACTGAGAAAATTCTCCTGAATCCTGCTTGTGGCTGCGGTAAATATGTCCTTTCTGACCCAGCCAAAATACTGATACCTAATGAGTATTTTTTTTCCTTCCCCAACAACATGACAATTCCATATACTGTGCCATGGCTCATAGTTGCTTATGTTAGTAATAAAGATCTGAGGAGTTGAGCAGAGATTTTTTAATAAATATTCTTCAGGACATATAACGAACCAAGGTGGAGCAATATAGAGTAATGAACTCCAGAAAAAGAGAAAAGAAGGGAATGAACGTAAGGACTAGTGAAATGGAGGCAGAAGAAGAAGGAAGAATAGAAACCGAAGGCTTCATATTGGATGGACTTGCACAACAAAACATTGAACATTTTTCTTTGTTAAATATAATGTTTAGATACACATGACTGAACCAGAAAATGGGAGAAGCTGATGGTGCACTACTGTAGACAGCTCTCAAGGCTCACTGTTGGGCCTTTTGTTTTTTGCTCCTGGGTCTGATGACAGCTTGACAGCTTGCTGGAGCTCAAGGCAGAGGTTGAGAGGACCATGGTGGCTTACCTCAGCCTCAAGGGAACTCGGGGCACAGTGGCCGGCTCCGTTCCCACACTTCCTTTTCTTCTGTTTAAGAAATACAGCTTTAAACTAGAGGGATTTTTGTGCTTTTCCATAAAGCCTGCCTGAACAGACCAAAATCGCCACCTAGTGAGGATAGTCTCTCAGCTCACTCATTTTACACAAGTACAACTGAGATAATCGTAATATTCCACTGCATTTAAGTTTGAGTGATAATGATAATTTGCAAGAAAAACACCCAAGAATTTAAGGAAAAAAATATTTGCTGAAGTGACAGGAACACAGGCATTTTCCATAAAATAATATGTATCCAAGCACAGGTGTTCCTACCACCTCTCACGGCAATCATTAAGGTGCTTACTTTAACGTCCTCAGAATGTATTTACAGGAATCTTGAGTGAAGAGCCAGATTTAAAGTCTGTGTTGGGCATCTTATGCCTCCTGCACAGGTAGTGCTTCAAAAGGTTTCTGAGTTCTTGATCCTGGTTTCTCTGAAAGAACTGCTAAAAATAAACAAACTGCGTGATTGGCTAAAACCCAAAGAAGTACCCAGAAGTGGTTTCACTTGTAGTATGTCTGTAATGAATTGAAGTGAATGCGCAACAAAGAAAAGATAAACCTATATGTACCACGTTAGCAAGTTTTTGAAAAGGCTTCCCGCTAAATCCATTCTGCAGGTTCCTTTTACTTGATCTGAGTAATCAAGACACTTTTCTATTATTTCCACCATGACACACCTTATGTAAGTGGTTTCCTGTCACAGTGAAGAAATAAACTGACTGTTTAGGTTTAAAAAAATTCATAGCAAATCACTCTTAAGATTTTATTTTAAAAAACAATTACAGTTAAATATACTATATTTTTGATTCTGTTTTTCCTGTCCTAAATTTAGTCTTTTAAAATTAATATTGTGAAGACTGTGCAGTTATGAACATAAAACAAAAGAAAAAGTAAGAGAAAGTACACATGAACCTTCAAATACAAGAGCTGTGACATTCAGATAACCACATGAAAGAATTCTGAAGAAATCATGAGTATATACGACAGTGAGACAGGAAGAATCAGTGGGTGTTTCCCTCAGATAAAGTTATTTTCCTTGACTTACCTTGGTAGAGATAGAGTTATGGTACTTACTGCTGGTGAATTTTTCTAGATGTTTTTGAAACCGCATATGTCAGGGTTATATAAAATCAAATTTTGAATCTACTAGCAGTGTACTAGGGATCAAAAAAACTTCAGGGTTTTTTTTCATCTCCAAACAGGTCTAATTTTAAATGCTAAATGCTACTGCCTAGATTTATTTCCTGCTTTCTGCAGAAGTAAATCATCCTCTAAGTGTGAGCACTAAACTTTGTGATGAAATGTGCTACTCAGAGCACGGGGAATTTTCACAGCTGCAAAATTCAATGCAAAGTTACATGTGCAGTCACAGGCAATACACAGTACCCTTCACAATACGCTGTAGTATCTTACTCCTTCTGTTATGTTATGAGGTCTGAGTGATACATGAACGGGGTTGAGACACTGCATTGCGAACCAACAGCCATCAGAAGGGGAAGGAAGACTGGCACTGATCACATCAAAACAGGTGTCTAAGAAACTACACCCTGTATTTCACACGTTTCTGGCACAAGTTCTGTAACAAATGTGATTGCAGCATTGTTTCCCTGTACAACATCTCAGTATGAAGCTTTTTCTTAGGTTGGTTGTGCTCCACAGAACCTATATTAGGTTCACATACACTGAGCTGCCAGACAATGGTGTGCTTGCTCCTTGCATGCCAGGAAGGAGAGCTCACTTCTGTTTGCATGGGGTTACCATGAATACATCAGCAGTTCTCGATAATTTGACCTTTTCTGTTTTTTTTTCTGCTGCAATACATTCTGAGAAGGAGCAGAAACTTTGGTTTACTGTGGATTATTTATTGGGTTGCACTGCATGAGGATAAGCACAGAAGATAGTGAAGCCATGTATTTATGCTCTCATTCTGAGAATACAATGAATCTCAGGAATTGTTTCATAGATATTTGGCAGAGTTAAGAGTTCCTTTTGCCCTCTAAGAATTAGTGCTTTTTACCTTCTTGTTTAAGAGTCCTTGGGTCTCCTGTGGTGAAAAGATAACTCAGAAGATGTACTAGCATAAGACAGACTACTTGTTCAGACACAGGAGACCTGGTGCCTCAAATTAGGATACTCACCTCACTCTCACCAGTTCATTTCATTTAAGGATGTGAGCCTAAGGATGTGAGTCTAAGGAATTCCTGATTTACAGGATCAACAGCATTTTCCTCACAGTGTTTCCTCACACATATAATCAAGTATGTGAAACAGAACACAGTGTATGGATCTCTCCTTTAGACTGTAGTTTTCTGGATTTAGTACTTGTTGGGACATGTGGTAAGGTACCAGCTATCAGATGAAGGAAACTGAGGCGACAATTTCTCCAGTAGTTCAAAATATCCCTGATATATGCCTAGGGTTGAGACGCAAAAACCTCCATTTTAAAATGCTAGAAATTTGAAATAAGATTGTTCCTGGGTGTAGTTCTTCATGTGGGGTCAGAAAAACAGCCATTACTTCGTTCCCCTGTTGTTAAAAGGGAGGAAGGTTTTTCAACAGGGAGAAATGACAGGTAAGGCCAAGATTCTACAAGAAATCAAAATACAGCTGCAGCTGGTATGAAATACAGCACAAATTTAGGGACATTAGGACCATCTCTTGCAAAAAGCTTATGCAAGGCATTGTTTATGTTAAATGAACTTCAGTAAGTCATTTGAAAGGCAACGTGCCATAACTAAATGATCTGAAGAATCGTCATAGAATCATAGAATGGCTTGGGCTGGAAGGGACCTCAAAGATCATCTGGTTCCAAACTCTCTGCCATGGGCAGGGACAGTTTCCACCAGACCAGGTTGCTCCAAGCCCCATCCAACCTGGCCTTGAACACCTCCAGGGATGGGGAATCCACCACCTCTTTGGACAACCTGTTCCAGTGCTTGATCACCCTCACGGCAAAGAGTTTCTCCCCAATATCTAATCTAAACCTACTTTCTCTCTGTTTGAAGCCTTTCCCCCTTGTCCTATCTCTACATCCCTTGTAGAAAGTCCCTCTCCATGTTTCTCATAGACTCCCTTCACGTACTGGAAGGCCACAATTAGGTCGGCCTTAAGCCCTTTCTTCGCCAGGCTGAACATACCCAAATCTCTCAGCCTTGCTTCATAGGAGATCTGCTCCATCCTTCTAATCATCTTGAAGACCCTCCTCTGGACTCACTCCAACAGGGCCATGTCCTTCCTGTGCTGGGGACTCCAGAGCTGGATGCAGCACTCCAGGTGAGGTCTCACCAGAGCGGAGTAGAGGTGCAGGATCCTCTCCCTCATCCTGCTGCCCGCACTGCTTTGGATGCAGGATAGGATTGGCTTTCTGGGCTGTGAGTGCACATTGCAGGGTCATGTCCAGCCTCTCATCCACTGGCAACCCCATGAAGGTTAGATGTGATTGGACACTTGTATACTGTCTGGTGTGCTTTTACCCAACCTGTCATCAACTCTGTTTTTCATCCAGCAACAGACCTTGACTTCACCATGAAAATAAAATTAAAAAAAAGAAAATAAACTTTTATTCCTGTATTGAACCTTTAGCAGTTGCTATAGCAATAACATTTCTCCAAATGGTAAATTTAAAGTAACACCTACCTTTGCTCTTGAGACATCATCTTTTATTTTTTCAGTTTCTCTTGCACCCCATTTAAAGAAGCTGTGAGTCAGTGCTCCCATCACCAAAATATTCAAAGTTAATTTTGAAAACAGAACAAAAAAGGGATTGCCCTATTTTCCCATGGCTTTTTGCACCTCCCACTGTTTAAGCATTTCCATGCCACGTTAGTGATACGATGTGTGCGCTCTGATATTCAGAAAAAGATGCTATAGGACACACACTCTGCTGTACAGGGGCTGGATGCAGGCTGTAGGTGATACACTGCTGACAATGCCTCTGGATTGGCAGAGATGAGAATCTGACTCTCGTTGTGCAGCATCTTTGTAATTCACCTGGATCAGGCTTTTTGCGTATCATTTGATGCAGTCTTTTCCTCAATGTTTTCTGTTTGGTTTTTGTTGTTGTTTTTGTTTTGTTTTTTTAATTTTTTTTTTATTGTTTGGGTTTGTGTCTCTTTTCTGAAGTCCCAGTCCAGAACATACTTTATGTCTTTCTAGGATATTAAAGGATTTAGGTGAAACAGCTTGGTTACTTTTAACTCATAGCTGAACAGTCAAAATGTCCCTGTGTCAGCTTAGGCTAGCAATTTGTTAGTAGCATGGCCATTGTGGTGCAGCAATAAAGGAAAAACCTTTATGACAAACACATGCACAATGTGTTTTGCTCTTTCCCCTTATCAGTTCTAGAGCATCAGTTACCAGATGCTGCCTTGGATCAGCTCCATTGGGGACCCTGCAGGTACAGAGGAGTTGGTGGCCTTGGGCAGGGTCAAGCTGCCATCTCACAGGGCTTGGGGACCAGCAGCAGCTGCTCTCTCAGGCAGAAGGAGAGCCCTGGCAACTGGCAGCAGTGGCCTGTGGGTGCAGCACCTGCCCCTGGCTCCTGCCAAGCTCAGAGCCGTGCTTCGCTTTCCTTCCCTGCAGCCCTGTTCTGGGCAAGCTGATTTTCTGCTGCTGTGGTCCTCCTGGTCCCAAGCACTCTTACACTCTCACTCATGTTCTCTCTCTCTCTGGTGTATGAAGGTGGGACTAAATGAATAGTTTGGTTTTTTACCACCTTAGGAAATAGAGAACTAGACTTGATGATGACACTGATGAAACTGGTAGTCAGTATGGAAATTGGCACATGACTAAACTATGGCCCACTGCTCCCTTCTCTACTGGCATTTAATCCAGTGTGACATCACTGAAGACTTGTCACTAGACCTATCAGAATGATTTCAGTAGCACCATTCTCTGTGAATGGAAACAGGATGAGGAATATATTAACTTTATAACTCAAATTCATACTTCATCTTTTTCAGTGGTTCTGCAGTTAGGTGTGTTAGATACCCAAAAAAAAAAAAAAAAAGCTACAGGCTAGGCAGATGTCTCTGTTAGCCTACAGCCCTGTGAGTCAGGACTGGCCGCACTGACATTAACGAAGTGAAGCTTATGTGTGTGCAGAATAATGATCTGCAGGGATGCAGATTGTGGCTGATAGCTGGACTAGATGATCTTAATGCTCTTTTCCAACCTTAATGACTCTAAGATTCTGAAAAGAAACAGATTAAATGATGTCTGGAATTCCACCAGCTACATCACCACAGTTCATTGAAAATCCCTCAACTTAGGAAGCTGGGCTATATATTTGCTGGACTTCTGGCAGACAGATGCTGTTTCAAGAGAACTATTGATAGACAAAGTCACTCCTGCTGCTATTAAGCTGACAGCAATATTCTTTGGCACCGACTTTCATACCCTGTGGATACTAATTAAATTACCATCACAGCCCTTTTAATTATCCATATTCTTATTATATTGTTTTGAAGTGAGATAGGAACTATGGTGACTCACTGAGACTAATGTCTGTAGGCATTGCCTGTGAGGAAAACGGAATTTGAATACATGCCATTCTTCTTGCCATTAAATAGACATGTGAATGTCATAAACTCATTTGTACAAGGAATGTCATTGCTTTGGGAAGAGTTCCTGTGGATTTGCATTCGTTTTTTGCCTGCAGAGCCATCAGGAATTCTAAGTGGAATATTCAATAACAATAATACATAGCATGGATTGGAACCTGGATGACATTTTCCATGTCCTGTGCCTTTGTGCATAGTGAAAAGTACCTCTCCTGTAACACTGCAATTTTAAAAAGAACATAGATGTCCACTTACATACAGTAGATTTGGTCCAGCTGGAACAAAGTAATTTGGAGAGAGAATGAAAAGAACTGTAAATTTTTATCTATGCAAGAATAATGAGGGAAATAAACAAATGATTGAAGTACACTTCAGTGTAGTCTTTCCATCTAGAAGTCTCCTCATTTCTCCAGTGGGTTGTGATTTGAACACGTGGACAGAGTATTTTTGAACAAACTAAGGAATTAGGTACCTACATTTTATTATCATAAAGGGATAGGACCCTGGACTTACCTGAGCTTTTTCATGAAACCCAGCCTATGGGCCACCCACTGTCATGGTTTTCCTTCATCTTGAAGTGAATCTTCAGCAATGCAGGGAGGTACCATAGGAAATGATGCTATGAAAAACATCCACAGATACCCATGTAAGCTGGTCCAAGCTATGGCTTTCATGAGCATTGGTGGAATATTAAAGAATATAAAATCTCAGGATGAAATTTTGTGGAAATTAAGCTCTTTGCAGAAGCTCAGGGTCACTTTACTAACAGAGTCTGTGGTCTCTTCTCCTACTACATTAGGAATTAACTGCCTGTGCACAGGCCAGTGCTGACATGGTACTGCCACGTCCAGCCTTGTACCTTGCTGATCCCAGCCTTGCCTTCCTGACTTGGCTTCCCAGCTTGACCTCCAACCTGCCTTGTCACTACAGATTTGTCTGGTGATCACAGAACAGTAGGCCAGACCTGCTCTTGTGCCTCGCTGAGGTGCCGTGGGACTGTGGCTTTTTGGTGACAATGCTGCCCAGGCTGCCTGGCTGTCACCCTCAGCTCCTCGCTCACTGCCCCTTGCAGAGCTGCCAGCTCTCACTACTCCCTGACACAGAGGTTAAATTTGACTCAGTTTTGTTGCTTACCTTCAGTTTTCATTATTCTTTAAATTAATTCTTAAATTCTTTAAATCAAAAGCTGAAATAGAATTAACTTTCCAACCTTTCTGGTGTGTGAAAGTTTTAAAAATGAACCACTGAGTTCTTTTTTTCCATGAAGTTACAGTGAAGTTTGGTTCTGCTTTTATTTCAATGCTGCTGTGAAATTTCACATTCTATTGCAAAATGCATAGGTCAGCACTGGAAAAAAATCATGGTAAAGTAACTTGCATTGCTGCTTGCATAATTCTTCCTTCATAATACATAAGAAGGAACTACAAGAAAAAAAACCCAAATCAGAAACAAACCCACATCAAAACAAAATCCAGTAAATGGAAACAAAAAAGACAAGGGAATGTAATTTTCCAGAGAGGACGGCAACAGCCAGAATAGTGACTACCCAGAGGATCACAGGACAATTGTGGTTTGAAGGGACCTCAGGAAATCTCAAGTCCAACCTTCTGCTAAAGGGATGGTCAGCTACAAGGCCAGATGTTGCTCAAGCTTTGTTGAGTTGGGTATTGAAAACTGCTGAGGATGGAGCACACAGAACATCTTGGTGCAACCCACTCTGCTGCTTGTCAGTTCTTCACAGCTGAGAAGTTCTTCCATAAACCAACTCTGACCCTTCTTGCTTCAAGTGATTTCTTGTCCCTCCTTGTCCTGGTTTCAGCTCAGGCAGAGTTAATTTCCTTTCACCAGCTGTTACAGTGCTGTGTTTTGAATTCAGAATGAGAATGGTGTTGATAACAGACTGTTGTGTTTTGGTTTTTGTTAAGTCGTGTTTATCCTAAGTAAAGGACTTTTTTCTTGTCTCATGCTCTGCCAGTGAGGAGGTTTGCAAAAAAAATGGGAGGGGGGCATATCTGGGACAGGTAACCTTAACTGGCCAAAGGGATATTCCACACAATAGAATCTCATTCCCAGTATATAATCTGGGGGAAGTTACCCAGAAGGGTGGCTGATCTAGGTTTAGGAAGTGGGTCTGGCATTGGTCAGTGGGTGGTGAGCAATTGTGTTGTGCGTCACATGTTTTTTCCCTTATTATTATCATCATTATTATTACCATTATTATTATAATTTACCATTATTACCACATTTTTAATTTATTTTTGATTATAAACCTGTCCTTATCTCAACCTACAGGTTTTACTTGGATTCTCCTCTCCATTCCACCTGTCTGTGGGGGGACAGAAGGGGGTTGAGCAAGTGGCTGCATGGTGCTTAATTTCCAGCCAGGCTTAAACCACACCACTCCTGCTATGAGCTCTTGTGAACAGCTTGGCTCCGTCTTCTCAATACTCTCTTTGCAGGATTGCAAAGCTGCCATTAGGTCCCCCAAAGTCTTCTCTTCTCCAGGCTGAACAAGCCCAGCTTCCACAGCCTGGCAAGTTCCCATTTCAGAATGTGAAATTAACAGAAAGTACAGTCACACACAGCAACTCATGAAAACAACGAAAATGTTCTTTGCAATGGAGAAATTTTTAATTTACACACAGAGGGATATTCTCATAAGAAGTATTTATTGCTTGTGACCACTTCATGCATATCCTCCATACATAATGTCAGACCTAAAAGGGTGCTGAAAAGTGGTGGTCACAATCTTTTCACCACGCACATTTGCTAGAGGGAGATTTTTTTTTTTGATGGAAAGAAAAATTCTTTCCCTATGAAATCAAAAAACCACCATAACCAACTATTTTTCCTGGGAATTGAGCAAAAGTAAAAAGGTTGTGAGAGGAGAAAAAAAGAGACTTTCCATGTTTTAACTCTTTTCAGAGGGCCAGGTGTCTGGATGGGACAGGGAACCAGGGAGCCAGGTAGCTGTTTCTGGGGCCTGCACATGGTCCCTGGATTAACAGCTGCACTTCTGATCTGTGCTAACATCAACTCTATCAAAATGTGGGTACTTTTGCTTCCATTTTTACTGTTTGTTGGTACATCCATGTTCTTTCCTGGTTTGTCAGTATTGCTGGCTGGCTTGTTGTTTAATGTTTTTTTAAACTGGCAGATTGAGAGCCCTGGAACCTCTAGCTGAGGCCTCCATGTGCAGTTAAGTAAATGGATGCAAACCTTGCTCTGTTGAGTCTGAAAATGGAACCACACTCCAGATTTCAGTCATATAAGCATCTCTAAAGGCTGGCCCTTTATGCTGTGGAGATGTGAAACCTCACCTTTCTATCCTTCTCTTCCACCCCTGCATGTATCATGAAAAGTTTCATTCAAATTAAAACACTGGTGGCTAGAATTTTCTTCTCTATAGGCACTTGAAGTAATGAATCTTCAGCTGTCTGAAACCCACTACTGGTACTGTAATGAAAATGCATGACATGCAGTCATACATTAGAACATACATTTTTCAAAGAAAACAAAAGCTTAACAGCAGGCAAGCACCCATACACAAGAGGTAAACAATTTTAAGAAGTGGCTGATCTCAGGTGTATGCTGAAGAAGAATTTGAGTCTTTAATGAAACATCATAGCAGCATAAATTACACCACGAAATTATAGAGAAATTTACCACACTCCCTCTGTCGGCTCCTTTGCCAATCAGGACAAAGAGGACTTCAGCCTTCCTCCAGTTAAGTACATTGCAGCAGGCTGGCTAGCAAGCTGCAACAGGAGACAGTTCTGCGGGGGATCCTCAGCAATTCTGTCAGCATGTCACAGCCATCCTTCTTGACTGTGTGTTTCGTTGTTGTCATTGATTTATGTACCATACCTGATTTAAAGATATGTGTTGATGCTCCATTGATTACATTGACCCTATATGGCTCCAGCTTCTGGTTTCACTTAGATTGGTATGTCTGACTTCTGGGGCATTTCCTAGGTACAGACTGGAGAAGAATTTTTCTTTCTTTTCCTTTTAGGTTATCCAATTTTCCTTTGCATGTGCTCATTCAGGAATTTTTGACAGTCTGTGTTACACTGGAAGTTCTGTAGGTGACCAGTGCAGTGCTTTTTGTAGCAGAACTACCCAGAGCATGTTCTTTCACTTGGTCTTCCTCACGTTTTCGCAGGCACAAGCAATACCTGAGCAAATTCACTATCTCTGTTCGTGCAGTTTCACTCACAAAGCAGTACAGAATGGGATCCGCAATGCAATTCAAACTCGTTAAGGCCTGTGTGATTCTGTAAACCTTATACATCAACAACAAAAGGTGTGGGTCAGACATGGAAGGTTCTTTGATGCTGCGAATAAGCAATACAACATGATAAGGAGTGAAGCAAACAATGAAACTAACTGTGATGTTCAGAATAAGTTTCTTCACTTTTTTCTTTTCTTCATCTACTGTGGCTTGGTTATACCTCACTACTTGGTAGATTTTATGGTAGCAAAACACGATGATTATCAAAGGGACCAAGTACCCTGAGCATATCCGGAATAAATTTATGTTCGCCTGCCACCTTTCCAGGGGATAATTATCATAGCATAATGTATGATTAGTGAAATTGCAAGGATCATGGAATACTTCTTTGTACACCAATATGGCTGAATTAAAGATGCTTTCTAGAAGCCAAACAATTATGCTGATAATCAGTGAAAATCTTCTTGTGCGCAAGTACTGGAGCTTCAAGGGGTGAACTAATGCCAGGTACCTGTCAATAGAGATGCAAGCAAGGAATGCGGTGCTGGTGTAGAAATTCATATACATAAGGAAGGCAAAAATCTGACAAAGCGAGGCAGAGAGCCTCCAGTCATCTCCATGCCAGGCATAATCAATCCACAGAGGCAGAATCAAAGAGTACAAAAGGTCAGCCAGGGACAGGCTAAAGATGTAGACTGCTAACTCATTCTTTTTCCTCACCTGAATGCAAGATGCATAGAGGGATATGCAGTTGATGGGAATACTGATCATCATCACAATGCTGTACACAAAGGGAAACAAATACTTATCCAGGGTGTGATCATCATGGCACTCAGTGTTGTTGTTCATTGTCCACCCCAGTAGCATCCTTGAGATAATTCCAGCCTGGGTGCATTAAAACCCCCTGTGTAGTCCGATGGGTTGTCATCTGTTAGTTCTTCAGGACGTGGTTGACAAGATTCCAGCCTTCTGTTACCAAAAAGGAAAAATGTCAGCTATAACATTTCTGTTTGTTTTTATGGGATTCTTGGTGTGTGTCTTTTTTTTTTTAGAAGAAAGAAACTGTGTTTGTAGGAGATCAGAGGATGTAAACACTCCTGGAGTTAGGAATGCATAGGAAGAGGAACCCAAAATCTAATGTGATCAAGCTCAGTTAGATGGAAGCTCTACAGCAGAAGCAGGATGAGCAGTTAAGACACTTCTAGGAGGGGGGTGGTGTCCTGCAATCCTGGGTCTCTCTTGTGGGAAGTTAAAGGAGATCAGAAAGTGGACCACAAATAAAATAATAGATGTGCACTTTCTATTATTCTGGTAAGCATGGTTTTGGGAATATGAATATGGTAGATTTCTTATCCCAAATAACCTCCTCCCCTCTCAGGCAATGGAGAGACAAGGATAGAAATACAGGGATTCAGGTACTGCTAGATGTTGGGATCTGCTCAGAAGAGGAAAATATGTGTCTGGTATGTTTCCCTACTGCAAATCACTCTTGGCTTGTTTGCATCCTCACACATCCCTGCTTCTTCTCTCCTCCTTTGTATGTGATCCCACAAGAACTTGCCATCAACTGAGCTGTCCCAGCAAGACTTACTGCATGTACCAGAAACCCTCATGTGAAACCTGGCAGCCTACTGGGTTCCTGCATGCACATGACAATCTGCTGGATGTCCCTTTCAACGTATGAGGTGGAGACTCTGAGTAGTTTTTCATTTACACTTCTTCCCTCTAAAAATTGCAGCTGCGATGCATGAGCTTATAAAGCCATTAGCAATTAAACTTTTCTTAGTCACTTCCAGGACTGTGGTTATCAACAGCTTCAACATGAAAATATCAGTAAAATGGCAGCCCTGACTAAAGCAGTGAGACTGGAGAGTTGCATGTAGGAGCCTTAGAAGCATGTAGAAGAGCTGACCTTTCAGTAAGAAAGGGTGTACAACCACAGTTGTGAGACAGCTGGTACTCACTGATTGTATCACCGCTCTGACACTCAGCAGTTCCCTTCTCTAAAGACCCAATTGTTACGTTCAGGAAATTCGAGAATGGAAAATAGTGGTTGTAGTCCAGCTATACTGCCAAATATACTAACTGCTTGAAAGACTGCTGTGATAACTCGTCTGTGCTTTGAGCCTGGACTGCCAGCAGAGGAGGTAAAGAGGCTGAAGAACGTGTAGGTTGCAAGACAGCACATCTACAGCTGTCCCCACATGAGAAAGAACTTCAGTGGAACACAACTTGTGTGCAGAAACTTCCCCATGTGGTAAGAAAAATTCAGCCTTTTATGGGTTTGATGTCTTTCTGGGTTTATCACAAACAGGTTTATTGCCTGTGCTGAGAGGTTATTATATGGATCTCCTGTCCATAAAAAAGCCCCTTTCATGATTATTCATTAAAAAAAAAGGAGCAATGACAAAACTAGCCAGAAAGCACATATCAATTTTACCTGCCACTGCTTTCTTTGATCAAGTTGCCTAACTTATCAGCTGGAGCTAAACTCATTCACAAGCTTGAAAGTCAAGGAAAATTCTTGAGAAGGACTTGGCGGTTTGGTTCATTGAGGAACTTCACCAACATGATGACTAATTAAAAAAAAATGCAGCGTCTATATTTAAGACAAACATAAGATGTCTGCATTTCAGCCTGGTTTCATAAAACCACACAGTAAATAGGGAATTGTAAGCTTACCAGTATAGATAAGCATCACAAAATAAATACCTAGCTCTAGAAATTAGATCCCGGGTTTTGTGACCCACTTCTCACCAAAAAGAAAGCAAATGTATGCAGACAGACCAGATGAATCAAAGATAAAATACCTACCTCTTCTCCTAATCACACTTTAGCATCTCTTTACGACAGGTCTCTTCATGTCTATGAGCGAAACATGCCCTTTCAGAAGCATGCGTGTATTAAATGCAGCAAGTGTATGAGGCAGTGTTTGCTAGTCTCGTGACTGAGAAACTGGAATTCCGTCTCCCTCCCCCATAAACTCTTTCTTTTGTTCATTAACTTGTTGTATTACAGACTCACCATCCTTATAAGCTCCCAACTTCTCTCATGTTACTCACAACAGCTTCTTTTGTATATATTCACAGACCAACATGTCAATTTCCTCATGACACCTGTTTTTCTTCAGCTTTCTCATTTTAGCTTATTGTTTCTAAGAGTTTTGCTGTGTTGATCTCACTGATCATAAGATAAAACCCTTGTCCTTATATTGCTGTTGTCTGAATAAACCACATGTTCTTTGGGGCAAGACTTTGCTTTGCTCTTCTGCCTTCTACCTTAAGGAACTAATATCTGAAGCTATAATTGGCTAATGCCAGGCTGGGACACTAAACATGAAATTAAAAGAAGTGACTTGAGACCACATGAAATTTGTCACCTCAGAACATTTTTTCTGTCCTTCATATTCACAGGTAACTGTACCCCATTGCTTTCTCTTCTTCCTAACCAGTATGTTCATTAGTTCCTTTGAACACAGCCCTGGAGGCCGTGTAGCATTCCCCAGGTAATCCATGTCCAAACTTTGATGACACATTGATGGTACTTACACGAGGACATGCTTTCAATGACGGTAATAGCGAGAAGTGTGTCTTTCTGGCACGTATTGATGACCTATACTAAAGTGTGTCAAAGAGCCCGCAAATGAAGCTTACCACAAGGCATGCTGCAGTTTCTTGCACGGAAATATAAAAGCAGAAAGCACTACTTTGCCCTGCTTACAACACATTTCACTCATTGCTTGGGGCCTCATTTCAGAGGAAGTAGCTCATATCACATCTTCTTGCTGAGTTGTTTTTCTGATAATTAGGACTTCGTAATGCAAGATGATTTTTCTTACCTGAATGCATGATCTGAAGCATTCCCAGGTTTTCTCTCCACTACTGAGCACACTTGCTGGTTTTGCCTAGGAGGATGGTATTGGCTTACAGCTATCCTAAAAAACAATATTTGATCATTTTCCCCAATGACTGTTATTTTTTTTTAACTATCAAGGAATTTCAGTTTAATGATACAGTCTAATGGTTTGACTTTCATAGTCCAAACCTACTGTGACTAATTCCATATACTTGTGATTTATTTTATAGAATTGTTTTGGTATCAGATGTTTCAAATAAAAAAAAAATTAACATTCTTAACATTAATTTTTTCTTTTAGACACATCATTCAATTATTATCATAGTTTCTGCCTCTGTCATTTTGCTACAGAAAACCCACTGCACAAGAATTCTGAAGAGTCAGTAAGACATAAAATTTAGAGAAATGAACTAGCAAATGTTACGCTTCAAGTAGTTTATGCAAACAAGCCTGTAAAAGAACCTTGTGAGAGTTTCTAGAGAAAAGTAGTCATTATATACTGTATTTGTATCAATGCATTTCTACAGCATCTTCCTCAGGTTCAAAGAGAGCTTCACGTGGTCTTTCCATCTATGACATTTTGAAATTCACATAGTGTAATGTTAAACTTTCATAAGCATAAATTAAAAAGGATATTCCATACTCTTATCTGTAAACAACTTTGTAAGGGAAGAAAGGAACAATGCTGTGTGAGCTAGCGCAGTAGCTGCTGTACTGGTGGTACTGTATATCAATCGTAAGATGGAAAGACAGACGGTTTTCCTTTTTCTCTTCAAGGAATTTCAACAAAGTAGATTGCTTTGTGCTCTCAAAATAAGTTCCATTGCCAAGATGATTCCTTTGAGTACAAGGGACATTCCATAGCTAATTCTTTTTACCTAATGAGCAGATCTCAAAACTCAATTCTGAAAAACTTCACAGTTTAGGAGAGTTGAAATACACCTTTCAGAAACATGGCCTTTTTTGCTTAAAATTAACAGCATTTTTCCTCATGCAACATTAAAGTTTACCCACAGGTCTCCATGAGATTCTTTAGAGACTCAAACAGGTCTAAAAATGCTCGGCCTTTTTAACTTGGAGATATACTTTATGGACTGTTTCCTTGAGCATAAACATTCAGTTAATGTGAGCAAATCCGAAAAAAATCCCAGCATGTTTTTTAGGATGTAGGCCATGCAGGCAAGTATTACTTTGCTGTATCATTATGTGCGACATGTTTTCCTCTATGCATGCAGAAAGATGTACAAAATATTTTCATATACATGATACCTGGCACTCTAAGAAGCTACTTTTACCTGAGCTTATTTTTCTGCTAAGTTTTAAGCATTCTGCATATTCATATAAATAGCACTGGCTATCTTGTTAGTGTCTGAAAATACTGAAGAACACTAATAGAAGAGTTACTGGAACCTTCTGTGAGGCCTGAGGCACTTTTTGAAGTGATGGGACAGCTCAGAATGTTGAAAATTCACCCCCAAATACAGTTCTCCATTCTTTCCCCCTTTCATAATCAACAATATTTTGATCATGGCAATGCCATTAGAACAAACAATGAATCAAGCTTTCTTTGCTAATCCTAGGTATGTCTTTCCTAATTCAATCTTTTGATGTCTTTTGCCGCAGTCTCATGTTTTGGTTGTGCTGGGATTGAAATAATCCTTCTCCCAAAGCAATCTTTTCCAGCCCCTTTTGTGTCCCTTCTTTCTATTGTCTGATGTCAGCATCCCATTAGGGACAGCTAGGCTGAAACCTGTCCCAGAATGTAGTTGTGTCCCTGGCTCCCTGAATCCTGAGCACTTACCTTGGCAGCCACGTGTGCCCGTGCAGCGGTTCCCGTTATGCCACTGGCAGTGTAACCCGTGTCTGCTTCTAAGGAAAGTGTCTGCTTCTACTTGATCAGATACAGAAACAGGAAGCTGCTCTTAGATAAACAGGCAGCAGTTCACACATCTCTTGGTTTTGCTTCCCTTTTTTTTTTCTTCTTTCCCCAGTTCCTTGTTAATCTAAGCTTTTCCATGAGAAAAAAGATAATATAATTACAAAGAAGATGAACAAAGGATGGAAGCAACCTCAGTAGGTATAGGAATACTTTTAGACTTTACAAAAGTTTAATTTAAAGTATTGCCTAATTATATGAGCATAGTATATTTTACACCCCTTATCTAGGAGACATTACATTCCGCAGAGAAACCAATCCAGAGAAATAAAATGCTGTGTTTTATTTGTGTTTAATTGTGTAAGTTCAAAACGTGTATGTTTTTTGTTGACTGAAGGACCTTGCTTGCTTTTCCCTACAAATTTATCACAGAATCAAATTATAATCCACCTAAGAAGAGCACAAAAATGTATCACAATGATTTTAGTAGTTTGTAGAAAAATAATTAAGTATTTTCAGAATTTATGAGCAGTTTGTGAATAGTTCTAGTTAACAAAGGATAACAGTATGTTATGTACTGTGACAGGTTACATATTAATGTATTTTTAATACAAACTGAACCTGAGGTTGGATGCAGTTTTCATAGGAGTGATTCTTTTAACAGACAATTCTATTCAATTAGACAGGTGGAAAGCTGCTACATGAGTACAGTTGTCCTCCCCCTCCGGGATCAAAATAATTTATTGTGTGTATTTTCTCCTAAATTCTGTTTGGAACAATATAATTCTGCTTTAAGAAAGTGGGTACAATTTCACTTGAAACGTCCATTTGTTGGGTAACACCAAAACTGTCCCGTTTGATGATTCAGATGCCAAGGAGAAATGAAACAGAACAAATGCAAAAGTTCTAAAATAGGGTCATACTGACTTCTCTGAGAATACCAGGCAGCTCTATAAAATTTAACCACTGGATGCAGAGATTTGGTTCCTTTTTTTTCAGTCAAAGCACGACTTTTTCATCCACAGTTTTTTACTGATCTGATTGTTACATGAAGCCTAAATTACCAAATACTTGTCGCCGTTCTCAAACTGTTATAATAGCCCTTTCCAGTTTGGTGAATGGAAGACCACTTGCTTACATAAATCTCTAAAATAAATTTCAGTCACACCCTCATTTTTATTGAGAGAAAATTCATTAGACAAAGACCTGTTTCATCACTTTCCACGTGCCTATTCCTAACAAGAATACCTAACAAGAACAGGGTTAGAATTTGCTGGTTCTGCTGTTTTGTTGAGCATTCCTATAATTTGCTGAAGAAAAAACAGTTCTCATCATTATTAGAAATAGAGAAACATAGTTGAAACATTTCTACAGTTCTTTGCTGTGATGAGGATTGAAGATCAAAGGAAGCAAGAGAGGAGACAATGCGTTTTATGCATTCTCGAAGAAAAGCTATAAGTAAAAATAAATTCTTAACTGCATCCACATGCAACAATTTAATTTCTGATGTAAGTAGCACAATTTTCCACAGGTTTTTTGAGATCTGGACATCCACAGTATCTCAGATGAGTCATCTTGGAACAGGTGTTCTTAGTGTTTGCTGTGATTAATCAACGATCAATAAAAAAATTTAAAAAAAAAGAACTCAAATAGGAAAGTATTAACAGTGGAAAATGATCTTATCTAGAAAAGAAGCAGAGTAAGTCCTTAATAAGTTTATTGACTAAATTTGGGCATACAAAGGGGCCATGAATAAAAGTGTAAAGAAAAAAAGGTCAAGATCTTTATTGCAGAATAAAAATTCACAGAGTCACAGTAAAATACCCTTTTCCTTCCACCAAAACAGATTGTGAGAATGTTCTTCTGTACCAACTGAAAAGGGCGGGCACTCAGCAGATCACAGGATTGCAAATATGGCTTTTGAAAACTGACAATTTTAGGATCTTATCAGTGAATAAGAGACTGAATTTCACAGCTGAAGCCTTTTACATGGAATAAATTGATGCATTAATCAATGAAACTATAAAAATGAACCAATTAATTCATGATGGTTTTGCAAACCTTCCAGGTGTGCAAAGCCATACAGTCTGCTGGAATGAATGTGAAATAGGACCAGGAGCATAATACTACCTCTGGCACTGACTCATTGCAACCCTGAGGAAGTCACTCTGTCCTTCTGCATGTAATAATGGTATCATATAGCTCATTTGGGTGTGAGCAGGTTCATTAGTTATACATCGATATTGCTGTAAAGTGCAAAATGTTTTGTGAGTGCTTGGCATTGCTATTTAAAAAGAAATAAACAGGAAACGTCAGTCAGGTAATGTCATCACTGAGACATTAGATCCCTCAATGACAAGAGTGCCAGAGGCTCGAATAACAGCATTCTTTATGGTTAGAAACGTGCAAAACCTGGGCTTTTTCACAGCTCTTAGACGACGCAGGACATCAGCCACTGCATCTCCTCATGCCTCATTCCACCTTCAGGCACATGAAGCATCTCCTCTACGAAATACTGAGGTCAACAGAAAAGACAGTCCCCCATTATGAATTTTTATAGGATAATCAAGCTGATCGCCGATCTCCGGGTTACTTTTCGTCCGAGCCGAATGCTTGCCTGAGCTGGAGTCTGAGAGAACACCGCGGCAATCCTCACGGAAATCCTTGGTGTACGCCTCAGCCACTCACATTTTGGTGCGGCTGCCCTACAGCACACCCCTGAAGGCGTAAACAGGCTCGTTCCGCCCATCATAACTGAAATCCCATCCCTCTCTGGGGTCCTGCTGACGCAGCTGCGGTCTAACTGGGGACCACTGGGATTCCCCGGGAAGGGCGCGGGGCTGCCAGCAACCTCTGTGGGGCAGGGCCTGTGCGGGCCTGGCGCGGGGCCCGGGGCCGCTCCCAGCCTCTGCCGCTGCGGCGATCAAAGGTGCTTCTCACGGTGCGCTGGAATGTGCTCCTTCAAAGAGCCGCTTTGTGCCGACTCGTCACGGGATTTGGAGGCAGCCTGAGAGCGGCGCACACCCAGGACACTGGCTGCGAGGTGCAGGGAGGGCCTGGGAATGACAGACGCACTAGGAAACCCTGTTCCTCGCCCGGGACAAGTACCAGAGGCCCCAAAAAGGAGAGTCAGAGGCCCCGAAAAAGAGAGTCAGCTTGACTCAGCCCCTACGCGCGGCTGCTCACGCTACACTGAACGCCATTCCCGTCGCGCTCCCACACAAACCCTTCTCGCCCCACAGCCACGCATCTTTCCCACATCCAGGCTGGCCCCGCCACAGCTTCAGTCGCTGCTCAGTGCCCAACTCCAGCATGGCGGCACACGCCTCAGCAGCTTGCCTTGCCCTTTCTCAAAATGGCAACTGTTGACTTCAGCCGGGCGGCGCTGCCCGTGCAGGCCGGGAAACCTTCCGGCCCCCGCCCTTCCCTTGAGCAAGATGGCGGCGCCGGCGCCAGCGCCCCGCCCCGGGGCTGGCAGGCGGCGCGCTCACGTGCCGCGCGTTGCCGGGCAGTGCGGAGGCGCTGCGGGGACGGGACGGGCCGGCTGCAGGATGCAGCGGGAGCGGAGCTGGACCGGGATGGGCTGCGCGGCTCTGCTCTGGGGCACGATCCTGCTTGGCTGCAGCTGCGGCCGGGGGTACCCCGGGGTCGGTGCCGCTCCGCTCTTGGCAGCCACCTACGTGCTGGACGATGCCGACGGGCTGGGCAGGGAGTTCGACGGGATCGGGGCTGTCAGCGGCGGCGGGGTGAGCGGCTCCTCCAGGGCTGCGGTGCTGGTACCGTCCTTGGCGCGGCAAGGGACGCCTGGGCTGGGCATCCCGTCGGTGGGAGCCTGTGGTGGCTTCGGCGGAGCCTGGGCCAGGGGTGTCGCGGAGGAGAGCCGAGGACTGACGGGGAGTGGGGACACCCACACGGCGTGAGCGGGGCTCGGCGGGGGAGGCCTGGAGGCGCTGAGGGGAGCGGTGCGCGCAGTGGTCCGGCTGCGGGGGTGATGGAGCCGGGCTTCGCTTTGCGCCAGCCCTCCGGCTACCTGTGCAGTGGCTTTTCCGGGTGCCATGTCCTGGGTGCCGGTGGAGGAGAGCTAAGCCAGGGTGGGATTTTATGTAGAGGGTCTTAATAGTCCCTGCGTGTTGAAATGCTGGCCGCGGTGCAGCCACTCGTTGTCTTTTCTGTGGTCCAGGTAGCACAGCCGTGAGATTCCCGGAGCTTTTCACCACTCTTCTACTTGCTGAGATGCTTTCTTTGGCCTCCTGCTTCTGTGCCCCGTGAGCTCCCGTTGCCTTTGGCGTATGGTGAGCCAAAGCAGGGAGAGTTGAGTAGAGCGGGAGACATGGTGCTGGGTCGGAGCTGCCTCTTGCTTGTCCTAAGGCCGTTGATCTCTTTGTTTCTCTGTTCTTTGGACGCTGTTTGCAATAAATTCCAGGTAACTGGAGTACAAGGCAGCTGCAACCTGTGAAACCAGAAATGCACTGCTGAAGGTTTAGAAACGAGTTTATGCAGGGGCTTAGCTGAGTTCCTGGTGCTATAATTATTTTTGTAGGTTTATTAGCTCTGTGAAAGGCCTAGACTGAAAAGCTGGGATGTAGTTAAACGTTTGAATGTTGTATTTTCATATTTTCACGTTTTCTTTCCATTTTAGGCCACATCTAGACTCCTGGTGAACTACCAAGAACCTTATCGCTCTCAGATTTTAGATTACCTGTTCAAGGTAAAGTTGGTTTCACTGCTACAATAATGTTTAATTTCATGCAGAATTTCTTAGTGTGTAATGTTGGAACTCCTGTAGTATATTCAATGCTACTTGAAATTAGACAAAAGTCTTATCTTCTAAACTGTCTACTTTAAAGTTGATTGTTATCAGAACCTTAAATTTTAGGTGTTGTTTTTGACAACCAGGATTTTGTTCAGGACTGTCTCTTCATATTGTTATGAAAATTCCTTTAGTGTTTTCACAATATGTTTTGAAAATATGTTTTCAAAAATGTGTTTAACCATGTATTTGATCATCCATGGGGGGTTTAGCTGTTCACAGTGATTGAAGTAAGGGGGTCTTAGAGACAGTTTTGATTTTTTTGGAGTACAGATAGATTAACATAGCATAAAAATGACTGTGCAGACTGCAGGTTTGTAACAGCATATCTATTCCAAACTAGTCTCAAGTACAACTGCAGTGACTCTAGAAAGTGTAGGAATGTCATTGGTTTGTAAGGCACATTAGTTAACAAGTATAATCCGTGGAGTTACCCAACTTAATATATGGTAAGATTATTGCACTGGACATTAATAGCTTGTTTTGCTTTTGGCACTGTAAATTACTCTGCTGGAAGAGGATGTCATGTCACTTTCAAGTAATGCAATCCAGATGGCTGGAGGGGAATAATTTACCATGCAGTTTAAAGAATTAATTTTCAAGGGTAGAGTAAGACATAATGTGTGCCTGGGGAATCAAACCTGATGTTTTTTTTGAGACTACAGCTGTGTGTTACTAATATGAATGTTCTGAATTGGCATGTGGTAAAAGAAAATCCAGCTGAGAGATCATGATTTTCGAAGAATTTTTAATGTGTTCTTTTACCAAAACCTCTTAAACTGTCATATCTGGGAATGGTATACCTTGCCTCATTCTCCTTGTCTTTTAATGTCAGTCAACTTTCATTATAGGAGTGGGAGAACAAATGTGTTAGAAGTTTAAAATAAAAAATGTCAAAAAGATAAATGGGAAATTGGAAATATTTATTTTGCTGTTAAAAGCAAACAAAAATCCCAAACTTGTAAGCCAAAAGACATGTCATTTATGCAGCATTTTTTAAAATCAAATTGCATTCTTATGTCTTAAAACATTTTTTTAGATACCAAAATTATACTTGGGTCATTCCGTGGAGGAGGACCGCTTATTAGTGGTTATTAGAATAATGATTAATTGTAACTTCTGGCTTGAGTAACTTAAGCCACTAATGGCTGGAAGAGCATACTAGCAGTAGAATCACCTGTATGAGCTTGAATTTTATATTTGGCTCCACCAGTCATATGCTAGGGGAGGGGGATAGCGGACTAGACAATTGCTTTCCAGGGTGGTGGGTTCTTTCCTCTCTTGCCTATCTGCCTGTACTTCACAGATTATTTATGACCTCTTTCACGTAAACAGGGTAACCCTTTACAACAAATAATAAATTATTTACAAAAGCATTGACTTAAATAATTTGATTTTAAAAGAAAACAAATTTGACTTCTAATAACATTATAATACTGCTGTGTTCCTCATATATTCTGTGTTCTGCTTTAATAGTGCTGTAGTATTTTTTGAGCATAATCTATTTAAAATCTGCATAGTTGTGGAGAAGGGTTGTTAGTGGTGCAAGAGTCAGTGAAACTGTTTAAAGATCAGTGTGCTATTTATCCTGCTGGATTTTCTTTTGGAAAGCAGAAATTTATATAATCTTTCATTACATCTGTAATGGGTGTTTAAAAAAGTAAAAATATTGCATTTTCAGCATGCTCAGAATTGTACACTTACCTCATTCTTCTTATTAACAGCAGGACTCTGTCTGTTTTTGTCTCTTTTTTCCCTAGCCAAATTTTGGTGCTTCTTTACATATTCTCAAGGTAGAGATTGGAGGTGATGCACAGTCAACAGGTATGGATTTTGCATGAGCAGCATTTAACTTCTTGTTTCAGTGATGCTCTAAGTAACATGTGCTACACATGGAGCTGAGGCATGGAGATAGTTGTACCAAAGTTGCAAAAAAGCATAATGGCTGCTAACTTGTACAAGAGAGATTTACACCAATATTCCAGAAGCAGTTCTCATATCATGTGGTTAATAGGTTGCATTCCAGAGCAAATGAGTTCTTTTTTTTCCCCCAGTAGTAGGTTTCTGAGTTGCAGACCATTTGTCCAGCACCAGTTTTGCAATATTAGGTAGTTTATTTCTTAACAGCATGAAATGCAAAAATATCTGATCAGAAGCAGTTACATTTCTTTGGTTTAATTAGCTGCAACATTTCACTGGTGTGGCATTGGCTGGCAGTAGGCAGTACTTTTTTTCTTCCTGGAAAGAGTTGCAAATGAAAATGTCTTGATGTAATTTGCCTAGCCTACCTACTACTACATTTACATGCTGGAGCAACTATTTGGTAACTGGTTGTTACCAAAAGCTGAGAAGCAGAGACTACAGATTGGGGTTTTTTTTTTTTTTTTGTATTTTTCTCAGATCTGGCCACATCAGGAATAGACTTAAAACCAGACACAGTTAATAAATAGAAAGCATAGAATCTGGTTTTGTGGTCTTATATATGTATATATGTTTATCCCGTAATGTCTGTGGTTTTTATCATTAGATGTTGTTTTTCAGTCTTGGATTTACTTCACAGAAGTTAAGATGCTGAAAAGTATTGTACTGGGTTTAAGAGCTTGGTAATGAATTGCTGATTGGGGGGGACTGGAGTCATCTTTAGGCATGCACAGACCTGCTCTTCAGACACTTATTGCTGGCTAAGGGGAATGTCACATCCGTGTGTGATGGCTTTCCAGGTTTTAAAAGGCGAACAATAAGGTGCATGTATCTCAATGCACTAGACTGCAGCTCTTCTTCTGGCCTCAGTGTGTAATCAAGAGTTCATCTGAAATGTAATATGAAGCCTAAATTTGGAATCCAATTGTTCTATGTCCGTGACAACTTAAACTTACATATAGCCGCCATGTGTTAGTAAGGTAAAAAAATCAATCCTATTTTCTGTGACGAAATGTGCTGTTTCAGCAGGCTTCATTTAAAACAAAGTCTCATTAGAAGAGGTCTCTGCATATAATTTAACGTAAGTTGCATAATTGTTGCAGTCATGTATGCAAGTTATTACTTGACTTTTGTGTGTAATGACTTCCCATGCAACAGTGATTATTTTGCACCTTTCTAGTTTGTTTACCTTTGCCTGAGAAAATTCAGTACATAGCATTCAATTCCAAAAACTCTTCCTGCAGTCACAGAACACCGTGAAAGTTATAAACTAGATATTTTACTGTAAAAGTAAAAAAAAACCCCAGCCTCTTTCCTGTAATTGAAAAAAATCATTATGGTTCCTTTCTTTTCTCTCCCTGGACTTGCCTTGCACAAAAGAAACAAACTATAACCTTCTTTTGTTTGTTTTGTGGTTTAGAGATAACTTGCTTGTATAATTATTTTTTTCCTCTTAATCTTAATGCTGTAACTTTCCTAGTGGTTGTTAAGATCAAGATATGAGACAACATATATATAGTACATGTATGTAGTGAATATAGATTTAGTGTTATCATTATTAGGGATAGAAAATGCCTAATAGTTAACCACATCTAATGTTAAAAGCAGGCAAAGACCTTTCAAAATAAAAATATTAAAGTTATGCTAAATTAATATGCTAAGAACGAAGAGTGGCAAATCTTGCATTTACCTCCCACTATTCCTTTTGCTTTGAGATACATAGCAAAGAACTTGTGAACCGTGTTGGAGATACGTGCTTGCATACTATGACAATGAGCAATACCACAAACTTTATGGTGTGTAACAGCTTATGACACACAAGATAATTGTGAGCTACCTGTCTCTTTCCTTCCTAGATGGTACTGAACCCTCCCATATGCACTATGAAAATGATGAGAACTACTTCCGGGGCTATGAATGGTGGCTGATGAAAGAAGCTAAAAAGAGGAACCCCAAAATTAAACTGATTGGTAAAGTGCTTTAAAGCTTTTAGATTTAAATGCCTTTTTATTCCCCTGACTAAATTACCTATCTGACCCTTAATTAACATTTTAATGGGGAGGTGTTTTGATGTTGCAGTAGACAAAGTAGAATCTGTAATATTTGTTAAGCTTGTCTTGATGCTTACCATGTTTTACCTTGTTACAGTAGCACAACATCCTGATGTTGTGCTACTGTAACAAGAAGCATAGGATAAAAAATCTCTAATAATTTGCTTGTATTAAGTAACTGTAGTGCTTTTAGTGTATCACAGCAATGAACATGAGTGATTTATCATGAGAGATTAATTTCTGAATAATTGAGTAAAAAAGTCCGGAGCGATAAGGTTGCTGCAAATATAAATATGTAAATCTTATATCTTCTTTTGATTATATGTTCTTATTACAAACCAGTCACCCACCCCTTCTCCACTATAGTGGTTCTGGTCTTCTGATTTGTCCTACATGTGTGGTTGAGTTGTAAGAGGAGTTTCCTGTCTTTCTGTTTTGATTGTGAGCTGTGTGTGTGCTGTGGCAAAAAAAATGTGGAATCCTAGGTTGTATTTTTGTATTTTGGAAATACAAAATGTATTTCACGTGAAACAAGGTAAGAAATCTGTTGGTTAAAAGGTGTCTAATTCCCCCATCTTCCAGGGGACTTTACCATATCCAGCCACAAAGCAAGGCTTGGTGCAGGATTTTCCAGTCAGATTCTGTTAAACCTATTATTTATGACTAATTATGATTATTAATAATATCCCTCTTCCCTCAGATCAAGCTCTCAACAAAGGAAGGACAGTTTACTTTTAAATTAGCCTATGGTATCTTACACAAGTTGGCTGGAAACTTAGCAGCATCTGGTTAGATTATTTTTTCTCATTTACTACAAGATCGAGTGAGCAGCTGAGACTTGGAAATGCTTTTTCATGATCCTAATCTTCCTTTCTCTGTTACAATCAGATCACCATGTCTTCTGAAATTCATATTCAGGAGATAAACAATTTTTTATGTTCTGTATTGACCCTTTGTCTTCAGCTTTGTAAATTTTTATCCTAAACTCTTTGGATTTTTAAACCTCTTAGAGCTAATAGCATAAAATTGACAGATTGTATGTAGTCAGTTTTTCTCTAGTAATGAATGCTTCCTAGCTCATTAAAAAAAAAGCAGATATTAATTGCTTGATCATAATTTGTATTAGAGCATACTCTGCAGTTAGATAAGTTATGTTTCATTGTCTTCGCTGCAACCCAGCAAGTTTGAAGTGCATAACTGCTCCTTCATTTTAGGTAGAGCAAATTACAGCATGCTGAATTTCAGAATTTTCAGAAAAGCTGAAAATCACTTCAGCAGTCCAGAACTTACTGAGTAATGTAGACCAGCCACTTAGCTTATTAATTTGTTTTTCTTTTCTCTTTCCAGGATTACCTTGGGCATTTCCAGGATGGATAGGGAAGGGTGAAAACTGGCCCTATGACTATCCAGATATCACTGCTTACTATATTGTTTCTTGGATATTAGGAGCAAAACAGTATCATGATTTGGACATTGATTATATTGGGGTCAGTAAAGTAAAATCTCCTATATATTTTATGTGTGTTTTATCTATCTTCACTGCTAAGATCTTGGTCTTGCCTCTCTCTGTTGATGACTGGAGGAAGAGGAGGAGGGTGTCAAGAGAAATTTATATTTTTTCGTAATTGGAGTTTTGGCTGGTACTGTTGCCAGGGGAAAGGCAGTAGTTGTGTTACTTTACAGTCTTCCTGAAACGATGTCTGTTAAAGCAGAACCAGTGTCAAATGGTTCCTACCTTCCCAATTCGAGAACAAAGTTACCAAAGAATTTGAGAGTTCTAAAATATTTTCCTTTTTTGCCTTGTTTGTTCTGCTTGCATTTCAGCAGTTACCAGGTAACAAAAAGCATCTGTTAACACGGTTTGTGAAAGTCAGCTAACGTGACTAAGCATAAAATATGGTTATTATTTTGCAGAGGAGTAATCCTCTACAACTTTTTCCATTTTTTCCTGCATTATTTATAGTAGATAAAGGTACATGTTTTACAGTACAACTACTGTATTGTGCTATAGTGCAATGTGTGAAAGTAGTGAATTAATGTCTGAGATAAAATGTCATGATTTGGAGATGAGAGAGAGAAGCAGACAATTGAAAAAACCCTTCAAGTTAATTATTTGACCAAGAAAGTGTGTCTAGGATTCTTCT
The DNA here is from genome assembly GCA_013397865.1 of Struthidea cinerea. Lineage (NCBI taxonomy): Eukaryota > Metazoa > Chordata > Aves > Passeriformes > Corcoracidae > Struthidea > Struthidea cinerea. Next base: position 350,550 of record VZTI01004088.1, on the reverse strand, counting down.
AAAATCAATCCTATACTTACTGGACACTTATTTTGGACTCTTAAGTGTTTTGATATGAGCGGTTTAACTGCAGAAAAGCTGAAAATCTCTTCAGCAGTCCAGAACAAAGCTTCTAAAACTGTTGTTCCTGTCCCTCAGAAGTCTGACCTTTCTGCTGTAATGTGGGAAGGTGTATCTCACCTATATCTCCTCTGGAACGCATCCCCCTTGATGTTGCTGACTTACTTCATTTGGGTCACTCTTGCACTGTGGGTAACATAGTGATACTTCAGCAATTCAGTTGTGGGGACAGGGAGAACAATTGCTGTTACATTTTTCTCTGCCCTATCCTCTTGGAGTAGAAGGTAAATTCTGTTCTTCATGTATTTGAGTAATGTTGACTTCTGTGTTGTTACTTCACAGTGATTGGCCTTCTGAATTCTCTCCTTCTAAGAAAAGGGAATTTCTGCTTCTCCAGGCAGTGTGATGATATTGCATATTGTCTGATTTCTTTGTGGGTATAATCTGAAATACAAGAAATCAGTGAGAGGTCTGTGAAGGCTCAGAAACTGTCAAAATATTGGTATTATGATTGTACATGGTTAGCCTTTACCACTCTTTTTGCTATGAGTACATGTTCTGTATCACTATTTTCTGTATGATGAGATGAGCCTTTCAGTAAGTAATGTTTTGATTGGCTCATTTCTGAAGTGACATGTTAACATTTATAGAAAGATGTAGAAATATCAAAATCAATTGTACTTACCCCATCTGCAGGAAAGTGTCTGCTTGTATATCGTTGGGTAATCTAAACCTTTACAGGTGTATGTGAGTCACAGTGTTCATGTTGTTGTTAGAATAAAAAGAAACAAGGTTTCTTGCCTATGTGTTTTATAGGCCTGGGGGTTTAGTAGAAAGGAAAGCGTTCCTGCTTTTGAATTTTGAGCTCTTTCCATGAAAGATGGAAAATTTACAACATAGCACATTTTGTGTCTGTTTACTTAAAATATGCAGGATCTCTTTTGTGTTCAAGCTTGGATGTAGTCCTGTGTAAATTAGAACGGTAAGCTTCATTGATTTGTTCAGTATGTGAGTTATTCTCTCTCTCCTGCATCCATGTGTTGCAACAGGAGCTCATTCATTAGGCCACACCTTGAAGCCACAGTGTGTTTCTCAATAATTCCTAGCAAACTGTAGAGCCATTGGTAATGTAACACTGCTGCCATTGTAGAGCTCAAGCAGCTCTAGCATTCTTGTCAGCGAGAAGGCAATCAGGGGACCTTAGAGAAAGATAAAAAAGCGGCTACTATGAACTTTCATACAGAATTTTCCCCAGAAAAGCCGATAACAAAACCAGCCTGCACTTTCCTCTAGCACACGGAAACCATGGAGTTGATTAATGGATTCTATAATCGTACATATATATAAATAAAATCTTTAATTCTGCATTGACATATCCTGATTTTTCTAAATGGATTTTACTTTTCCTTTATAGATATGGAATGAAAGGGCATTTAGTAGCAAATACATTAAGGTATGTATTCTTTTCCTATTTCTGTGAAGTGAAATGCTTGTCTTACCATATGCAAACAATTAGCTTTTCTGAATTTCTGCGTAGGAAAGGGACCTTAATTCTGCAACTATATTGCTTACTGAACTCTGCTTGTTGTAGTTGCATGCATGGAAAGATAACATGGTCAGATATCTAGATTGTTTATTTTGTGTGTCTGAAACTGTTATTTTGAACTTTAGGCATGTCAGTGTATGCTAAATGTTAGGACTTGTAAATTTTAATGGAAGCTTCAGTTGATGCTACTATCGTAGAAACTTGTATCATCTTTATACCAGCTTGGATATAGCTGGAAGTCCAAGATCTAGAACTGCTTAAAGTTCTGTAGCTGGGTTCTGTGATTATGGTACCCTTAAATATTGCTATAAAACCACAGTAAAGGCTCTGTTTTTAACTTTGCAAAATTCCGTACCTTTTGTTCTAAAAAGCTGGAGGAATACAGTATTTCACATAACCAACCTTGAGAGAGCTCTAATATTTCTTACTGCTGAACGCTTCTGCAGCCCCACCCTGTCCCGTTTTGAAAACTCTCTTTGGTTTGTTACATAGTCTTGCAGTGAAATCTTAAGCACAAGCTCCTGCTTTGTTCCTTCCCTTGTTGCTTTGAGGCTAAACCACAATGGCATTGCCTCTTCTTAAAAGCAAATAAGACTTAGAGAATCATAGAATGACTTGTGTTGGAAGGGACTTTAAAGATCATCCAGTTCCATTTCCCCTGCCATGGACAGGGACACCTTCCGCTAGACCGTGTTGCTCATCATCACCTCATCCAGCCTGGCCCTGAACACTTCCAGGGATGGAACATTCCCATCCATTCCCCCTTGTCCTATCGCTACATGCTATTGTAAAAAGTCCCTCTCCATCTTTTCTTGTAGGTTCCCTTCGGGTACTGGAAGGCAGCAGTTAGGTCACCCACAACCTTCTCTTCTCCAGGCTGCACAATCCCAAATCTATGCCATGTCGCCTGGACGCTTTCCCATCTGTTTGTCTTGGCTTCCTCATATGGGGAGGAAGAATACGGAGAATAAACTATTGGCAGTCTAGGTGCAACATTTTACTTTATAGTTTTTTGAATGCTGTTGAATTGGGGCTGAGCTTTTGGCTTCCAGAGCTGAACATTCAGTTTAAAATTTTACCTTAAAATCACCCAAATATTTGCTGAAAAGTTTCGGCCTTCCTTCTACTGTATGTTAACTGATAAGAGGTTTCTTATTAAACATCTGTTTTACCATTCATTCTCTTACGGTGTCGCTTGGCACCTCCTCTCTCAGCACGATAGTTCTGTTTGCAGTTGGCCATTTCACAAGAGGGCAATTTACTGAAGTGTGCTGCTGCACACCAAACATCTTCTGTAAATCCTATTAAATACATTACAGATAAGCTCTTAGTTATCTGGCTAAATTTTTACTTGTAAGACATTATTCTAGATACTTCATCCACTAAGGCACTAGTTATGTTTCTTATTAAGTAGAAAAAAAAAGAAAAAAGACATGGGGATTCTAATGCTTATAAAGTCATGTTCAAGAAGACCCTGTTCTTTCAGTTACATGAATATTGGGTGTAGGGGAACTGTTCTGCATATGTTCTTATGGAGTACATTTTGGATGTGTGCAGTTCTGTGTCCTTGCTACTTCTCTTTCAGCATGAAAGTTCTGCAACCGTTCATTTTGTTATTCTGATCTGTGTGGTTAGGCAATTTTTCTGAAAGTCTAGGTAGCTAGAAAGCTTTAAATTGCAAGGACCTTCTAGTATTATGAATTTTTCTTCGGGTATACTTTGTGTTTCAGAGTTTCAGACAGCTGAACAGAACTTCATTTCTGGTTTTCTTCTTCTTAATAAGTTTTATGTCTTAATTAGTTTTAGATCTAGGTTTTGATTGTCATCAACACTTAGACTTTGATTTCTGTCCTTATTTGACTACATGAAAAATAGAAATGCTCCATATTCTTCTTTGTATAGCTAGAGGGCTATTACAAGAAATTATTTAAGGATTCATGCCTACTGATCTTTGAATCAAGTTGCAGAATCTTTCTCATGCATGCACACAGCACACTGCATAATTTGGTTATAGCTAAGATTGAAAAAAGCATTTTAGACTGTGGAGTGATGTGGTTTTTTTTCCAATGCAGCTGTCTGTGCAAGCTGCTGAAAATATGTTTTTTAATTTTTTTTTTAATTTCTGATTTGAGTTTTCAGATAATACTAGCCCTAAGTTTGGTTCATTCATAACTATTAAGGCTGAGTATATTTTCCGTGGGTATATTTTTACCTAAGAAATTCCACAGGCAAATGTGAGCTGTTTATCATCTTTAACAGTGAAATAGTAGGGAGAAACTGGAAAGACAGAATAGGAATTCTTTTCTGCTGGCATGTTTGAATTCAAATTTGGTTGTCCTCAGTTTTGTTACAAATATGCAATTCTAGTTTTATTCATTACTTTTATTCATTACTTTCCCTGAAAGTTAGTGAAACATGAGAACCAAGAAGTGGGTAGACTTAAATATTAAACACTTAAAACATCAAGGATTTTTTTTGTTCAGTAAAATAAGCAGTGAAAGTAATGTTTATGTGCTCTTCACTTCAACAGGACAGGTGTTTGGAAAAGAGTTCTGTTTTCTTAGAGAGCTGCATGGATAGAAGGTCTTCTCTGTTTTAAAACTTCAATCCCTGTTTTTTCAATACACTTTTTTTTTGGATCAGATTAACTTTCACTTCTGATCACTTGGGGAGGTATGTCCGCTTCCACATTTCAGCCAGCTGTCATTTTTAGATCAGCTTAACATGACTGACTTTATGATAAATCCATTACTTTTGTTTAATGTATTTACATGCATGCAATGGAGTCAGTATGTTGAGGGTGTCCAAGTGGAGTATATGTATGCACATGTGGTGTCAAAAGTTATCCAAGTGATGAGAAGCCCATTTTTGTGTAATGACTATCTCAATGTCGATGATAACCCTTCTGTTTTAAAAATACTTACTATTAACTTTGTCTTAGTTGCCACTATAGCTTTTGTTTGAGAAGTGAGAACTTTCCTTATCCATCCTGGTCTGAGAATAGGCTTCCACTGACTCTTTCTACAGTTCTTGTTTTCAGTCTTAAATTTTCATGTTGCCTCATTGATGAAGGCTGTACTTTAAGTGGTGTTATCTGTTACTAAGGTGCTTCGACATTCTTTGGACAGACTGGGTCTATGGAACATTGGCATCATCGCTGCAGATGGAGATTGGAACGTCTCAAAAGAGATGATAGTTGATCCCTATCTTAATGATGCTATTGAGGTAGTCGGGTAAGTGTGGGAGAAGGGAGGCATTTTAAACATTGCTATTGCTTCCTTTCTGTAAGTCTTCATCTCCATTTTCAAGAGTCATATATTCTTATTTCATACTTCCTAGCTGTTTCCATTTTTTTTCATCATTGTGTACAGTGGTGATGGATTATTCTCTCTTGTCTTTCTCTCTTCTTTCAGTTTAGCACGTGTAAGCTGACCTTATCACTCTCCCATCGTTTTTTTCAAGTGTCCATTTAAGAGCTGTGGTTTAGGCTTCTTAGCACTAGCAAATGACAGGAAACTTCTAACTAATCTGCATGTGCATCTTCCAAGTCAGAAAAACTTTAGGACTGATTTCTTGGTCTGCAACTGGTTTTAATTCCAGGTGAACTTGAACTTTCACAGTGGAACTTACCACCCTGGGACTTTCTGTGGCTGCAGCTGAGATTTTTCGGGTCATATCCTAGAGCTAGAAGTTTCTGTTTCTTGCTTATATCTGATAACAGGTAGTATTAGAAATGCACGCACTGACAGTAACATAGAAGTAAAAACAAACACCCAAAGTTTGTAAACTAATACAGCCTATCTCAATTTCGGCAGCTGGGAATGCTTTCTGTTGGAGTTTCAGCAAATGTCAACTCAATTGTTTGCCTTCACTCTTGTTCCATAATACACTTTCTTACTACCTTGCTTCTGGCAACTGGCTTGGTACTTATTCTGCTGCTCTTGCTTTCTTTGTCATCTCTGGTTTCTCAAAATTATACATAGTTTTTTAAAAAATTACATGTTTCCAGTGGAAATTACCTATTCAGATATGAAGTGCTCACTTGCGTTACATCTGTTACCTTGTTTATTCTGTTGTTAACCTTACTGTGATAAAAACATTCTTGTGGTCACCCATGTACCATTTACCCTCTATATGTAAGGGAGTATGATATGCTCATCATAGTTTAGATTAATGCATGGTTCAAGGGCTATAGCAAGTCAGTTAAGCAGGGATTTTATAAAGAAACTTCTTTCATATGTGTTGAGCTTGTAAGCACCAATCACCTGGCTGCCTGAGAAATATCAATTGTAGTGTCAGCATTGAGTAACTCATTTGGTATGAAAAAAACTTAAAAGGACTTTCTTAGGTTAGGCAAGAACTTGCAGCTCAGCAAGTTACAGTACATTAGGAAATGTTTTAGTAATGGTTTCCATGACAATAAGGTTGAAGAATGAGTGCACTGACTGTGTACAGCTCTTGTTTCTTTAGGAATTTGGCAGAATCAAGGGTAGGAGTACTTGTTTTTATTTGTGCCTTTAGAACCACAGACATGTTTTGTTTGTTCTTTAAAATGAATGTTCTTTTTGTCAGAGGTTTTGCTTGAATGTCATACAGATTTTTCCCCAACTCCCCCACCATCACTGATTACAAAAAATGAAGAGTTAGGTTTTCCTGTGCAGTGTTTTTGTTATCTGTCAAGAAATTAGGATTAGTACAAAATGAGAACACCATGTTTCTCAACCAGTGCTGACTTAAGGGTACTAACTACCAAAGAGAATTCTTGCTGACCTGGTGAAAGATAATAGTATTTAGGTGTCTGTCCTTCAAATGCTCAGGTTCAGAAAGTTGCTGAAAGTACACTGTATCTTTATGTCTCTTAGATAAGCATGTCTAGTTGTTTGCAAAATCTGCTAGTGTGTTTTGCTAAATAGTCTTATATTCTTTTCTCAGAAATCCTTTTCTGTATATTCTTCTGTAATCTCTTTTCAGGTATAACCCTCTCTGTGACTTTTTTTAAGTTCTTTTAATGTGGAATGGAAATTTGGGATTAAATTTATATTGTTTTATTTAGAAATTATCAAGATAGTTGAAATTATTACTTTGGCATCCATACATAAAAAATAACTGCCGTTTCCCTTTCTTTGTGTTTCATTTAATTTTCTGTTTTCCTTTTCTTTCGTTTTTGGCATCAGGTAATTTTTGCTTTGATACCATTGCTCCCCATGGAGCTTTTTCCCTGCCTAACATGCTATTTGTAATCTGAAGGATATCTGTGGTAGATTAAAGGTAAATGGGATGTGGGAAGAATCAGAAAGGTGGAAGTGAGAAAACTCATGGGTAAAGTTAGACATCTTAACAGAGGAAGTAAAAGCTGTGTCTGTGAGCAAAGCACAATGTAAACTTCTAAATTTTACTAAAGACATCAAAGAATCTTGGTCCTAATATCAGCCTGTGGGGGCATTGCTAGCAATCTGGTCCCTGACTGCACTTCTCTATCTACCTCGGTGGAGGACTTTGCTGAAGTCAAGGTATATGACATCCACTGATTTCACTCTGCCCATGCTGGTAATCACCTTGTAGAAAGCAATCGTGTTTGTAAGGCGTGATTTGCCCTTGTTAAATTCATGCTGCTGTTCCCCGTTATCCTCCTATCCTTCTAGTGTTTTGACGTGGCTTCCAGGAAGACTTGCTCTGTAACCTTCCTGGGGACTGTGGCTAGATTGATGGCTCTGTAGTTTTACAGATCCTCCTTCTTGAAGACGAACATTAAAACTTCCCTAGTCAGCAGGAACCTCCCCTAATTGCTAAATACATTAACCTTTATGTACAAGTCTGCAAGCCAAATGCTTTTTCTAATGCAAGATGTAGTGGGAAGGTACAACACAGAAGTATACTGTTAGTAATGTTAGTAGTACCAACGTGTTCAGCTGAAGTCCGTAAGACTTGAGGGGAGAAAATCTTGATGCTTCAGGCTGGTGTCTGACTGTACATAACCTAGTTCAGATTGCAGTCTGTGGAAGAAAAATCGTGCAGTACTGTTTTTTGCAGATGGTGTACCCTGTTAGAGAAGATTATTTCTGGTAGAAATATACAGAATGATTTTAAGATAGTTAGGTGTTTCCTGTTACATGAATTTACCAAGTACAGCAATTGCTGTTAGGGGACCTCTGGACTTCAAGAAACTGCATTGTTAGACTTGATGTTATGTGACATTTTAGATTTGTTTCATTGACTTTCAAGGCCTCAGAAATCTCTAGGGAAGTGTACAGTAGTTGCAATTTTAAAGTTTGAAATAAAACATGGTTGGGTAATAAGGTGTGTGTATGTGTCTGGTGTTTTTCTTGTTTGTTTTGTTACTTGTGTTTAGGAAGAGCTTTTCTAGTTTGTGATTGCTTCACTGTTAAATTGTAATAGTTGATTAGCAGAGAGAGTAGGGGGAATCAACTCCTGTTTTTAATGAAATGTTTACTGTGCTTTTGCAAGGTTTATAAATTGTAGTTCTATTGTCCTTGCCCTGTATGTGGTCCTTTTATGTGGTAGTTTAACCATCAGCACTGTAACATCTAAGTGGCTCATCAGCAAATAGAGTATTTTGCATGAAATGTGATATGCTTTGTCTTTATCTGTACTTTTGTGCTTGTAAGAAGAACAAAACATTTTTAATTTTTCCTTTTATAATATATTTTGGGATTTGGTATGGTAGAGGAAGAAGGTGTCCTTTGAAGTCACTTTGTGCTTGACAGTCTTGTACGTTTTGTTTGGTGTAACAGTTGTCCAAGTCACAAAAACATGAATTGAAGCATAGTAGTTTTTACAGCTAGTGCTGAAGAAGATGCTGCCTTTCTCAATATGAAGTTTTGACAATTTGAAAACTATTTTTTTTATTTTTCCCTTCTCTCTGTTCTTTGCTCTCCTTTTTTTTCCAAGCTGTTGAGGTACACATTGGATAAGCATGGTCTGGAGCAGGTGAGGATCATAGCCAGCGATAGACTGTGGGAGCCCATTTCCTTTGTCATGCTGATTGACTCTGAGCTCCACGGAGTGGTCGATGTGATTGGGTAGGGGGTTCTCTCTGTTCTTTCTTGGTGGTTTGTTTATAGTTTGTCTTCATCTTATTTATAACTAACACAGCCAAAGCTTTACCTCTCTGTACTCTTACCCGCAAGGAAAGGATTGATACTATGAAACTTTCTTACTAACCCACATCAAATCACACAGCTCTTGTCCCAGTAACAGCCTCAACCTTTAATTGAATCAGGAGTCTTATGTCATGTTGAAGATTCCTGTTGGGCATGGTTGCACTTTTGATGGATTGAAGATTTTTTGGACAACACTGTTTATTCTGAGGGTTGTTTTGGTTACTCCGATTGGTACGCAAAAGGTGCTTTAGCTTTAGAACTTTGTACACAGCTTTGCGTTACTAACTTCCACTGGTTTGTTACTGAAATGTTTGTGATCCAGAAATGAATTTGGGCTGTGATTCTTCTTTGAGTTACCATGGCTTGATTCTTAGTTCCCCTTTTGTTTTGATGGCAAAGTTGTATTTGGAAAACATGCAACCAGCTGAGTTGTTTTACTAGTTGTGGGTTTTGTCATAATAATATTGTACTAGTAGACTAAATTTGGGATTGATTACTGACTTGATGTCTGAATGGAAATGTGTGTACGAAATGTTCATTAACTTTTCTTTTTAAAGTAGCTCTAAACTTTACCTACTAGGTGCCATAAACTTGCCTGACCCAATCACATGCTTCTAATGTGGCAGTTCCTTGCTTCAATTTGAGTTTTTTCCTTTCATCTTTATATATCTGAAACACAGGAGGTGTAGAAATGAAGGCTTTTTCTCCAAATACAGATAGGCAGTCAGTGTCATCTACCCTTACAATCAATCCCTCGCCCCATTCTGAACATGTGAACAGTATCCTGGCAGTTTTTCATAGGTGGAGTCTTGGATCATGTCTGCAATGAAGCTCAGCAGTTTTTACACTGTCTAAATAAGCTGTATTTGCTTAACTCTTTACAGTATAAGTTTTACATCCCTGCTCTGATTCAGTCTTAACAGGGAGATTAAATACTCTCTTGTGTATTTCAGCTTTTATTTGGCAGGGACATTGACACTTAAGAAATGCCTTTTCAGGAGTGTAGAAAGACAAATTATTCCTTTTCTGCCTTGTTTTTGCAAGCTATGCATTTTATGCCATTTCAAAACCCTTTTACTTGGTGCTAAGGCAATACTTATGTTCCCAAGCCAAAGGGGAAATACACAATAATCTGTATGGCAGAGAAGAATGTGGCTAAAATCCCTACTATCTGATACATTACCATTAGTGAAGTTATGTATGGACTACAATGCTGGGAAATGGCTCATTGTCCAGTAGAGGGAAAATAATGAAAAAACCCCAACAGTCAGCCTAGAAAAACTGGTGTTTCGTATTCCTGCCACAGATGTATCAATTTGTCAAGCTGCAGGATAATAGTAAAGGAAATATTTATGCTTTCCTTTCCAGTGCTGATAGTTTCATTTTAGTGTACATATTTAGTGTGTTCAGTGAATGTGCTAAGTGAGGAAAATCACAACCCTGTTTTCTGCAAGTGATTTTATTTCAGTTAGGCAAACCTTGCACAGTGGATCAGTGCTGTGATTGAATATAGTCAGTCTCCATTGGGAGAAAGGATCTCTCCTCATACTAAGGAAGATCTTGAAAAGAAAATTAGCTATCATTATATGTTTCAACTATTACCAGTTTATTCCTCTGTAACTTCTGTAGTCCAGCTAGTATGCTTTTTTGAAACCTGAGTTTATTGAAAAAGATGCACAAAATCAGTCAAGTTTATGTTTAGTTCTAAGACATTCATGCAGCTAAGCTCTCAGCATAATGTCTAGTGCTGTATCTTATTGTTGGTTTTACATTATTTATGGTTTCATTTAAAATAGTATGAGTTAGTATGTATTTTCTCTATTCAGCACATTACAGTAATAACATCTTCAAGCTCAATTACATCTTGCTTTAGCAAGATGTGGAAGTTGCATGGTATTTTTAAATCTAAGTTTATCTATATGCTGTCATGTAGCAGAACAAATAATCTACTGATGTAAATACAATAAACTCTGTAACGTTACAGCTTCCCCTTGTTCAACTTTCTTCTATTCCACTTGTAGTATTCCAAAGAATATTTATTTTTCATTATCAGTTTGAAGGAGGTAAATCATTGCTGCTGTATGTACTTCCAAACTTTGATTTTCTCTTTGTACTAAGTCGTCTTTCTTTTTAAAATACTGTGTAGGGCTCACTATCCCGGGACAAAAACAGTGCAAAATGCCATATTAACTGGGAAGAAACTGTGGTCTTCAGAAGATTACAGTACTTTCAATAATGATGTTGGTGCAGGCTGCTGGGCTCGGATCCTGAACCAAAACTACGTGAATGGAAACATGACCTCGTAAGTGTTGGGCACAGTTGCTTGCTTTCACAACTTGGGGTGTAAGAATTACGTAAAGTACTGTGTAACACATCCATCTGCTGTGGTAAGAAAACAGGTAGACTGAAAGTCACCCCAATGTAGTCTGAATTCAAATACAGTAAGATATGAAGTCTGCTGTTCTTGCCTCTTTCTGGGGTAGAAGTACCACAAGTTTCAATGTATTCTTGTTCCCCAGCACCCAATGGTTTATGCAGTTAATTTCAGATGCCTTTGAGACTGATGATAATTATTAAAAAGAGAATGTTCTTAAGAAGAGCTAACAATAAAAAACATTGGAGAAAAATAACAATAAAACTAATTTATTGTATTTTTCTTAAGGTCTTTATCAGATTGATTGTCTTCAGTTAAACAGATAATACAGATGTAATTATCTAGTTTTTCCATACAACTTTTTCCTCAGAATCCATTCTTAAACATGCTGTAGTCTTTTGATACCTTTACTGTTTTCTGCACATTTTCTTTCCAAACTGAAAACTGTAATAAAAATGTTCTCCTTACTGGGATATTCTGTAACTCAGTTTTAGAAAAGAATAGAAAATATAGTTTGAAGTTTCTAATGCAACAACTGCTAATCTGAAAGAAAAAGTTTGATTAAAGAAAATGTAGGCATCAAGATGTAAGCAAAATTGTTAAAAGCTTGTAGATTCTATGTAAATTCATTTTGGAATAATGAAGAGAAATCATCTTGTCTGTTGCTTAAAGTAGAGTGCAGGAAAAATCACTGATATTTTTAAAGGGAAGTTTCTTGAGTCACCTGGTTTCTACAAATCTTTTGTTTTCTCCGCAAGCTGAAATTTTCAAACAGATGAATATTTCCTACATGAATTCCTGATCATTCTGCTTGCTTCTTAATCCTCATATGCTTTAATATCGTAATTTGGGGTCATTCTTTCCCCATTGTTTTTCTATTTTTACAAGCCCTTTCAAATTATATATGCCCCATTTCTTTCACAGCCTAACAGCCAGGCATATGTGTTGTATTTATAAATTTTTGTAGGATAGTTTCAAGTCCAGGTGTCCAACAGTAAAGTTATCTTGGCTTTTATACTGAAAACAGAATCTTTCTGACGAAAGGCAGCTTATCTTTCTGCTAAGCTTGTTTCCTTTGAAGTTGAGTTTCCTACTTTTCTTTCTTAGTTTGAAATCAGCAGAACAAGTTTGATGTGAGCAAGCTGAATTTACAATTCAAGAGTTGTTTATTTTATGATCACGTTTTTGTAGAATTCCGGAATCTCTTCTGTATGTATTTATAGTGTGATAAGTCTATGGCAGTGACTTCAGAATGAGGCCTTTGTACTCACCTGTATGCAATAGCAAAACAGATGGGCAGCTTATGCCTTCTGCTTAACTGCTCTGTTAAGCTGTATTTCCATACTTAAGGCCCAGAGGTCTTCAGTTTAAAGCCCTTGCAAAACATTTGCAGTGAAGCGCAGATCAAAGTGTGTGAAGTGATTATCCTTGTCAGGATAACCGACAAGGTCTCGAAAGAGTAACACCTCCTAGAGGATGGCTGGTTGAAGTTGTTTTCTGTTTGTTACTTATATAGATAAAGATAACATTTTTTTTCTTTTGATGGTACTTAACTGCTCCCCTAAAAAACTCCAAAACAACTACCACCATGCACAGCAACAACCAAGCAATCAAAAAAAACCTCAACCAAACAACACCCGGCAAGAAGCTGTAGACTTTGCTAACAAAATATTTTCCCTTCAGAACAGGAAAAACCCCAAACAAGTAGAGTCTTTACCCTCAATACGTAATTCCTTTAATGTACAACTTTTTATAGTGCTATAGCCAGAGAATTTATCACCAGTTTAGGAAGAAGTAATCAACAGTGGAAGCTGATTTGCTTAATTTTCCTCTCCTGTGGGGTTTTTTTTTCCTTTTAGCTGGAAAGAGATTCCCTCCACCCCCACCTCCCAAACTGTTTTCATTGTATGCTGGAGAAAAAGGAGGAGTGGATTCTTGTACTGATAATCTAATGTTATCCATATGAATAGAGCAAACACCTGTTTTTCTTCCAGAACAATTGCATGGAACCTGGTGGCTAGTTATTATGAACAGTTGCCCTTTGGTCGGTGTGGATTAATGACAGCACAGGAGCCGTGGAGCGGCCACTATAAAGTTGAATCTCCTATCTGGATTACAGGTGAAAATTTTGCAGTTAAAACTTCGGTGGTCTGACACCAAGCATCGCTGTATTTTCTGAGGCCTTTATTTATTTAGTGTTTTTGTGTATTATTTTCTGTTCCAAATTAAGGTAGATTTGTGGAAAGTTTTGTGAATACATTAAGAAAGAAGAATACAGTCTCATTTCAATAGAAAGCAGAAAAATATAATAGCAAGGGAAATCTTCATACTTGACCTTTAGCTGTATCAGAAATGAATACGGTAGTGCCTTTATAGCTGTTACTGTTAAAATATTTTGATCTGAAGTGCCTATAAAGGTTAATGTGCTTTCCTGTTTCCTTTCCTTTTTCTGTTTTTAATCCTTGAGTATCAATCAATTCCATTTGGTACTTCTCAATTTAAGAAAATGGAACAAAGAACCTCTTGTCCTGCTTGACATTCTTGGCTTGTGTAAATCAGCATTTCCTTGAGCTTGGGGAAAGGGAAGCACGTTCATGTAGTGTCTGTGGACACAGGGATTCACTGGCTACTCTGTAGTCCTTCTATAATATTTTACTGTCTTTGCCGCAGTTCTGTAGAGCAACTATGTGGTGCCATGAAGGAGGATCAAGACAAATGCTTTAATTTCTGTTCTTCTGCTAGTTACCTATATATGTAAAAGCATTAAAGGAAAAATGGCCATAGTGTCCCATGAACAGCTGAGCAGTTGTTCCTTTGTCCATGTTGCTCAGGATTTTAATGATCTGGGTCATATTCTTCTTTGACAGTTTCACTTACTTGCTGAAAACCCTACTTTTTTAGTTATTCCTCACGGTGTTGCGCATCTGTGCTTTCTCTGGCTCAAATGTTTACTTTATTAAAGAAAAAGAGATTTGGGAAAATCTAAACTGTGATGGATATTCAAATTGAATGGGCATGATTACCTTATATAGTTTGTAATTTGTGTCTAAATAATTGCTATCATTTTAACTGTTTTGTCTGCCACAGAGTTGATAATTTTGCTGTAGTATAATTCTTTTATCTTTCCTCTTACATAGGTAAAATTTGTTTTGGAAGTTCTATTACTTTCTTCCCCAAATCAGGTTTCTGTTTTGTCAGCATGTATGAGAGAGAAACTTAATTCAGCCTAAAAATGGTATCATTTTTTATTAAATTTTAATTATTGTATTCTGATTTTGTCTCAGCACACACCACACAATTTACTCAGCCAGGCTGGTCATACTTGCAAGTGGATGGACACTTAGAAGGAGGTGGCAGTTTTGTAGCTCTGACAGATGGCCTAGGGAACCTTAGCATCATCATTGAAACTATGGTATGTGCATCAGCAATTTCAGTGGACTAGAAAAGTTAAAGGAAATGTTTTGTTATGAAGAACCTGTCTTGATTTACATAGATCAGTATCTGCGAATGTTCTTTGATACTTGTAGCTTTATTAGTGAGTTCACTAGAGGTAGTTTTTTCCATCTGAACTTTAAATACCTAGTTGAGACTTCCTGGAGGCCAACATATACGCCCTCTTTATCTTTTTATTACACATTAGCTTTAATTGGATGACACACTGGGAGGAAGTTATGTCATGTTCTTTCTTAAAATCTGTATTCAAAATAAAATTATTAAAGTAGTGTAATTGCACCTATTAAAATAACAGTGAAATAAATTATTGCTTTTTTAATTTCAATTCTGTGCTGATTGTTTTTAATGAATCTTGCTATTCCAGTAATGTGTGTTTCTTCTGTTACATTTATTTTTTTCCTTCAGAGTCATAATCACTCTAAATGTATCAGGCCTCCATTGCCAAATTTCAGTGTCATACCTCAGAGAGCAACTTTCTACCTCAGAGGGTCATTTGTAAGTACATCTTGAATACGTTTGATCAGCCTTGTAAAATGAATTGCCATTCATATTCAAATACTTGCAAGTCAGTATCACAGGTTAGCAAGAAATTAACAGTCTCCAGTATTGGAGGCTCTTACATCCCTGGCAAAGTTTTAAGCATTCTACTTCTGTTTTACCATGAAATGCAATGTCATAACTGCAATTGTAGAATTGCTGCCTCCCAGTCTAATCATCTGTATATTGAAGAAGAAATTTCACAGAATGGAAATGCAACTAAATTTTTTCTTTAGAATTTATCCCAAGGCTGGGTGCTCTGACATGCTGACATAGTTTGTCAGGCCAGCACAGCCATGGCCTTTCTAGTTATCAGTTCATTTCCAGGGGAATAGCTGTAGTTGATCTTTTACTGCAGGATTTGTTGTTGCATCCTGTGAAGAGATATTCTGAGAATCTACCAGTTGTTGATTTGTTTATTCTCTTTTTTAATCTTGCTAAAGTGAATTTCCCTCTGAAATGTGAACAATACTTTCACTGTGTAAACTGGAGAGAGTCATTGTTAGTTGATTCGGATGATTCCTTCTCAGAAGTTGACAGTTACTTATTTGGAATTTAATTTTGATTTTTTGGCAGCATTAATTTCCTTTAGGAGGAGATAATTTGGACAATACTTTTGGCAATAAAATGGTTCACTTAGGAAAAGTAGTTGAGTGTCAGTTTGGATACACAGCTCCCTTTTGGGAAAGTATTAGATGGCTTATCCAAACCAAGCTCTAAGTCTCTTGCTTTGTTGTTGATGTTGGTAATTGAAAAGGAGCTTTAGGGGTTAGCAGTGATTAGAATCTGATAACTAATATAGTTGATATGCTGTAGTATTACAGAAATCTGGAGACGTGTAAGCAAAATACTTTGCTCAAAAATTAATACCAAAGAACTAGCAACTAGATTGAAGGTCTCATAAAAGTGAAACTAGCAGGATTTTATTTCAGTCTAGTTACTTCTAGGAAGAGAGCTTGTATCCAAGGGGGTACCACTGTTGGTGATAGAGAAGCTAAAGATTGTGTCTGTGTTTGCAGTGCTTTCTGTCTTTATAAGCAACATTAGTGCATGTTAGGACAATGCCTTATTGATGTATAATCTATAAAAATGTAAGGCATATGTAATGACTAGCTGAATAGAGTTGTGGCCTCTAATGTGATCAACAGCTTTAAAATAACAAAAATTAGACATCCATAGAGGACTGATATTTCTCAAGTTGAATATTCAAGGTTGTTTATTTTGCTGTTGTTGTATTTTAAATTGTATGGTGTGTTCCATTGCAGTATATGGTGGAAACCCTTCAAGTGTGGCATTCTAGACTTGATTTTGAATCTGGAAACTCCAGTCTTTTCCAGCAGCTCCAACCTATAAAGGTAAGTTGATCAGTTTTAATTACTGATCAACTTTGAAATTTGAAGTGTGTCTTTCCCCTTTGCTGAATCTCCTCGACTTTCCTGCTTAAGCTGCATATTTAGGGCATGTTTTATTAAGGCTGTTTGACTGCAGTTTCACTGGCTATATACAAGTTTAACTGGAGGTAATAAAGAATTTGGGGAAAAGGAGTTTTTAAAGTAGCCCAGAGGTTTAAATACTGAGGCAAGAAGATGGGATTTTTGCCTTAAATCAGAACTTCAGAGGATCTTCTTTACTTCTGGAATTTGGGTATTTTGTCATTTAGTTGTTAATTTTTGCAGCTTGAGCTTTCTTCAATTCCAGGTATGGAGGGGAAGATTTTCTTTAGATTTGAATGTGGATGAAGTCTACACTTTAACCACACTCAAGACAGGACGGAAGTGTGGTTGCCCAGTGCCGCCTCCTCCTCAGCCTTTTCCTTCAAGTTACAAAGATGATTTCAATATACGTAAGCCAGAATTCTCTTATCCAAAAACTTAATTCACACACAGATATAATTGTGATGTAGGAAGGCAGTAAGTTATGTTACTTGAATCCTCTACATGAGGTAGCCTGAAGATCTGTTTTGTTTTTGTTTATTTATACCTGTTTTTCCAACAACTTACACCTATGTGAGTGTACACCTTACACTTGCAATGAGGTGTATTTAATTTTATGTCTTAACTGGTGGTCACTAGCACCAATTCTTGTTTCAATTGGTATAGCTCATAACTATAGTGAACTAGTGTTTGGAAGGCAGATAGGGAAGAAAGTAATTTACTTTGTTCATGTCTTTGCAAAACTGGTGTCTGCTTAAAAACTTCCATTTTGGGGACTGCTTTGATATAGCAAGTCAAAAATGCGGAGAAAATTTTCAGGGGAAATGTCTGAAAACAAGTACACAAAAGAAAAACAATGTTTTAGAGTTGATGTGTATTTTATTTTCTGAACAGGTAATCCACCTTTCAGTGAAGCCCCAAATTTTGCAGATCAGACAGGTGTATTTGAATACTTTGTAAATGCTTCTGACCCAGGAGATCATGTGTTCACACTCCGCCAGGTGGTGGTTCAGCGGCCCATCACTTGGGTTTCTGATGCAGACCAGACCATCAGTGTCATAGGAAATTTTAAGTGGTATGTAAATACTATTTTGTAGTGGCATTTGGGGAAATGTCCTCCTCACCAGTGTGAGTTATGATCACTTAATTTGTCTCAAGCCTCGTTTCTCTTAAAGGGCTTTTGCCTTCAGATTCTCTGTAGACAGGTAGGAATGATGATTCAGGGACTTCTAAAAGTCATTGAGCCCTGCTCAGGGCCAAAGATCCACTGTGTCTGTCTAAATGACTCTTAAGGGCTGGTGAGTCCACCACATTTCTTGGTTGTTTAGCCCGCTGCTGCACTGTCTTAGAATGTCTTTTTTGTTTTTGTCCTGCTGGGTGTATTTGTTCAAGCTACTTTTTTAGAATAATGGATCTGAGTTGGCATACTAGAAAGAGCAGCATGTGCCCTGAGTTTCAGTATTTCTTAAATTGGATCAAAAAAATGATTAATTTTAAATTACATAATTTTGAGTTGTCTATCTTATTTGTTAGCAATTTGATCAGTCTCATAACTCTCAGGCTATTTAATTGTTAATTCGATTGTATTTGTTGCAGACTGTCATCTTCTGAGCAGTTCCCTAGAATTGTGTGGATTTGATGCCAATGCTGCTTAAACCACTTTTATTTCTGGGTGAAAGGAGCTGAGGTTTACTGCTTTGATAAAAGGATGGTTACAATTGCATTCTTTCTAGGAGCTATAAAATTGCTAGGAGCTACATTATGGTAATTCAGAATTAAGCAGCATATTTTAGAATAATGTTTGTTTAAAATTAATAAGCATTTGGGAAAGAGCTTGTTAACTAATTATGCTTTTAATAGTAATCATGAACTTTGTGCTTAAAACTTTCTCTTCTGCTTAGAAGTCTAGCCTAAATTCTTTTGATGCATTCTTTAAAATAGTCATTCTGTCAGGTTTTTTTCACTTTGATTAGATCATTGATCTCACAAATGGTTTTTCAGAACATACTTCACACTTCTATTTTCAGGCGTGGAGGTGTGATTGAATCACTTTGATCCAAAGAATATGACCCTCTCGTACTTGGAGGTTGTTCTTCAGTTATCTGATGTTTTCTTTTGCAGCCCTCTGTTAAGAAAATTCTCATATTCCCCCTGTAATCAACTTTCCCTCATTGAGTAAATCATATTCAGTGATTCCTATAACAGCTACACAGGACATGTTCTTAAATTACTGTACTGGGATTCCTAAAACCTTCCTATTATTTTATTTTGTTCAATTTCTTTCTGAGTCTTCATCTTGTTTTCAGCACCAAGGTTGCTTCCTGAATATTCAGTTTATTATTCAAGTTTTACTGGTCTGTAACTTTTCATAATGCCCTCAAGTTTGTTTGCTTCATCCTCAGTTTAAGGCTCAACTTGTCCCTGGCGGATATTTTCAACAATGAGCACCTGCTATTGAAATTCTGAGCCAATCTTGCATTAAATTTCTCTGTGGGATAATACTTTACTTCAGTCATCAATGGCAATTTATCATGATTCAATTTCAGGATTGTTTAGTTGGTTGTAGTTTGGATTTTAAACTTGTACATGTGAAAGCTTTTTGTTCTCTTATCCTGAATTTGTTAGTGTTTTTCTCTGATGGTTTTATTTAATCTAGGTATATTCCGAAAGTATTACTATGTAATTAATTCCTTATTGCTTTGAGTCTCTTTGTAGTGGCTTAAGGAAAATGTGGGGGTCTCCTTTTTAATATATGGGGAGGCAAGAAAGTTATCTTGTTTGTGTAATGACTATATATTCAAGAATCTGGTACGTCTAATAGCATTACATTAGAATGAAAACTCAGGTCATTCTTACTATTATGTTAGAAGTGTGCAGAAAAGTTGCTAGAAAGATATTCTTTGATTCAGTTATCGGCTGAGCAGCTGTCACAGTCTTTTCACATTCTGTAAATAATTATGGATAATTTTTACTTCTTAAGTATGTGACCTTGTGGCTGTATCTGCATTGCAAGTGCTTTTAGACATGGAATGTAGATTTTTAGTTTGAATATCTATTAATAGTGGTAAAGAATGCTTTTAATTTTTTATGATTAAGAGCCTTGTAGTGCAACTTTGGGGAGGAGGAAGTTGTGTAAATTTTCTAGGTGCTACTTGATGGTTCTGGTATTACTAATCTTTATTCTCCTTTACAGCTCTCATTGCATGCATAACACAGCGCTTTACTGTTGAGCTGGAGTATCATCTCAGGAAAATCAAATATTGTCTACATACTGCCTGCTCAAAAAAATTGATTCCTTTCTTGTTGAAACACTAAACTTCTCTTACAGGGTAAACATGACAGTCACTTGTGACATCTACATAGAAAAACCACGTGATGGAGGTGTGTTTATTGCAGGAAGAGTTGACAATGGTGGGATATATGTGCGACGTACCAAAGGCATTTTCTTCTGGGTTTTTGCAGATGGCACCTACAGAGTCACTGGTGACCTGGGTAAGCAGCTCTTTGCAAAAGTGGATGCTGGCATATGGACATGTCATTTTGATAACTTTGATAAAAATGGGTGATATTCACATTTTGTAGTTCATTTGTCATCACTGAACCTGTTGTGTTCTAATGATGGCCACTTTTCATACGTGGAGAAAGCATCTGAAGGCTACTGGCTGGCCCATTTCTCAGGCTCAGCTTTCTGGAGTTTTTATTTTTCCACTGACAAAATCTGTTTTACACTAGCAAATATAAACTATTTTGCTTTTCATAAATACTCTGATACAATATTAATTACAGAAAGATTTCATCTGTGTTCTTAAACGACACATTTAAAAAAATTCTGATTGACATGAAGTGGCTTTTCTTAGAGAGCGGTTCAAGTCACTGTACTTACATCTGACTTAAGTGATGTTCATAAGTGGCCTCCTGTTTCCTCAAATGATGCATCCTCCTGTTAATGTAGCTCAATGGAGTGAGCACGTGTTCTACTTGTGATGCTAACATTCATGTGTGTTCATCTGTAGAGCACTTGACAGGCACATGGAAGAGTGTATGATACTACTTCATCAATAGCTAAAAGTTATTTTCAATTTGCTTTGAAATAGTGGCATATTTAGTTGTTTAAATGCATTTCCTATCACTTCATGAGTATGAATTAGAATTTTCAATAGTTTCTGATGAGTCAAATGTAGCTTCTAGACCTACAGTATGTCTGATAAGATATATTTTTTGTGTGTGTGCGTCTGTGTTCCATTCCACTTTTACCATGGCCAGGTAGATAAGGAAGGTTTTACATAGCTTCCCTTAACAGACCAGTACTCCCTAGGGAAACTTTGCAATGTCTAACTCAATATAAACTTAAGTTTCAGCTGTATGGAAATACATACTTGTGTTTACAATAGACTCAATTTTTTATATATAATAAGACCTAGCAACATTACCTGATTAGTTTTTCAGGCTGCCAGAAATTATTTTTCCTAGATGAAATGAGTGGATTTTGATTAACCACCCCATTATTTCAGGCTGAGACTGTTGTTACACAATATGATAATTTTTTCTGTACAGCTGTTTTCAGTCATCTTTATATTTTTCTAGAAGGGAGCCTGAATGTTAAATTCTCTTGCAGCAAAAATGTCTACTGAATAATTGAAGACTTGTAGCACTTAATTTTCTTCAGATCTTCATGTTCCCTCCAGGTGTCATTCACACTCCATTATTGCTTAGCTTAAATTTTGAGTAGAACTAAGCAACACGATAGTGTATAAACTCAAACCCTGTGATTTAAAATAGTTACAAACAATACAGAAACAAGATGATCTATAGAACAAGCAGAGTGATAGCTACTGTTACACTTTGTGACCTGTACTCTCCGTAGAGTGAATCCTCATCTCATGCCAAATTGCCAAGAGCATTGGAGATTTCAGTGAGAAAACAGTTCTGGCAAAATAGGAGAATGCACTGATAATGCAGCATCCAGGTTTGCATATTAAGCCTTCCATGCTGCAACTGGAATTGATGAAATGTCAGTACTAAACATTTCTGAATAATAGATATTATTATCTTTTTGCTGGCTTGGTGTTTATCAAATTCAGCAAAGGGCTGAAGTAGCACTTCACTAACTTAAGTATGTTTTGTAGCTGGAGAAGAAATATTAATGAAAGGACTTTCTGGTGTCCGGGATAATGCATGGCACACGCTTACTCTCAACATTCAGGTAAGGGCACAGGCAAAAAGCTAGAAAACCAGTCAGTCATGAAACTTTCAGTGCTAAAACTGTGCTATACTATTGGTGGTGTACTTGCATTAGTTTACCCTATTTAAAACATAAATAACATCTGTTATTTTAAACCAATGTTAGAATACCATACTGAGTTCTGCTGCCTGTATTTTTAAAGAGATCTTGAGAAACTGTAGAAGGTACAGAAAATAATTGGAAAGCTGAATTGAATGGTGGAGATAGAAGGGTCGGAGAAGCAAGTCTCTTGTTTAATCTGACAGAAAGATGATGGCCTGACTTCCTGTTCTTAAAGCAGTCAGTAAACTACTAAAGTAGCCTGTGTTAAAAATCTGTCTCCCACCAGTTCCCTTTGCAGGCTAACACCTTGTATGTGCAGCTAGTAAAGGACTGGGGAACTCAGATAAGCTGAGTTCCTTCTCTACTGTGGTGGAAGAGCACGGGCACTGTGTTACTGTATAAAGGGGCTGCAATTAATGAGAAGCCTGTCCACATTGTTTTCCTTCCCTCCCACTCTACCCTTTTTGACCATAGTGTCTTGGTGAGGAAAGTAGCCCCAAACCGTACTTCAAATATCCCTGTGCACTTCAATGGGTGTGACATTGGTGCAAGTACCTAAAAAGCTTTAAGTTCCTCTTCTGAATGCCTAATCCCTTTGTCTAACATAACCTTTGCAACTGCAATTGGCCTGAAAGGTGGGGAAGCTTGAATCCTAGTTTGCCTTTCAGGTTCTACACTGAGTTAGCAAAGCTGTGAGTCGGGGAAGAGGAGCCTTTTATGTATTCACTGTAAAGGCATTAGATTTCTTGTTTCACAGAGCTGATAGACACCAGAGGATTCTATGCACTATTTAGATGCATCTCTGCATGAAAAATGTGTGAAATGTAGTTGAAAGTTGACTTGACATCTTTCTGCTTTGTCTTGTCTCCCATGTGAGCAGGCTCAGTATCTACATAGACCGTGGATTTTACAAAGCTAACATTTTCCTTTTTCTGACAGGGCAGTTCTGCCTCAGGACTGTTAAATGGTTATCCGCTCTGGGAGAATGTCACCGTTTCTAAACCGACGAACGGCTGGGCTGCTCTCGGAACTCGCTCGTTTGAGTTTGCACAGTTTGACAACTTCCACATTGAAGCTTCCTGAGGTGGCTTTGGCATTTGGAGAACCTGGTTCTCATGTTACTTTGAATAAGGGCCAAGTCAAACTTGGAGGAGAGCTGAGTGCTAAACTGTGATTGATCTGTTGGCAAAGAGTCTGTATTCAGTCTGTATTATTTGTTAAAAGTTTATTTGAGTAGATATCAACATGATTGTACTTTTATCCCCTGCTGTGGGATTTTTGCCCTTCAGTTTTTGGGGGTAAATTTTAGTTCAAAGTAATGATGAAAACGATTTCTTGGATTTAAATATATTTTAATAACAACATCTTAACGTACCAGCTCACTTCTAAGATAACTTTAGAAGTTAACAGAAGACAGATGCATCTTAAGCTGCATTTTTTAACACTTCCACTATTATGTCCATTGCTTTCACTGTGAAAGAAAGAATTAAATGCCAGTAAGCCTTATGAGCCAGTGGGCCCATATTTTTGTAGGTCTATCATTCTCAAATTTCATTTGGATAAAGTACCTAAATTTCCTAGAGTGAAAAAAGATGTTTTGTCTGTGTTTTGCTACAGTCTGTGACTAGACATTACAGTACCCCAAGTGCATTTGATTACTTCTTCCAAGTTTCACTGCCAGCCCTAAAATATTTCCGTTTTCAGTTGAATGGGAATGTGCCTTGTGGCTGATCAGGGAATGCAGGATGTGGCTTACTTCTAATCTACCTCCTCTTTCCAATGAAAGGGTTGAAATGGATGAAAAGATACCATAACTTACAGTTTGTTGATGATAATATTGTGGGGGATTTTGCGTAGTGCAAAGAGTAAAAACGTTGCATTATGGATATTTTCATGTCAGGTCACATGTGGAAACTAGCCTTTTGTTCCTAGAAACTTGGGCAAACATCTCTCACTTTTGATGGATTTAGAGCTTTGAATAGAAAATAATTAAAGCATAACAATGATATTTATTTTATTATATTACTGTGGCACAGAGGAGATATGCATACTGTCGCTTCCTGATATAAAAGAAATTTAAAAAAGAAATCAGTCTTTGCCCTTAGGAATTTGCAATCTGATCATAAGGTAAGTGACAGTAGGTGGACACAGAAGGAATTGTTTAGTGTGCTGAGCTGTGGTAATGACACAAGAGTGTCTGTTTTTAAACTTTTCATAGCTATCGTGAAGTTCAGAGGTTAATTCAGAACTTTGGGAATGGAGGGATTCTGTTTTGCTGTTGCTTCATTTTTTTTTCCCAAGTTACCGTGTTACAAGAAAAGCTATTAATTGAGAATATGAGGTACTGAATGGTTTTTTCCTCACAACCAATTGCAGTTCAATTGGCTCCAGAATTTTTCTTGTTTGTTGTTGGTCAGTTTGAATGAAGATGATGTTTATTACCATAATGAAATGTGCCTCCTGTGTCCATCTACTTTTCACATTCACATCCTGTTTAATTCACAAGCAAGTCGTTCCTCATACTTGATAGGGCTTTAGCAGCTGTCTGAGGCCATTTGTAGCAGGCGACATCTGGAGAAAGAGATTTGCAGTGTACTTTGATTTACAGAGATTATTCTTCTGATCCCCTTTATTTTGTAGGCTGATTCCAGTAATTGTTAATTTCAGTCTTTGAAGTTGTCACCCAATATGAAGTTAGTGTAATACAAATCATTCCTGGAAAATTTTTATAAAGTTGATCTTCCATTTTCATTTTTGGAGAAGAGTTTTTAAATTTCCATCTCTAGTAAGTAAAAATGTTTTGTCTTTTAGCTATTATAGATACTGCTTATTCATACTTGGAATTTTCATACATGCCAGAAACCTTGAAAAATGGTTTAAACCACTAAACTTTAAAACTCTAGTAGAAGGCTTCCAAATGTTAAGTAACTGTTTACGTAAGTGAGTGGAAAATGAAAGGCATTTTTCCATGTCATTTTCAAGTATGGATGCAGATCTCTTCATTACTTGCTTGATTTCCTAAGGAATGTTCCTGGTCACTCCACATGTGAAGGAATCTAATTTTGGGTACTCATATTCAAGTAATATGAGTATGATATTCTCAGAATAAATTTATTTTAGCTGTGATGAATTTACATAGTTGGATGCTTCTTGGAGACTTCCTGGTAGCTTCTGTGGCTGCAAGCAGTGTTTGTGCAAGAGAGAGATCAGCAATGATGGAGTTATTCCAAAGGAGCTGTCCATTTTTTTTAACTTTTAATGCACTACTATAATAAACTGTACTGTTATGTTGTGTACTAAACACAATGTATTTTATCACTGGAAATGTTGATTTTTTTTTTTTTCCTAATCTTAATTTACAATGTTTGAGGATTAAAGTGTTATGAACAGAGTAAGTGATTTAATGGTGACATAATGTTATTCATCTTTATATGTCTGTAATTCTTCACCCTTCAGTAGACTGTAATATGTTTGGCAATAACAAGCTGTCGGGTTTTTCACTGAGGGGTGGATTTATGTTGTTGATTATAAATGCTAATCATTCCAAACGGACAAATAAAACACTTAAAAACGCTTTATTTGTGCAGAATGCTTCCGTAAATGGGTCTTGGTTTTCTCCAGTAAGAAAGCTGACAATTGTTCCATTGTGATTTCTGATAAATATGCTTGGCATTAACTTAATTGGATTGGAAGAGTATAGCTGACCAGTCCTTATTAAAAATATCTCAAAATCCATATGCAGTAGGACTTGTGCTATTGATAAAATGATTTTCTTATAGCACTCAATACACATTTTGCTTTTTTCTGCTTTTTTTTGGTTTGGATTTTTTTTTTAATTTAGTGAAGGGAATGAAATTGTATTTGAGGACCAGTGATGCAAAACTGCTGAATACTAAGGTCTTGTGAGATTTAGCTGAAAGTCAGTTTCTAGATGTGGAGGCAGACAGTTTTGTAAGGATGTACTTTTAAAGTTTAAAGGCTTTTTTTTTTCGAATATCCTTTTGAATCTAGCTTCAAACACACTATTATTATTTTTTCATCAAGCTAAACTTTAGGGTTTGATCTTACAAGGAAGGGAGAAATTCCATAGAGCTAGTTATGTTTCCCAGTCCATCACGCCAGTAGATACAACT
This sequence comes from Struthidea cinerea, assembly GCA_013397865.1. NCBI lineage: Eukaryota > Metazoa > Chordata > Aves > Passeriformes > Corcoracidae > Struthidea > Struthidea cinerea. The sequence goes on along the minus strand of VZTI01004088.1, from coordinate 324,609 downwards.
TAGCCTGGAATTACTGCCTTCCAGTAACCAGCTATGTGCTACCACCTACACAAACACTGCATCAAAATCAATTCTGTCCCTTCTCTGCCACCCCACCTTTGAGGTTAGACACAAGCACTTCTTGGGGTTTTCAAACTCCTGCAAAACACTGGGACTCCTTTGCTCTAAATTGACAGGAGGCTCTTACTTTAGGCTACCCATGATGGTTCCTTTTGCAGCTGCCTCGTTGTATCTCTGTATCAAAAATAAATTTCTACTTTCAGATTTGATTTGGAGTGGTAGTGGTTTGCTTTTTCCTTATAGAATCAGTTTTACTGCATTGTAGCAGCAGGTTGGTTGTTTTCACTTAATAAATTTTCATTGCTTTACCTGAAGTTTCTATCCAGAGTCCATTTTCTGGAGGAGTGTGGGTATTACGAAATCAACAATCATAATTATAGCTGTCTTTGATTTTAGCAATATAGCCAAAGAGGGACAGTGCTTGGGGACTTTATTATCCTCTCTTTGATGTTTTGGTCTTTTTGTTTTTGATTTTTTTGTTTGTGTGGGACGTTTTTGTTTGCATTTTGGGTTTGTTTGTTTTTGTTTGTTTTTAAACCCTTGTAAGTACTGCATTCATACACGTCTAGCACATGCTGGGAGTGGCAGACAGTCAGGTTGTAAAAACCCTCTAATTTCGAAGACTTCCTAGGCTGGTAGTGGAATCATCAGGTAGCTTTTTTAGAATTCTGAGAGTAGTGTGCATGGAAAAGTCAGCATGAGCAAGTTCCTCTTGCTGTGCTCCTTCCATTTATGCCCAAGTGTCGCTGAAACAATGAGGGTTGTGTTTCTAGAACTTGTGTTCTAAAAAAAGCCCAAAACACCCACTAGTAATAGAGCAGAGGAAAATGTGTGCTGCAGCAGTGCTGCCAAGCTTTTACTGTGTGCCAAGATACTTCTCTGTGGTTTTCATAGTGGCTAAGACAAACAACTGTGAAACTGTGCTTTTCCTCTCAAGGAATTATGTTTGGATAAGGTTAGAAACAGACACAGAACCCAACACCAGTTTTGTCAGGGGCTCCCAGCAACTTTGCAATGAGTGCATTAAACCTGACTCCTACTTTTGTATACCCCAGGCTAAACCTAGACATACCTCTGGAAAGCAGAGATGAAAGTATCCTAAAAGCATTTGCTGGAGTGTTGACTTTTAAATTTTTTTAATGCCTTTTCTGTTGGTATCAAGTGTACCTGACTGAGTTTAAACTTCACTTAGGGCAGGAAAACAGTAATTTTGGTTTTACTGTGCTCACAGATGGATTTCAAAGTAGTAGAGTGTGGTTCAGTACAGAATTAACTTGAGGGTATGTAGGAGGAAACTGAACCTAGTGTGTAGTATTAGTCTAACGTTATGCAGCCATGGTCTGGGGATCCTTCATGGTCTAAGACAGAGAAGGTAACACCAAAATGGCTATTAAAAAACCAAAAACCTCACCACCAACAAAAAATCCCCAAACTGCACATGTGTTCCCAAATAGTTCAGGGAAAAGCAAAGAACAGTCTGGGTTCAGCTTGGCTTCCTTTGTTCAGTTTCTCCTGAAAAATACAGCCATCTTCCTTACTGTGTTCCATGAACAGGGATTCAGTTACAATGCCTACAGAGACTACAAGACTTCATTGTTGCTAAAAAGCAAATGTTGTTTAGCTAATTACAGACACTAGTATTTCCCAAGAACGGTAGAATCAGAAAAGGTTAGAAAACACGAGAACAGGTTATGCAGCTGACAGGGAGATCTGTGATGTGTGAATCAGTCCTGCTCCTGGTTGCAGAAGATTCCTTCCCTGTGAGTATAGCAGCAGAGCTGTATGAAAAGGGCAAATACTTCTCTGTTACTGCCACCCCCCTTCCAAGGTTTTGGGAAGCTTCATGTACACTGGCCAATCTGAGATCATGCAGCAGTGACTCTGTAGCCTCTTAGCTTGATTATATAGTGTTAACAGAGTCATTTGAAAGAGCAGCTGGCAATGGCTAACAGCAAATCATGTTAAGGATGTCCATATTCCCTTCTGATGTGATTGCTCTTGTAGTGGGAGCAATAAATGGTAGTGTTCACTGGCAAGAGATCAGGCAGGCTCTGTGCTGAACAGAGGTGCACACAAATGTCTCAGTGCAGAGATCTATAAAGCTTCTCTGGGATGCACAATGTCTCTGGCATCAGATGCCTATTTCCTGCTCAGTCTAAGACGGCTGCTTCATGGCTCAACTTTGTTTTTTTCTTGCTGCTCAGCTGATACTTTATCCTAAATAAATTGTTCTGCCAGCATTATATGAAACATGCTCATTGCAGCAGGGGAAGCTGATACCAAAAGGAGGAGGCTGAGAATACCCTGTTGATCATTCAGCCCATCTCCTTGCTAGATAGATTGTACATTTTTAGGGCCTGCCTTAGTTGAGTGCTGAGACAAAAGGGGGGGAACTTCCACTTCTTATTTGTAGGTGGCTATTTTGCTATGGATTTTGAAAAAAATGACATCATTGCTTCTGTTTATGATCTGTGTAAGGGGTGCAGGGAGATCATTCAACTTTTCTTCCCAATTCATGATAAAAGCAAGGTTGATACTACAGAACGTATCTTGTATTTATTGAGCTCTAGTAATTAGTTGTGGAATGGAATGAGTCCTTCATGAAGCACTGTGATTCTACCTTGAGAGACAAAATACTTCAATTAGAGGAATGCTTTCATACAGATACATCAACTGTGAACACCCACCAAGCCAATGGGCTTACTTCTTAATGGTCTTACTCCATGTGGGAGACTCATTTCAAATACCATAGAGAGGAAGATGTAAATATTTTTTTCTAAATATTAGTTCTAGTAGATCTCCACAACAAAAATTCCGGCCTCCTCGTATGTAAATACATTCAGTACATACCTTGGTTTCATTCTCCTTTCTGGTTTGCCCTTTTAAAATTGTGCATACTTAGAGACATCTGTCACCCTTCTCAATCAAATACTTAGCCACACAAAAATGCAACAATCTTCATCTTTTGAACAAATGAATCTTTTTAGCTCTGTATAGCAGCTATTTATATTTGTCTTGTGCTAAATCTGAATATTGTCATTTCACTTGATTTTTACAATAAATAAAATTCATCTATACCAGGCTCTGCAAGGAGGCAACAGAAAGGCAGTGTAGTCATCTAAAATTTCTTGGGGTGTTTTAGCCCCCAAGCCACAGCTCACCTTACCTGTATTTTTCCTTTCCCCCACACACTCTCCAGTGCCATGTAGGGTGGCTACCTGGGTAACATCCTCAACGGTAGTATTAAGGATTGAAGGTGGGTGTTTTTCTTGTGTGTGACATGGTGAATTGGGAATGATAGATGCCAATCTTCTGTACATTCTTTGTAGAACTCAACCTCCTAGAAGTCAGGCAGGTTTTTGATCACTTTTGTTATACAATCAGGAACTGGAATATAATAGTCTGGAGGATTTTCTTTCTTTTCCTTTGAACCATGTTTCTTTGGTTTATTTTTTATTTTTCCTCAAGAAGCCTGCTGCAGGAAGGGTGCTTGGCTGCTTTTATTACATCAAAACCTGATTACAGTAATTTTGCGTTTAGTAACCTCCCTGATGAGCATATATTGCATCCTCAGATGCCTTTCAAGACTTTTGCTGGGGGTAGTTATCCATACTTAGTCATTTCAGAAGGCAGTTTCTCTGAAAAACTAGCTAGTTTCCTCTACAGTAATATGCAGATTCTAAGTGTGGTGGTGTTTTCTGCCCTGTGGTCTTTTAGCCTTGCATTGTTACTGAAATGTCTTTTTCTCCCTGTTTCAACCGCTTCAAAAGATAGTGGGCCACATCCTGCTTTGATCTGCAAGGACCTCAGCACCATGCAAATGTTACCAGTTCCCTCTCCTGCAGCTGAGACAAATGTGTCTTGCATGCTGCATTTTTCTGATGCTCTAGAGATTCTCTGTTTAGGTTTCTCTCTGTTGGGACAGTGCTCTGAAATCAGAATATAATGAATTTGCATATGAACCTGTACTGAGTTTTCAAAATGTATTCTTCTGGTTTTAAGTGATTATGGAGCACTGTGTATAGTCCTGGATTTTTAAATAACTTTTAAATTCACTACGCTTACCAGAGCTTTAAATGAGTGGTGGATGGAGGTCAGGAGTGCATCCTAACATTGTTCCTGGGTTCACTTCATGCCTCAGTTTCCTCATGAGGAAACACACAACACAGGGATATCATGGCTCTGAACACTCTTGCTTAGTAGACCTGAAACAGAGCTGCTGCTTTAACTTCCTTCCTACAAGGAGTAAAAGCATTAGTGGGGACAACACTGATTAAAAGCTCAGTGTCACCTCCTGTCGAAATGGTGAGAAAATGACTGTCCTGAGAACAAGCCACTGCAGGTGTGCCTCAGCTCTGTGTTAGAGGTGGTGGGGGACTGGAAGGGATGACTTTATTTTCATTTGAATCTGCCACTGAACATGCTGCCTTTTTTATCCTTTGTGTCTGCATAGAATAGTGATAATTCTCTACCTCTAAGGATAGTCACACTACGAGTGGGGGTCTCTTCACAGTTTTGGAAAGGACTTCATTGATTCTGTGTACATTGGAATCCTGTGGTTGCACAGTCCAACAGTCTCACAGTAGAGAAAAAACAGACAAAAGTGGTGGAATCAGTGAGCTGACATGTAAGAACATCACTAACAGCTACCTACTACCTGCAAGGAAATCTTCTGGAGATCTTCTGTGCTTCATAAAGTTGCCTTTCTAGTGGAGCCAGTAGAATGGAGATCAGTGGGATAGGTTGGAAATGGCTTTGTTTGGTATAGAAACACATAGTGGAATGATGTAAAGCTTACATAGTGTCTTCTTAGAGCTGGATCTGTCCCTGTGTATTTAACATGACTTTACGAAGTAGGAGTGTTAATGCATCTGTAAAAGCCTGAGTCCATAATATGCTCTCATGTCCAGGCTCTCTCTTTTTTTTTCACTGAAAAAAATGATGTCATTTGTACCTAGCAAAAGAGCAGAATGGTATGGGAGGAAAACAAGGCGAAGTCCACTTTTCTATCTGCAGTGACTTTCGTCAGTGCTGTTTTCCTGGACCTAATGAACACTGCTCACGTTATTGTGTGACTATAGCTACTTCTTTTCCTCTGTAGACCCAATTCCCTGTGAAAAGTCTCTCCGTCCTAACCAAAACCAGATAAACAGTGCTATTCCAGTTCACTGAGTGTGACTGACATGGTACTTGAAATCACCACCCAGTCCAGACAGTCAGGAGGGGTAGCTCATACTTCAGGCTGCAAAAAAACCCCCACCTCATTACAGCAAGTCTGATCTGTTCTCAGAAAAAAAAAAAAAAAATCTATAGTGGTATCACAAAGATTGGTTTCCAAATGAAAAATTGAGGTTTGACATGAACCTTAGGACTTTCTATCTTTTGTGACAAGTTCGTAAAGCAAAAGAGGCCCTTGCAGTGTGTGCCGGAGGCACTAGATGGCAGTGGAAGCATGGCTAAGAAAATAGCTGTTTTACTGGCTTTGGGGCCAGCTTCTCTGAGCCATGAAAAACAAGAAATGAAGGCAACTTTACTTTAAAGGGGAGATAAGATGAGACTACGGGCGGCCTTCTGTGCACAAAACTCAAGGCTTCCCTTACAAGGAATACTAATTCCTCCTTTAATAATTTTGCATGTCCTTAAAGCAGATTAACCTATAAAACCCCAAATGCTTTGTAAAGCATCTATTACCTACAGTGGTTTGTCTGGAACAAAGCCATTAAATGAAGAAAAAGCCAATTTCCAATTGCCGCCAGTGGCACAGCTTTTGTGTGAGTCCTGGTAATTTTTAACTCATGTGTTCAAGCTAAGAAAGGATCTGCAGTGATTATTTTTAGAGTACAATGAATTTGCTCTTCAGTGCTACAGCTTATATCCTAAAAGCTTTTGACATGCCACAGCCCCAGTATCAGAGGTCTCCCTGCGAGCTGTGTGCAGCTGTGTGTGCTCTGAGACTCTGTCTGGGAGAGCTGTGCTTGTGCACAGGTGGGATCACAGGGAGAAACCCCAGACTGAAGCAAATGAGAATGCTGTGCAGGAGCTTTTTACAGTGTACAGCTGCAGGATGGTTATTTCCCAGCAGTTTGAGGTTTTCTGAGGTGTGGGGCTCATGTGTTCTGCTTAAGTTTTAAAATATGAAATTGATAGTTTGGGCAGCTGCAAGGGATGGAGACACCGTGAGAAAGAAGCAGCATATTTGCACTGAGAGAGGAATTGTCATCCAGCTTACACTTGAGCAAGGCAGTTCTTTGCTCAAAAGGGTCTGGAGACAAGGAAGGGCAGCAGCCCTGTAAATGTGTGAAGGGGGGACACAAAGAACATGTCTGAAACTGGACGTGGCTGACTTTGGGGTGATTGAGAAACTTATGAAAAGAAAGAGGTCAACTGTGTGAAAGCTGAAAGGGAGGATGGGTTTGGCCATTATCAAGTGTCTCGGAACAGCATAATCAGAAATATGGGAGAGGTAAATGAGCAGTGATTACCAGGAAAGCAATTCACTCCCTCATGCCAGGTTTTCAAAAGCTTTATGTGCTGTAGGTTAATAGCCAGCTACTTGCTTTCACTCTGAATTAAGCCCCAGGCTTCCTGAGGTGATGTCCTTCGCTGTCCCTGACAGACCCCCACGGTCAGGCAGCTCAACTCTGCACATCAGTATGGGCTATCTCAGCTCAGCCTCTCTGGCAACGCCTTACTCAAGGAAATCATTAGTTATGGGTTCCCTGGTTTTCTTTCTGTACCTTTTGCATTATCCTAGAAAGGGCCTATGTGGATGCATGTAGGGACTCGGAAGCAGGTCTTTGTGTAAATTAAAACAAGGATACAAGATCCTGACATAAAAAAGTATCACTATGCCTTGTCTTCTGGAAAGCAAAGTGAGAAATGTTGCTGATTTTGACAGAGATTATTGCAATATCTAGACGATGTGTGAAACTGAAGTGGGGACTGTTCTTTAGTCCTGCTTTTATGTGAGGCATCCATGAGATTTGCTTCTTTAAAGGGTGGATATATCATTTGTGTGGAGGGGAGAATGCACAAGGCAAGGAACTTAGTGCTTATTTGTCTTATGTGGCTCTTAAGACCAGTATTTCACGTGAATTTCTGTGGGAGAAAAAGATAATGTTTTCTGTGGGAGTGTCATGCCCCTCTGTCTAATGAGAGGTGATGTCTTTTTTGAAAAACTATAGAAATTTTATTATTGGTTTATAATCTTAATACTGTCTGTGTATTTTTTTGTCTGTTTTCTGTATGAAATTCCTCTGATGGCTGGTTATTTTTACAGGCCTTTAGGTGCTCTGTGCTTCTGGGTCATGGCTCTTTTCCTTGTTTGCTCTGTCAGAAAGCGATCTTCAGGAACTTCTCAGGTTTTTGTTTTGCCTTTCCTTGCTGTAACTCTAGTCTGTTGTGCAACAGTGAGAAAGAAATGTGGTTACTGAATTTTGACAGGTTTTCCCTTTCACCCACAGTGCTTTGAAGGCGAATTGCTTACCAAAAACATGCTTGGATAAGCGACGGATATACAGGAAACAGGAAGAGAGATCCCAAGATATCATGTGGCCTGTGGAGGACAGTGATTATTTGCAAGTATCTTTGGAGCAGGTGAGGAATATGGCCCCGTCTCAGCCAGCAGGATAACACTGGGATGACTGTGCTTTGTACAACCAGTGCAGGCATGCAGCTTGGCAGCCTGTTAGCAATGTTTTGAGTAATTTTGAAAAGCTCCTTCTGCATTATTTAGTGAGTGAATTTTTTAAGACAGAGCCTTTATCTCCTGAGAGAGAAGGAAGAGCCCGGTGAGATGCTGTTGTAAATCTGATCCCGCCAGTTGCCGACGAGAGCTCCTGCTGCTGGTTTCCCCATCAGTCATGACAAACCAGCTGTTTGGGCGTGGTGCTGCCGCGCTGGTGGGCGCTTGGACTGCCCTGTGCTGTAATACAGAGCACAGAGCAGTGAAGTTGAGGGGGAGGAGTTCGAGTAAGAGAACAGAGCTCTAATCCGATGCCTCAGAGAGCCGTACGCAACGCTCGGCAGAGCAGAGGCTTCTGAGGGCTGTAATGTGAAAAACACCACACCAAGGATAGGGCTCGTGTCAGCCCCTGGGCCAAGGCAGTGAGGCAGGGTTCCTGGGAATAGCTGGCTGAAGAGCAACCCTCTGCTAGCCATAGGATCTTTGAAATGAGGGAATGGAGCTAACTCCCAGAGGGAGAGAAGACAGGGGTGACCTTCATCATGAGCTGAGGCTAGTGAGCCCTTCTGCAGATCAGTTCTGTGATTTCTGCTTAGGCTTCACGTGTGCGATCTGTTCTTACAACTCACTTGGTGAAGAATTCAGACTGAGAAGCCACACTAGATTCATTATGTTCGCAAAAAAATGTGCAAAAGTGAGATAAAAGGTCTAATAATTTTCCTGGATTTTCTTATGCTTGAGGAGAACAAGAACTTAAAAAGAGGAAGCTTTTTCAGTGTGATTCTTTGAATCCACTGGGTGCATCTAGCACATCTCCCTGTCTTAAGTTCAACCAAAAGCACCGAAACAAGTGACTTCAAGCTTGACTTCCTATGCATATTTCATGGTAGACATGGGCAGCCCCTCGTAATGCTAATTTTAAAAGGATATTTTACCATTCCAGAGCAGAGCAGGATTTTTCAGATAGAGGAAAGAAGAGCTCATACCAGAGCAACACACAGCCTGGCAATCAAGTCGGTGGGTTTGGATCTGGACCCTTGTTCTCTGTGCTTTAGTCCTGGAAATTAAACTGGCAGTCTGTTTTTCCTTAGTGTTGAGGTTGATTGCTATTTTGGGGGGATGCATGAGGCTTTACTCAGGACTCAGCCTCATCTTATGCTGGTTTACAATTGTTGTCAGATGAGTTATGATATTTGAGATGAGCTGTTGTAAAAACATATGTATGTTCTTAGCTGACAACAAATTTTAGTATTTTAATGATGCTTAAGACAGCTCCAGCACAGAGAAGACACCCTATTAAAAACTATAAATCAAGCACTGCAAGCGTGATAGCTGAATTAGAGTTTGAGCTATTCCAACGTCTTTGCATTCTGCTCTGTTGCTGATGTGTACACACACAGACATATAAACTATTTGCAGTTACAGTTTTGCAATTCAGTGTGTTGCTTACAGCAACAATACATTTTAAGCAAACAGCACAATATTGGATCAGCTATCACCAATAAAGCTGGTTTTGCTTCATAAAATCCTCCTCAGTGCATTCTTTCATTTCTGAACTATCTTCATAAGCCACAATTGAGAGAAGCATCTTGTAGAAAGACTAAATACCTGAATAATGGCAAAATATGTTTCCCCTTTACCACTGTCTGATATGGTTGAGGGAGCAGGGCAGGGGAAGGTCAGGTAGTAGGGGGTAAAAACTCTTTCCCGTGCTGCACTGAATGATTATAGCAGTATCCATATCTCAATAGACTGGACAAGGGAGAAATCTCAGGTACTCTGACATGAGAAGGCAACTTGAACTGTGCTCAACCCTAAATTCTTTCTTTATGGAATATGAATATTAAACACCAACCCTAGCTTACTCTGACAGATGAGATTTAACTTATGGGCTCTCTGCTCTCTGTGTCAGAGATATAAATCTGTGTTATCTCTGGCTTCAGAACAAGCTCAGTAGCCACTTCTTCTCCTCCACTTTCAGCTTCTCATATTCTCTTTGCATCTTAGACTACAGGTAAAGAAAGTCCTTCCATTTTTTGCCTTTCAACTACACAAGGCAACACTGCTTAAAATTCCGGTCTTTCATATTCCATGAGCCCCAGGGAAGTCAATAAATGTCAAGAAATGTTGGATTATTTATATATTTATTAGGTCTATGCTACATTTCTGAGAAGGTCATGTGGCATTTGGTCATCACATTCTTAGAAGACGTATCACATGGTGACAGCACCGTACAGATATCAAAAGAATTTAGATGTTTCCCACACTACAGTGAATCTGTATTGTTCTTAAGACATTGCTGTTTTGGAAAAGCACTTCTCTCTTCATTATATCTGTTGCCAAATTACTTGCTCAGCTCTCCTTTATTTATTTTTTTTGTGTGGTTTTCTGAAAGATTCGTAAGCAAATTTTAGTGCAAGAAGGAAGCGGGCTGGTCTTAGAATTTGTGCATTGCACAAATAATTTTTCTCGGAATCAGCTCCAAGTCATGAGTGCTCTCTCATAGCAAAGGCAAAAAGAAGAATCTTATCAGGATGGTGCTTAAACCTTTTGGTAGGATTCAGGTAAAGATTTATGGCTCTAGCATTGGTGGTGGCCTCTTTCTGGCTGCACGGTTGGTGATGAATTGCAATCCCCATTTACACAGTTTGACCAGGCATACTCTGGCACTCAGATTTGGCTAGTCACAGATAGGGTCAGCACTGCCTGCCCCACTGAGTTTAAATCAGATGGTGCAGACAGCAGTTTTCCCTTAAATGTGGATGTCCCACCCATGGATGTGATAAGCACGCTGTTGTCATACCCTGCTGTAGTCTCTCTGAAAATCACACAGCACCAACAGCCTTTGAACTAGAAATTATTTGTAGAGACTAGAGAATCCAACCATGGTGGCAGAGGGTCCTAGGGGCTCCGCTCTCCCCCTCCCACTCCACTCCCCTCCAAATTTCTGTGTGTCCCTTGTTTTGACTGTGGGATATATTTTACAATTCAGCTGAATTTGGCTTATGGCTCATCTTTTGATTCTGATGGCAATAGCAAACTGACTCTGTCTCCATTAGTGATGTTAGTAATGGAAAGTCAGAACCTGAAGCTTCTATGGTCTGCACTAAGCTTTCAGAGCAGTGTGACAAAGCAAGGGACTACACAGAAACAGAAATGTGTGGTTTGTGTAAAATAAAAACCCACTCTCCAAAGCTTTGCAATGAACAGAAAGATGTGAGTCATGCATAGCATGCTTGTGCTGGACTTGAGAAGATCGGCCAAGGACACTGTTGACTTATTATTTTCCTTATTATTTCCTTTAATGAAAAGCTACTATGTGATTGTTATTACCCCAGCAGGGGAGACTGCTTTCTAAGTCTTATCTGCATTCAGTAAACACCCAATATGTGGCCTATCATCCATAAAGGGACAAAATGCTATGCCTTATGCCTGGATTCAAACCAGTGGCTCATGGGCATTCGAGTACTTCAAATACATTGTGCTTAGACTACTGAGCCATGTCTTCTGAAATCCGTCATCTGCTGCGGTGTGATAGGTAAAGCTGGTAAACTGGTAATGCTTATTTAATGAATTCTAATAACTTGTTTTTATGAGTAATCTGTCAGGAAGCCCCATTCTCTTTATGCATTTGTCCATCGATCTGTTTATGTGAACAGCTTTCGCTCTGTTACTTACAAATTACTCTCAGATTGCGTTGTTCTCCATTTAGAAAGTGCTGACAGTCGAGTGGACAAGATTATGTTTTTGATCAGATAATCAATGTCCAGATAATTTATGACTAACAGGAAGTAAATCAGAGGCCTTTCAAAATGGTCCCATGGATATTACTAGCCATTGGCATATGTGGTGGCATGTTTTTTCTCCCAAATCACCCATGTACACAAATACATCATTCGTGGCTACTTTTTAAAATAATAGGAAAAGCTGACATCATGCTAAAAGTAGAAAAAAATATCAGCTAATGCTTTATTGCTGTTTGGTATTGTTTTTAACCCTTATGGGTGTGTGTTGGTTATTTTTAGGCCAGGCAGGGACATGAGAACAGATTGCCCAGGTGATTCTGCAATAAGACAAAGTGTAAGTTACATCTGGGGCAGCAAGGAAGAGAAATGTAAAGGGGAATAAAGGTTACCTCCAGGATATTAAATACAGGCAGATCCACATCTTGATGGCATACTCACTTAGATGGAAACACATTCACCTAAGTGTGCATAAAATATTATTACTTTTTTAATGGGTCAATTTAGGAGTAAGCCCAAGAATTCCAAGGTCAATTATTTGTATTTTTCATTACTGTAGATAATAAATAATATGGCTGCCAATGTCACTGGGGTACCATTTTACTGAGTATGAAGGTGGAGTGCTATAGGACCTGCAAGGAGGTGATAATTTTTGGCAACACAAGTCTGCAGTCAACTGGGAAAGGACTTTATTACTGACAGAATTTTTACTATGCTGGCTGTAAGTTTATTAAGCAGTATACTGCATAATTTCTGTCAGCATATTGTGTCATTTTCTGAGCTATATAATAATATTGCTTTGAACTTCTAAGTGCCTTCCATTTCTGTAGCTTCCTAAAAAGTTATACCCATCTTAATTGCCATGGCACCTCAGAGAGGCAAAGAAATATTTTCTTCCTCCTGGGAGAATCAATACTACTTTCAGCAGTGAAAGTGAAGTGAAATGAAAGGCTCAAAATCAAGCTAAAGGTTTGTCAGGATTGGGCTTGCAAAGGAAGCAGCATCTTGTGTCTTAGATGTTGGACTGACAGGTCTCAAAGCAGCTGGTCTTGGCCCCAGACTTTCTGCACAACACTTAAGTAAGTTCCTTTTGCTTCACTTCTGCAGATGTGACTGTATTTCCTGCTCCTAGTCTTGGCTTTTGTGGGAATGGGTTCTTTGGGGCAGTATGCTTTCTGGAGTGTGCTTTCCTCAGTGAAATGGCTGTGTTCTTTAGACACTAGTCACCAAAAACACCCTCCCAAAATAACAACATAAATATACAGGGGTGCCATTTTTCCTCAGACAGTGATAGAACGGCTTTCCTTGTATAGTGCAGCACAACCACAGTTCCTCCTGTGACAGCTGGTTGAGTCATCTGAGGATGAAAGCAGGTGCCTTTGACTATCTCAGAACATGCCTACGGCACCATCTCTTGGGCACGCTCAGGTCGTCAGTGTTCATAAGCTGGCCAGAACTTGGCTAGGAAGCCTCTGAAGGAAACCCAGGATGCTGCAGGCCACTGAATGGGAGATTTCTCTCACTGGCCTATGTGCCTGCCAAAGGTACACAGAGATGTTAGGATGCAAGCTACCTCCTCAGTAACTATCTGTCAGCTTTAGCATTAGATAAATCCTCATTAATTGTAGGACTTGATTAGGCAGTGTCAGACTTCGCAACATTAAGGCTCTGAGCCCTGAAACCTGTAATAATGTTCACTGTGCTCTGTTTACCTGCTCTGATTCTTGATCGTGGGTACAGAATCTTCTTCATCATTATCTCTGTGGTGTGGCTGGGTACCAGCAGTGGGTGTGGTGAGCAGGGCCCCTTTCATATGGAGTACTGGGATTACAAATTTGATATGCGCTAAATTCTTTGTGATGCTTCATTCCAAACTACAGAAACAACCTACCCACTTCAGAGTGAAACAATCTTACTTGCTCTCCATGGCAGAGCAGGTGACTCAGTACAGAGGGAGAAAAATAATGTCCACGTTCTCTATCCTTCTTATCCTCTTGCTATAGAACCTTTGAGTCTATAATTTAGTCAGGACTGTAAGGGTGCCCTGCAGAATCAGGTTTCTCCTTTTTTTCATATCTTTATCTGAGGGCAGAAACAAAAGGTTTTTATCTAGAAAAAAAAAAGTAATGTTTTCCCTAAATTTTTTTCCATCCCTGTCCATGCTGGAAATGTTAAGATTAGGTTTTCTGGTTTGGCTGGAGATTTCCTTCAAGAAAAGGGCTAAGGAAGGGATGAGCAGAGCTCTAGTGGTTCTAAAACCATCATAACTGAAGACGTAAGGTCTGGTTCTCTAATGAAGAATTCTTCATTTTCAGGATTTCTACATCAAGACACTTTTTCTGTTTTCTGAGTGTTTTTGACCTCCCTTTTACAGGAACTGAGCAGCAGTTGCTGTTCTGGTCTGTATTATCAGAGTGATAGGGAAATCTTGAGAGCTTTGAAAAACTTCTTCAAATTCAATTCAGGAGTTATTTGTAGGATTAATTAAATGTATAGGTTGAGCATCCACAACTCGTGGATTTGAGGAAGAGATTTGGGATAAGCAGCACCTCAGTCCTTGTCAAGCTGTAGTAACTATATTTCATCAGACTGATGGCTTGCACTTTTGTCTTCTTTAGCTTGTCTGTTCTACCTATTTTTCTTCTAAATAGGACTATTCCAAAACCTGTATGAATATATATATTTTTTTACTTTTGATAGATCATGAAAAAGCAGTACATGTGTTTAATATCACCACAGAAGAGAGGGGAAAAAGTCAGTGGGACTTGGTGTTTACCCATCAAAACAAAGAACAGAAGTAAATCCCAGAGAGATTTATTCCATTTCATAGTCCTGCTTTCTACAGAAGGCAGAATTCAGCAGCCTGCAAAGCGGGAAATACTCTTGGCAGATCACAAGTGGAAAAAGTGAGGGAAGGAGATTAAACTTGAGGATGAAACACCTACATTGATGAGAAATAGGTTAAATAATGCTCTGCTTTTCAATTATGTTAGAGCTGTAGGTACTGAAGCCTGCTCATTAGCTGAGGCTATAAAATGCCACATTTATTGTGTCATTTTTCTTTCAAATATTTGCCCGATGGGCTTGTGAAATGTTTAGCTCTCACTGCCTGAAATTCCCACTGTCTCTCCAAAAGAAATCTTCTCTTCCTGGCTTTATACACAGAAATGTCAAATCCACACCTGTTAGCTCTCCCTCTATTAAAACAGTGCTCAATACTAACCTTTTTCGCATACTCTTTGTGAAGAGAAACATCATGCCCTACTCACCCTCCTGCTGACCATCAAATCTGAGCTGACTCTGTGGATTCATTGCCAGACAGCCCTCTGGGTCAGTCTGTCCTGGTGTCTTACTCCTTACTGAACTCTCCAGCCCCCTGAAGCTATTATTGATTCAGTTTTTCTCCACAAAATGAGCATGTGACAGCTCAGTTTTATTTCAGGGCCTGAGCTATTGCTGTATTAATCAAACTATTTGCCTTATATTTAGTACTTGTCTAAGTCAATCACCATCAGCCTTCCACCAGCCTTTCTTACCCCAAAGCATCCTCAAAATGTCACATTTTGCTTTTCTAGTCACAAGGTATCAGAACTTCTTGTCCTGGTACTTGGGGGCCTCAAACAAAAGTAAATCTCCTTACTGGTCTTTGTCTCTCTATATTTTACAGGTGGGCATCCTTTCTTTGATGTCAAAGGGTAGTCTTGGGGGATTCATACTTAATTCAGCTATTGAGATGTAAGGATTTAGCTGTAGTTGCTTTTTGCAAGCGATCCCTTGGATTTTCTAAGAGTTTCCATGCAAATGACAATGTGTTTCCACAACAATCTGCATGATGTGCTAACTATGATATGTGTACTGTGCCTTCAATATATTCCCAGCTCTACTGAGAACTGGTAATCCATTTCAAAGTAAAGATATATTTTCTTTATGCTGATATTTTCACTTGTTTTGGGCTATAGACTAGCAGAATATTGTCCCTTAGCCTTGAACTGGTGACTTCTGTCTGTTGAATAATAACTGACTGAATTCCGACAACCCAATGAAGTAAGAAGAAAAGAGCTGTGAGCATTGCATTGCCTCCTTTCTGTGTTACTTGATGGTTTTCCTGGTCTGATAATTATCTAATGCAGTAATAGAGAAAAGGTCAGAGTTATTGTGAGGCTGCTTCTGAATGTAATTTTTCAGCTCATTTTTGGCATGTCATGTATATAATCTCCCAGTGATGAATATTTGCATTTCATTGCCATGATTTAGGAGGGTTTTTTTTGCCTGTGCTTCAAATTGCTTTCAGTACTCTCTGCAAAATGTGCTTTGCAGCAATGCAATGTGCTTTCTGAATTCATTTTAGAAATTTGATTTTGTTCTTCCCCTTCCCTTCTGGTGTCATTCTGGTGTAGGGGCAGCATGAAGGTGGTTGGAGAGTAGGAAAGCAGTATGTAAAAGATTTGTAACTTAATAAGAACAAAGAGTGTAGTTCAGTTTATAATGTCATCCAAAAAATTTACTTCTCTGCAGAGATTAATGTTTAGAGGTTTTTTAACCTGTGTGCTTGTACATGCTCACAGTGAATTACTATTATTATTAAATGTAAAGAGAGGTGGGAAGCACTAGGGAGGAAACACTGTGTTTCCCTGACTTCTCCAGATCCCTGCAAATACAAAGAAACTTGTAGGACAGACAGCACACGGCAGGAGAGGTGCTCAGAGGTGTTTGTGTTGAAGTGCTTGCAGTGTTTTTCTCAGAAGCAGTGTTAGTAAGCAGGGCAAACCATACATCTGGTTTCACTCATCTTGCCTGAGAGCCAGTGAGTGCCTTGTGGAGAAAGGTTTAGAATAGTGGAGATGGTGTAAACTTTTATAAGTTAAAGACAGGATTTAAATGTGTCTTCAGGGACATCTGTATGCCAGGCATGTGCCACTTTGGATTCATGCAATGGACTCATTTCCAGAGTGGTGAGCCCACACATAGGGCTGTGAAGACATCAAGTGCTTTAGGGGGTTTTATCTTCTTGAAGACAGATCTTATATCATCTGTCTAAAGTGTGGGCACCATTGGTCCCATAATTCAGGAGTTTGGAGTCTTAAGCCTGACAGTATTTAAGAAGCATTTGGACAATGCCCTTAATAATTTACTTTAACTTTTCATCAGCTCTGAATTCGTTAGAGAGTTGGACTAGATGATTATTGTAGGTGGCTTCCAAATGAAATATTCTATTCTATTCTATTCTATTCTATTCTATTCTATTCTATTCTATTCTATTCTCTATGGCTCTAAGTAAAATATCTCAAAGTTATTTTCTTATTTAGAGGGTTCTCATGTGGCTCTCTCTCCTTCAGATGAATTATGTTATGGAATAGTTCAAGAATAGAGTCCAGAGAGGTTTGTTATGTATTGTTATATCTATTGACAGTAGAAACAGTTCCCACCCTTAAAATCTGTAGTCTAAGTAGCAAATTTAGTCTTTTTTGAGAGCTGCCTCTTTCTTCTGTTTGGAATGTTTGGTCATCCCATCTTCTGCTTATTATTAGTGTAAATTCTATGTTTGCAAAGAAATATGTGAATGTAATTGAAAAGCAATGAGAATAATCAAAAGCCTAGAGAAACATGGGTTGTGAGAAAAAAAAAAGTGCGGCTGTTTGATCTTCTAATATGTATAAAAGACTGCTGCAAGAGGAAGGCAATAATTCATTTTCCATGCCCAGGGCACAAGCGATTATGGCTTTAAACTGCAATTCTGAATCTCTCTGAGCATTCTACATTGGCTTGCTATTCTCGTAAAACGTGCTCCAGCCACAGCTATGCAGTGTGATTCCACCTATGAACTCTCTGTGACTCTCAGACAGGCTGCTGTGGAGCAGCTCTCTGATCTAAGTGCAGCTGGGGCAGAAATCTGGTGTAGGTTGAGCAAGGAGCCCAACAGCAGAGCAAAGGAAGGACTTCGGATCTGGGACTCAGTTATGAGACTGATAAAGGAGAGGGCCAAATGTGAGCCTGCAAATGAAATCACTGTTCAGGATTATCTCACCTCTGAGAGCCTGACTTCAGCATCTTTCTCTCTCCCTCTTCATGACCTCACTGATAACCATCATATGGCCTAACCCTAACCATGACGTGAGTACCCCCGTTCAGTGGTCCGCAATGGGTCAGAAAGCAGCTGGGCTCTCTGCTCTGACAGTTAGCAATAAAAATGTTATCACTGACTGAGGGAAACTTTGTACTGTTTTTTAATCTGTTGGACATCCTGCTTGGAAGGAGGAGTAATTTTTCAGCTGCAGGAAAACCATGAAAAGGAAATCTTTTGTTGCTGTTTGACTGATTTTCACACTGACAAATGGAAACAATCAATGGAAGTTACCAGCCCAGGAACATCTATCTTCCCTTTTTCCCGTGTGAAAATCCCCAGTCTAGAATGAGATCAACTTTATTGGGAAACTGAACTAGAATTCAGATATTTGCACTGATATGGTGGTCTACTTCATACTGCTTACAGGACTTGTAATCAGACCTGTCTGGATAATACTGATATCATTTTAAGTCTTTGAGAACCTTCTCGGTGTGACAGACTACCTGTTGATTCACGTAGTCACATCTGCCATACTTGCAATCCTAATTTTGAATCTTTTTTTTTCCACTCCAAAAGGTGGAATTAATTTTGCTTGTGTATTTTGTGGTCCTGCTTGGAGCTACTTCAAATTCATCTGGTAACCTTTAGCAACAAAAGCTATGATGGAAAGGGAACTAAAGAGATGTGATGGCTTCTTTTAGTAATGTCTTCCCCTAAAACACAGTATCTTCTGTAACAATCATTCCATCTGCTGTATGGAAAATACTCTCTTAGGCTGCATTTCCCTCATAAGAATGATACAGATGTAGGTAGCACTTCCTTGGCTGAGGGTTTGGCTCACATTACGTTTCCTCTCCATTCCAGTCCCTATGTCTATCCCCATATGGATCACATTCCTGCATGTCTGGCACTGGTGTATGTCTGCTGCTCTCTCCTTTCTCAGTCAAAGGATTGGGGGAAAAGGGGTGTCTGTTCTAAATTATAATTCTTTTTGCTTTATTCTTGATCTAAAAAGGAGGCTCTATTTGTTCAGAATCCAGCAGGAACTGAAGACTCTTTTTGAGATGGAGAAGAATATCCAGGAAGACTTTAAAGTATAAGGAACTAGGCAGGAGTCTCAGCTCCTTTGTCACACAGTGGGTAGTCAAATTTTTGAACTCGCTGTTAGCACTCAGAAGCTTTGTTTGATCTTGCTGTACTGTTATATAGATTATGCCGCTCGCCAAACTGTGATTCCTGTTGGTTTTGTGCTGGAAGTAACCAAAAGCTCGATGCAGCCCAATTGCCCATAGCCTTTAGGTAACTTGTCATAGCACAGTTATCAGTGAGGTAGAAGAGAGCATCGCTAAAGGGTCCTGAAAAATAGTCCAGTGGAATTGCAGGCTGGGATTGACTACTGGCCAGTGCTCTGTAGCTTGTGATTCAACTGGAGCCTTTCACTGACAGATCAGGCTCCAGGCTCAGCTGGAGTAGATCCGAGTTCTGCATATAGGGACTGGAGAAAGCAGATGGGCATTCATCATATCTATAGAAACTTACAAACCTAGGTTTCCAGGATTTGCATATAGCTGATGGGGAATTTGAAGCTTAAACCCAGAAGGATCATGCGGAAAAAACCCCCTTTCTTACATATAATGATATCTTTTCAACCCTATAGCTTCTAGCACAACATCTTCCCTGTTCTATCTTGCCTCTTTTTTTTTTTTGGAGGGAAACGGCTCATTTTTCTGTTTGGTGGTAAATAGACCTGATGACTGAAGCCAGGATGTTTTTAGCAAAAATAACAACACTGTAAAAAGAATGATCCACAAAACCAACTTTGTTTACTGCCATTCAGAGTCCTGCAGCACCTAAAGATATTAATTTTGGGAATTCCTTTGTAACCAGATGGACCTGCTGCAAACCTAATCCAAAATCTGCACCAATTTTGATAGCTTTTTTCAATATTTACAACAGTTTGGTTATCTTTTTCTGATTCATCTTTTCCTGTTTTGCATTTGGAATTAGTCTGTGCTGATGCAGAAATCATCGAACTGCTGCAAATGAATCCCGATATTTTCATACTGAGCAAAGGCAGTGAAAGGGGAAAGTCTCATGTAACTCTTTCCTGAAGGTCCAGAAAATGCCTCAAAGCCCAGAGACAGACATGAGTAGCCATACATACTCACACTAGGCACCACCCTGACATGAAGGAAAGCCCTGCAAAGAATTACTGTGATGCTTTTGCCCCAGTAAGAAGGACTGAAAAGTTTTCATCAGAGGCTTAGTGGTGCTTCTCAGGGACAGCTCTATATATTGAAGAAAAATGTGTTTCTGCTTGTTGTAGAGCTTTAGGAGGTTTGGTGGTTGTGAAGCCATGAGAAACAGCACCTTGACTCTTCCCTCCCCATATGCTCCACTTAAACTGGAAAGCAACTGACAATCACACCCAGTCTTACAAAATCCTGACAATTCCCCCATAGCTACTGAAAGAAAGAGATCCTCTGCTTTGCATCCCTGCCTAAAGTAGCCTTAGAGTTTCACTGTCCATTTTAGTATTCGGTTTACTCCTTTTCTATCAGTAGAACTGTCCTTGGCTATTTTGTGTTTGGATGCACTGAGTCCAAATGAGAATGTGCTCTTGGCAATACAGATAAGTAACTAACTTAATTGCATTCCATATATTTACTTCAGACCAACTTCAGTGAAATAAAGGCACAAACAAACCCTTCTGACATGAACATGAGTAAAGACACATCTGTGATCAGAAAACACCTGCACACAGAGAGCTGGTGCTCCTTTACACTTACCTAGAGCCATGCAAGCTGTACCAAAGAGCCATAATCATGTAAGTCTTTTGGGGTGGTAGAAGCATCCTGTTGAGTTTCACCTCTGCTCCATCTAATTTCCCTGGTCTTCTGCAACCTGTATTATTTTTGTTAGTAAGAGGCAACAATTTGCTTGCTAACATTATGCTGGTTTAAATAGACTTTCAGGTATAGATTTTCCATAAACCTAGAAAGCAGCCCAGCCTATCTGTTGGCTTTTAATTCTGAAATTTATTAGCTCTCCACATCCATTTCAGATACAAGCACAGTCTTAATTGCTCCATTTTTATTCTCACAGAAGATGCAGTAAATCTTAATGGTTGTGCTTCAAACATTAAGAAGCAATGTAGCAGTTGTAGGAGAAAAGCATTCAAAACACATTAAATTAGTAAGTGCTTAATAACATTTCATTTTCAAGCTGTTCATCAGAATTTGAGTTTGAAAGAGTAAATGCTGCAAGAATTCTTTAAAGAGAAATCCAACTGGAACACTTTTTCCCCCCCAAACATAAAATTTCCTTATAACATTTTCCTAACTCCTCCTCCCCTTCTGAGATTTTCAGAACTGTGAAAACAATATTTTTTTTGCTTTAATTATAATGCTAGTTGAGAATGTGTTATTTTGGCTACATTACCGGCTCACATACAGTTTGTTTATAGCTCTCTGCAAAGCCATTTTAATAAGGTCAGATTTGCAATTTAAATTAACTTTAATATTTCTTGCAAACTCCAGTTCTGTTTGTTTATGCAAGGGGTAAACATACTGGAAATTTATTGTTTTAAAAATACATTCCTTTGTTTCATTTTCAAATTGGTACATCAGGTAGTAAACAATCTTGACTTTATATATTTTCTTGTGTGAAAGGAAAAAGACTTTTTTCTTGTTTTGCAGGAAGAGAAGAAAAGAAAAGAATGTGGGAAAGTGAGAAAGAATGAAATTAGTTATTCAAAATGGAAATTTCATCTGAAGAAACCACCCACAATGAACAATTTCTTTTACAAGTGAAGACCTTTCTTCCACTTGCATTTTTTTTTTCCTAGGGGACTGCTGCTTTAAAGATTTGTTAAATCATATGTAAAAACAGATACCTACATATGAATATCTTATGACTCTTCACTGGTAATTTTTATTCCCATACTGGAACTGAATCTTAAAATTGGACAGTTGGTCATTACACTATGATACTATTTCTTTTTCTTTCAATTTGATGACCTTTTTCTTTCATCAGAAAATTTTCTTTCACCCTTATTTATATCAACTAAAGATATTTTCAAAGCCTAGCATTTTAGCAGCTAATGCTACACGCCTCACAGAAGACACTACTGTGAAGCCTGAACATGAAACACATTCAGTTTTGCAATTAAACAAATTTGGAAATGAAGAATTTTTTTTCCTGGACACTGATTTGAATATTTAACACCTATCATGTGGTAGCCTACCAACAGGAATGTGAACCTTATCAGATGAATTTCTGATGAAAGGTTCCTGAAACAGTGTGAAATAATTGTATTCATTTTTCACTACCTTTGTTGGGCAGTTAATGTTTGATATTGTCTTATTTATATAAAAGCTGTGTAACTGTCTCGTAGATCTTACCCACAGCTTGATTCCTACGACTTTGAGCTAGTGGAGTAACTCTTATTATCTCACTCGTAGCAAGTTATTTTATTTTCTGAGTGCTAGAAAAAAATGTAAAACATGTTCTTGGCTGGAAGAGTAGTTTGCAAGCGGATTCCTAGACCTTCTGTTATAGTATGTTGATGCGTCTCATCTGGCTAACACACCCAAGAGCCTGTTCCTTAAGCCAAGAGCCAGAGTTGCTGCAGAATAACTTTTTTATAGATCTGAAATGTATTGTGGATAGATTTGGAGTGACGGTGCCAGTACCCTGGCAATGGCAGGCAGGCAGGTGTGACAAACATAGCTGTGCTTAGAGGAGTCCTGCCATTCCTGCAGTCTGTTGGGTCCAGGCTCACTGTATTTTTCCCAGCTCTTTGCATCCTTGCAAAGGCACATAAGGTCCTGCCTCCTCTTCTGCTTCCTGCTTGAAGGAACGTCGGGGTGACAGTCAGGTCTGTGGGCTCATAAGCTTTTGATCTTCAGAGACAGCCAATGGAGAGGCCATGCAGCATGTGTGAGCTTGTGCCTGTGGGCATGGGTTTGCTGAAGAGGGAGGTTGCTAACCAACCTAGCTGTGAAAGATATGTTGCTTGGATATTTCAGAAATTCTAGCTTTATGTTGGTGGGTTTTTTGTTTGTCTGTTTTTTTTGTGTTTTTTTTTTTTTTTTTTTTTTTTCTGCCAGCCTGCTAGCCATTTTTAAGACAGACAAACATAGCCTTCTTGTGAGGCTAAATGCATGAGGGTGTGAAAAACACAGCAATTTTTTGGGCAGTAGTAGGAAAGAGAGGGCAAACCTTGGGAAGCTCAAAGGAAGAAATCAGAAGATGCTAAAGGAGGTGACACAGAGGTTATGTTTGGGGTTTATTTCCCTTAAAAGTTATTCTGTTTTGTTGTTTTTGAGATGGTAATTTCATCCTGCTTTGAAGAAATACAGATCTTGAGATAATTTGTCTCCAGGAAGAAATAAAGGCACGGATACAGATTTTCAAGGCAGTGATAGCCTTTGCCCTGCTTTGTTCTGATTTGCCTGGGAATGGCTTGGCAGAAACATGGATATTGGTGAGGGCAGAGATTTATCTTGTAGCTATTAAAAATGAAGAATTTTAGTTCATGAAAAGACTGAGCAAGAAACTTTCATCAAAATCTCTTTTCTTAAAATGAAAAATTGAAGTTCATAAAAATATATGTGTTTTGACCAGCTTCTTTTCTCAAGAAAGTTTCTGATGTGAAGTTTGGGTCAGAACACCACAGAGCACTGAATGGCCAATTCTTGACAATGTGGCCAGTACTCTGATCCCTAGGGCACTGACCTAAACGCTGAAGTTCGTGCATATCCATGGAGCTGACCTATCCTATGAACAGCTGGATGTTCTGAGGAAGTACACCATTTTCCATCAAAAAAGTAACAACAAGAAAATGTAAAATACAAACCCTCTCCCCTCCTAAAAGAATTAAAACCCTACATCTCCTCTTGATGTACAAGGAAAACTCCTTTTAAAACCCTGGCTGTTTGACATAGGAGAAATATTGTTTTCTGACCAATCTTAAATATTAGTTGCCTCCAAAGAGTTTCCTTCTACTGTTGCAAGAGAGAAAAATTAGATGCATAGGAAAGATTAATTTTCTGGCAGACTGTCCGTGTTTCTGACATGAGTTTATGGGACAAGAAGCTCATTTCTTCCCTGGGGCTTCTCCTCTTGAAGAAATATCACTCTTCTGGTTTTCCCATGCTACACCTGGTGCATCAGAGCTTGCCATGTGTTGTTGCATCTTCTTAGGGTGGCAATTTTGTTCCTGGTTGAGTCTATTAATTAATTTCATAATTATGCATGCTATTTTTCTTCTCTGCTCCCTGTCTATCTGTGCATTGCCTAAGGCTACAGCACTAAAGTTTTCACCTGGTGGATTCTAACTGTTTGTTGTTGGTATCATTGTAGGATATATTTAATAATTTGTTCAGACTTTGGAGGTTGAAGAGAGAGGTTAATCCCATTTAAAATGTAATATCTGTCAAAGCATTTAAAATCCAATTTAACAGCTTCAAAACCTGACTCTTGCTGTGTACACAAATAAGAAAAAAGCTACTCTACACAAGATGTCTTGATGAAACCTGACCTACACTCCTCTCCACCCTTAATAAGTCAGTGGGAAGAGATAGGTTTGTCCGTGGGATACTGTTACAGCATAGACATCATTAAGGAGGCAAAACTGCTTGCTTCAAACATTGCTACTGAAGAGTTTGGAACGTGGAGAAATAAGAAATGATTGAAATTACTCCTTGGTCAGGTAAAAAATCAAAAAAGTCACAGCACAGAATTTCAATCCACATCCAGACTCTTGAAAAATCTTAGGGCAAAAATCTCCATCGGGAACAGTTTGTTTCTGGGTGTGAGATAACCTTTAAGAAGAGTTTCCCCATTCTGGTTTTTTTTTTTTTTTTTTTAATTAAAATAGTTTTTCTTTTCTGGCCTTCATTTCCTACAGCCTGACCTTCACATAATCACAGGATGGTCAGGGTTGGGAGTGACCTCTAAAGATCATCCACTCCAATCCCCCTGCTAAAACAGGTTCACCTATACCGGGTTACACAGGATTGCACTCAGACAGGATTTGAATGTGTCCATAGAAGGAGACTCCATAGCCTCCCTGGGCTACCTGTCCCAGTACTCAGTCACCCACACAGTAAAGATGTTTTTCCTCATATTTAGATAGGACTTCCTGTACCCCTGTTTGTGCCCATCGCTCCTTGTCCTGTCACTGGGCATCACTGAGAGGAGTCTGACCCCATCTGCTGGACATCTCCCTTCAAGATATTTGTACACATTCCTAAGGTCCCCTCTCAGTTGTCTGTCCTCCCGTCTAAACAGGCCCAGCTCTCTCAGTTGCTCCTCATTAGGGAGGCACTCCAGTCCCTTAATCTTTGTGTCCTTCTGCTGGACCCTCTCCTGTAGTTCCTTGTCTTGTACTGAGGAGCCCAGAACTGGACACAGCACTCCAGATGTGGCCTCACCAATGCCGAATCACTTCCCTTGACTAGTCACACTTTTCCTAATGCATCCTAATGCAGGATACCATTGGCTTCTTGGCCACAAGGGCACACTGCTGGCTCATGTTTAACATGTCCAACAACAAGTTGTCTGCCTGTCTCATCTATGCTGTCAAGAAGGAGAACTGAGGCTGATTGGAAATACAATTGTTTTGGAGGATTTTGCTGGGAAACTCTGTGGATAAATGGTATATTTCTTCCTTCTGGATTACTAGCTGAGGACCAAGACCTTCCATGCTTTTCCCTGCATCTGCCCTGCTTTGATTTTGATGATTTGTTTATATCAAAATCTCCTGTTTATATCAGCTTCTGAGTCTGTTGATGACTTTAATCTGAACTTGGACTTAAAATTGGTTTGTAGGGTCATATTTTCAGAATGAAATGTGCTGGAAAAATTTCAAGAGTGTGTTCCTCCCTTGACTCAGAGAGATGAATTATCATCACATGCCAGTGAGAATTCTCAATGGCTATGTGTATTACATCTTCTTTTCTTTTGCTAATAAATTGAGCACTCAGGAACAGCTACTGTTGAGGGCAAAGTGCCAATCTTGATCAACCAGTATGGCCATTCACTTGAGGAAATGTCATATTTCAATGAAGATAATAACCCATCTGTTCGCTTATCCATTATTGCTCATAGTTTTTCATCTCACTTCTCACAAAGGGTGAGGAATGTAGGCTTTTCAATCCATTTGCTGCTGCTTCTTCTCCCTTTCCACTAATATATTACTAGTACTAATTCTTTTTATGTGATTCTTCTGCCTTACGAGATAGGAAGGCTAAGTCATATTGGTTGGCTGTATAACAGTAGTAGAAGTTACATGGAGAAAACATCTTTGTTGTTTGACTGTACAATGTCCCAGTGAAAAAGCCATGAATTTTCCATGTTTTGAAATGTATAGTACAACCATAGTTAATAATCCCTGAAGAGATAATTATCAGGCTGAAGGATGAAAGGAGAGGAAAGAAGTGATCATGACCTCTGCAATAGCTATGGAGCAGGAGCAGGGGTTGATGTGAGACTTGCACTGAAACGCATTCTCCAAACCCTGATTGCAAGTGGAACTTATGGGATGTTTAAATTTCTATCTGGTTGGAGCCTCTTGTTATCTTAGGCCAATATTCCAGTGATTAGAGCACTATGTGTAGAGTAAGGAATCTGGTATTGCATTCTTGGATCTGCCACTGACTTGCTGGATCACTTTACTTGATTTATTTAACCTCTATGTCTTCAATTGTCTTCAAAATTAAGATAGTTTCACCCACTTTATATGGATGTTGAGATTTATGTCTTTTTTTTTTTAAATGACAGTACTGTGTGATCTCTAATGACCAGGCTGCTTGTCATTATGCTCTTGGACTGTATTTCATGACTCTTCAGTGATAAACACTATTGTATTTAGTCTTAAACTGGTGGATATTCTGGCCTTCCTTTCCCAGAGACTTTTATTCATTTGCTATTCATCCCCTTGTCATAGTGCTGCGGCAGTACACAATGATCAGTCATGGCAATGTAACATATGCCAGCTCCAAAAGGAGTTGAGCCAACAGCACTCAGAATAAGTGAGTTTCTTAATGTAACGCATGGCTGATAAAAAGAGAAAGATAAATGAAGCCCCTAATTCATTCACTGTTTGCACTTTTTGGTAGTGAGACATATTGGGTTGCTGAGTAGGATTTTAAATGCTACCCCCTTACTATTTGTCATTTACCTCCCCTCGCCCCCCCCCCCCCCCAA